>OZ024722.1:28534154-28911011 GCA_964016875.1 Fallopia convolvulus
ATGCCATTTATCAATGCACTTTTCCTATGTCACAATGCACTTTTGAAACTTTTCAATGCACTTTTTCAATCAGATGATGCACTTTTCTAATGTCATTTATCAATGCACTTTTCCTATGTCACAATGCACTTTTGAAACTTTTCAATGCACTTTTTCAATCAGATGATGCACTTTTATTATGACATTTATCAATGCACTTTTTCTGATGTCATAATGCACTTTTGAAACTTTTCCACTTTTCACCAGCTTTGCTAATCTTATTTGATTGAATACAAAAAGTCCCCCTATTTTCAGCAAACATTAGAACTCTGGTTACATATGAATCAAAAGTAGTGTTGTAGCACATATAAAAATCAACATCAGTATGAAGTAAACAGACAATGAATATAAAATAATGAATGACTGCATACCGTATCAAAATATGAAAGCTGAGACAAAAGATGAATAGACAATCAAAAATAAAGTCGAAAAAGTCACTTTGCTGCTACAATACTTTACACATTCATGTAAAATATAATAATTTGAAGAACCACAAATCTGCAGAAAAAGCAATCTATTGATTCTACTCAATTTGCTCGCCGAAACGGAAACTATTGTTCTGCAATGCGCTCCCTGAGCATATGACTAAAATCGCTGAAAATAATTTGGCAGGATCTCGTTGAAAATCGCTGAAACTATTGATTACAACACTCATGGCGACGAAAATTATGGTTTATACCTTTTTGATTTGTTTTTGGAGGCATCTCGTGGGAGAGATCGAAGGTGAGGGCGATGGACATTGCTCAAACCGAACCACACCAACGTTGAGTGGAAGCCTTGATCGAGAAGGTGGGAGCCTTCAATCGAAGTTTGGAGCCTTCGATCGTTCGTCGTCTGTCGATTGAAGTTGGGAGCCTTTGAAATCGTCCGTCGATTGAAGTTGGGAGCCTTTTGGCCGAAATCGTTCGTCGGGAGCTTTGGGCGTTTGGGCGATTGGAATCGTCGCATGGGAGTACGTACGATTGGGCCTTTTTTTGATATTTGAAAAGGGTATAGATTTTGGGTTTATTTACAAAATTGCCACCATGCTGATTTGTTTTATTTATTTTTTTCAAAAACATAGGAGTAATCTGAGCCATTGGATCATGTGATCCGACGGTTGACAACTCTCCTTCCGTTTCATGTTAAGGGCTGGTTTCATTTGAACCAAACTCTACATTTATTTTCTTAATTTTTGTGCACAATGAAAAATGAAAAAATTATTAAGAGACAGAGGGAGTATGTATTATAACGCGTTATAAGTTACATTGGCAAAAGAATGGTTTCATAATTGAAAATACAATCATTTATAGAGCTGTCAAAAGTTGACCCGACCCGCAAACCCGACCTTAACCATTCAAGAATTTTAGGGTTAAACCCTAAAAATTTGACCAAGATATCCGAAATAAACCGAACACAATAGACTCAAAACCCGTTGGGTTGAAACACGAAAACCTGTTGGATTCACTTGATTTGTATATTTTCATAATATATATAATATGTTTTAAAAATTATAATATATTTTATTATTATAATATATAAAAAATAACATATTATTATTAAATATTATTTTTTAAATAAAATAATATTTTAATAATTGCAAAAAAATCGATTTTCTTGACATGTTAGGTTGACCCGACCGAAAAACCGCAACGACCCGACCCGATTTGACCTGATATTCATTACGACCCGAATCCGATTCAACCCAAATCCGAAACGAATGACCTAAACCCGACCTAATTGACCCCATTGGAGAGGTCTATTCATATGGAAATTTTACCCCAAGTAAAACAGCTCCACAAATTCGATCAAGTACTTTGGTCATAATAAAATACGATTCGGAGCCGCTTTGCTTTCTCCCTCTACTAGGGTTCCATTCTAGTTTTTCAATTTTGCCCTCTTTTCTCCATGTTCATCTCGTAAATTCATCCCTTTCTTTTTAATTTCTTTTCCCCTTTTGTGGATTGTTGTTGTCTTGACAATAATCTACAATCTTGAACCTTGGATTCAACATGTTGATGTTGTTCTTTGGCGGTGTTCTCTGTGGGATCTGGGTTCTAGATCTCGTTCGAATGCTTGCTGGAACGCAACACTTTTACCCTTTGCTCTTAAATCTTTACTAATCTCTCGTCTTGATTGCGAGTTGCCTTTGTGGTTGCTTGGATCTATGGCTGAATTGGGTTGCCTCCCAAGTATCAAGATCTGTTTATTTTGCTCGCATGTGTGTGGTTCTCTAGATCTCTCTCTCTCTCTTGAGGATCTCTTCTATGAATCTCTCTTTTTTTTAGAGATCTTTGGGTGAGATGTGTGCTTCTCCTGTTCTCCGGTTCTGGCGTATGAGTTTTTTGCTATGGATTCCTCTTTATTTGAGAGATCTATAGCCAAGAAGTGTGCGGTTCTTAGGCTTCTGTTGAAGGGAAAGATTTATTCTTGCCCTTCTTCTTGCTTTTGGATCTCGACAACTACAGGTTATGTGCATTCTTCTTCTTTTCTCTTTGTTTTTCTAGTTTTGTTTATTTTTCTTTTGTTCCAAACTTTTCTTTGCTTGCTTCGGTTCAGACTCCTCTCTTGTGTGACCTATTTGTCTCCCAAGATTGAGAACTTGTCAAAATTGTTGCTTTCAGAGAATGAACATTATCCTGCTGAAACTTTGTTGAACCCTTATCTCCTAATTCATAAGAGATCTGAAGTAACTTTTAAATTAATACATGTATTCCTTCTAAGTTCTTTAAAAATTGTCATATTTGGTTGCTCTTGTAGACTTACACATCTCTTTTGTGTGAGTTTGTTGTAGATTGTATCATTAAATCGATTCATCTTCAACCAATTATTTCGGCAATGTTTGATACTTTATATATTTGCTTGTTCTCTTTTTTTAAAAGAGAGCCGTTCAAAGCTTCCACATGATATCTTTCTAAGCTTCTCAGGTATTGTATTTTTGTCCTTTTTCTCCAACCTTCTTATTTTGTATCTTGGTATGGTTAAAAAGTTCCTAAGTATGTGGGGCTTCGGTTACACATATAAGGTTGAGCTATTGGCCATTCTTTTGATCAGGATAGGCATGAAACTTTATACTGAAACTTGCTCCTTACAAATTTGGGATGAAGTAAGGGATGAGTGGCGACTCCAACCTTGTTGCTGGTTTGAGATGCCTCATTTCCCAAAACTGAATTTCAGTGATGACCCATGTCTTCTTCTCAAACTGATCAAATTTTTTTATGGGCTTGTACATTGGCTCCCTTGTCTTTTATGCCTTCTTGGTATGTGCAAGGTTGAGCTACTCTCTTTCTATAATTATTAGATATATGCAAATTTTGATGATGAACATGTTCCTATTTGTTCTTGTTATTTAAAGGTTCTGAAACTTTTTGGATCAACAAATATGGCATTTTGTATTCTCCTGCCTCAGTGTTCATGTCAAAAGCTCCTTTGTTTCAGAGAAATTCTAGTTTGCCTTTTATTTTAGTCCGAGATTTAAATGAAATCTGTCAAATTTCAGAGCAATTTGGTGGCTTTGTGTCATCCCAATCTAGATTTTCAAGACTCTTCAACTTTAAAAATCAATTTGATTTATGTGATGTTTTTTGCTCAGGTTTCCCGTTTACTTGGCGTAAAAGCTCAAGTGCTTCTGAGAATACCTTTGGAAAACATGATAGAATCCTTATTCATCAATCTTTATTGCAAGATTTTCCTAGCTTAAATGTTCAACACAATCCCTTTACAACGTCGAACCATTGTCTTATATCTTTTAGTCTTTCTAAAGAGAGATCGTTTCATAAATTTCCGTTTAGATTTGATAATGCTTGGATTCAAAACCCTTATTATGTGAAGCTAGTTCAAAATGTTTGGCATTATAGTCTTGATGGTTCGGCCATGTTTCGGGTCTTCATGAAACTCCAACTTTTAAAATAATACTCGAAAGTATGGGCTAAGCATCATATTAATAATAATTATGAGCAATTGAAAATATCGAAAAGTCAGTTACAATCTTCATAGGATGATCTTTTATTTGATCCTACAAATAGAGTCATTCTAGGAAAATTACAAAGACATTTGAATAAATATAATATGCTTCTACAATTTCAACATGATTTTTGGAACAAAGAGAAAAAGTAAAACACTTACAGAACATAGATAAAAATAAAAAATATTTTCAACCGGTCTCCAAAATTCGCTCTTTCAAGCAACGTATTTTAAGCTTCGAAACAATTTCCGAAACGGTTATTTATGATCATGAGTTAATTTCCAATCAAATTTGCGAAGAAATGAAAACCCGGTTTCAGAAAAATCATGCATGTGAAATTAGAGCGCATGATTTTGATTGCATTTCGGAACTAGTAACTGATTGTGAAAATCTAGCTCTTTGTAAATCCCCGACCCAATCGGACATTAAAAACGCTATTTTTGATATGCCTACGGATAAATCTCCGGGCCCTGATGGTTATACAGCTGAGTTTTTCCAACATTATTGGTTCATTGTTGGATCCTCTGTCATTTTAGCGATTAACGCCTTCTTCCACTCAGGACATATGTTAAGATCAATAAACAAATATTTTATTATTTTAATTCCAACAATTACAAATCCACAGAAAATTGGTCATTTTCAGCCCATAAGTCTTTGTAATACAGTTTATAAAGTAATAACAAAAATCCTTGCTAATCGAATATCTCATATTTTGCAAAGAATCATTCATCCTTTGCAAGAAGCTTTTTTTAAGGGAAGATTAATTCAGGACAATATTCTTATACCTCACGAAATTGTTCATTCTTTTCATAAAAATAAATCTAAAACTAAAGTTGGGATGGCGGTAAGGATAGACATGGAAAAAGCTTATGATAAGCTTGATTGGGATTTTTTTAGACAAATTCTGCTTAAATTTGGTTTTAATACTCATTGGGTTAATTTAGTTATGAACTGTATTTCTATTTCATCCTCTTCGGTTCTAGTTAATACTGAGCCGGGTGCTGAATGCTCTCCTTCTTGTGGAATCTGACATGGAGATCCTTTGCCTCCTTTTATTTTTGTCATTGCAATGGAATATCTTGCGAGATCGCTACATAATGAATCCTTACAACCAAATCCTCATGTAGGTATTCAACTAGTTAAAATGGGACTTGTATCCCTTTCCTAAGTTTTGCAGATGATACTATAATATTTACAAATGCGTCTCAGGGTAATATGAATTTTATTACAGATTATTTCTCTCGTGTTTCGGGTCTTTCTATTAATTAACATAAAAGTTCTTTCCAAACTTCTGCAAATATTACCAGACAGAATACTAGCTCTCTAGCAAGCATTCTCAATATCCACGTTACTTCTTCTATGGAAAAGTATCTGGGCATTCCTATCCTCAAAGGTAGAGTTCAAAATGTGATGTTCTTAAAAACAACAAAATTGAAATCTCAATTATCAAAATGGAAAGCAAATTCGATTTCACAAGCCAGTAGGACGGTTTTAATTCAGTCCAATTTGTTAGGACATGTCAATTATTTAATGCAAATTTTCCTGCTTCCTAAAGGGACATGGGATAAAATTGACAAGATTATTAAGTCTTTCTTTTGGAATAAATTTACTCCTAATCATCATCCTCTTTGCAGCTGGGGAAAAATTTGCACTCCAAAAGAAAACAGGGGTGTAGGCCTTCGAACGACTCAAAATATGAATATTTCTCTCCAAATGAAGCTTCTTTGGAAGATTCTAACGGAACCAAACAATACTTGGGTACAAATAATCAAAGACAAATACTTAGGAACCGGGGATTTATTTAAATATTAGAAGAAATCTAGCTCTTTGGAAATTTGGTTGATTACTAAACATCAGGGATATTATTTCTAAAGGTGTTAAGTGGATTTTAGGAAATGGTCAATCTATAAATCTTTGGTCGGACAGATGGATTGGAGATTCAAATCTCCTTTGCTATTTTGATAACCAAAATCCTTCTTTAAAAGTTGATAATTTTATTACTCCATCGAAAACTTGGGATATTCATGCACTTTCAAATTTATTGCATAGATTCAATTATTTTGATCAGGATTCCGATTTCAGAGTTTGACGGTCGTGTTATCTGGCTGCCTACTTCTGATGGATATTTCTCGGTCCAGTCGGCTTCGGCCTTAATAATTGAAAACCGGAATATTGATTTGGTAGGCTTCTCTTGTATTTGGAAAATGAAAGTTCCTCCTAAAGTACAAAACTTTATATGAAAAGCTTGTTCAGATTGCCTTCCAGCTACTAATAGATTAAATCACTTTTATAATTGTGTTCCTAATTTTTGTTCTCTTTGTGATATTGAAAATAAAAACTTAAATCATCTATTTTTCCATTGTGCGTTTACAAAGAAAATGATTGCAGAACTAGAAAATAAATTATGTTGTTCTTATGGAGTTCTCTACCTTGAGGAGTTTTAATGATAACTTAATTTCAACCCTACATCTAAATAAAAATAAGGAAATTCTCTGTTTCTTATGGTGTCTCATCTGGAGTCATAGAAATTCGCTTATTTTTAACCCTTCTAGGATCATCCCAAATCGCTTGTCGTGTGACTTGGCTTTTCCTCAGTTTCTTCAATGGGAATCTGCAAATTCAAAACCTAGTAAGAAGTGTGTTAACATGCCTAAAAGGAAAAATGGTGTCTCTTGGATTAAACCGCCTCCTTTATGGGTAAAGCTTAATTTTGATGCCTTTAAACAGAAAAATTCTTCTACGTTTGCAAGTTTTATTCTTAGAAACCATGCAAGCTCTATTCTTGGTTGTGCTAGAATCACTTTACAATTAATGACAGTCTTAAAAGCAGAGGCGCTCGCGCTTTTCGAAGGTTCGAAATTCGCAAAAAACTTTAACTATTACTATAATCATGAAGGAGATAATTTGGTTCTTATAAATTCTTTAAAAACACTTGGAAAGTGCCATGGGAGATATACTCAATTATCCAAGATATCCAAAATTTAGTGTAGGGTTTTCCTGAGGTGGTTTTTTTCCATTGTTTTAGGGAGGCTAATTCGGCCGCTGACTTCTTAGCTAGAAGGCATGTCAGTATTCCTCATCTTCGTCTTGCCATTGTTTCCTCGTGCCAAGATTTGTGCTCTCAAGAGGTTTTGTTAGAAAGGTTAAGACTATTGTTTCGTCTTCAACCTTTAGCTTTTCATTTTTTCAAGATCATCCGCAGTGATGATTTAGGTTTGTCTTGTAATTTAAGGAAAGCCTAACATTTGCCTTGTAATGAGCTAGTAGCTCATTTTCAAAAAAAAAATCGATCAAGACAACAATATCATATGGACTATTAAAACTAATCATTGTGTTATCGTATAAAATTGTATTAATTAACGTTGATTCTAATTGCACGTAATTTTTTAACTTACTGCACCACACAATTAGTTTGTGTGGACAATCTCACACAATTAGTTTGTGTGGGCATAAAAATAAACTTATTAAGCTTAATTAAATATATTTTTGATTTTTTGTACGCTGTTTGTCAAATTATAAGCTTAATTAATTTGACAAAATTCTAATTGCACATTTGCACACCCTTTTTTAGTTTTAGTTTTGTGCTTTTGGTTATCTTTTTCGTATTAACAAGTGCAACCACTATATAATTCAAATGCCGAATGAAATCTTAAACCCTAAAGTAGTTTTAAGTAGGGATGCACAAAAGACCCGTGGGGACGGAGACCTGCCCCTAATGGGACGGGGATTCCCCGACTTGGTGGGGAACGGGGCGGGAATGGGATCAATTTTGTATCACCGATTTAAAACGGTGCGGGGACGAAGAATGCACTATCTGCCCCAAATTCCCGCTATGTATACCCAATATATTTTTTAATTTTTTTTAAATATATAAAACATAGAATAAAAATAGATATTTAATATAATTGTAGTTTTTAATTTAAAAGCTTATATATATATATATATATATAACAATATTCAAGTTTGGTATGAGATTGAATAAATTTGTATCTAAATGAAAGAATTTTCAAGTTTATAATATGTAATTCACTCACTCACCTTATTTAATAATTTTATATAATTGTACACATTATCTAATAATAAACTTTCTATCAATTTGGCATCCTATTACCCAACTTAATTAATAAATATTCTAAATTTTTATAAATTATTTTTCATCCCACTTTCATTATTTCGAGTTCGAATTGAGTACAAGATTGTTAAAATTTACGGGTCAATTAGGTAGGGCCATTGTAGGAATATTTTTTTTGCATGGTCAGGTCGATTAAATGGGTCAAGAGTAATGACTTTTTTAAGATTATTAAAATATTATATAATACTTAAATTTGCATCTTAAGAAAATTCCAAATTCATTTCCATTCTAATTTAAAATTTTGTACTTGTGTGATTAAGCCAATAAGATTAGCTCATATATTTGTTTTTATATTCCTAATAAAATTCATAAAAAATACTTTATTCACGAATCTTATATAACATAAAAAGGTCATTATAATAAACTTACAATTTTCTTAATTTAATTCATTCTTTAATTTTATATCTAATAATCTACATATTTTTTAAAATAATAGCCCAATATTTATTTAAAAAAGTCTCTACGCAAGGCGCAAGTCATATGCTAGTTGTAACCCTAAGCATTAAACCCATAACCCAAAATCATAACCTTAACCCTACATAATAGTTTAAACCTATAAATTATAACCATAACCCTAAACCCCAACTCATAATCATGACCCTAAATCCTAAATAATAGCCTAAACTTTAACCCTATAACCATAACCTTAGACCCTAAATAACAACCTAAATCCTAATCCTAACATGAACCCTAACCCCATAACCTTAACCCGAATTACAATCCTAACCCAAATTGTAACCCTAAACCCTAACTACTCCTAATAGACTAAACCCTAAATACTAGCACTAAAATACTAAATCCTAAACCTTAATTGTAGCTATAACACTAAATGTTTAGATGTCCTACTTAAATTGTAAAAAATAAAGAAAAGAATATATAAATATATCTAAATGTTTAGATGGATTTTTCCTATATATTATTTTTTATATATCATAACTTTAGATTCATATTACCTCAAATCAATTGTGTTTTTAAACTACTATATGCTTTAGATTACACATCCACAAACCGACTATATTTTCATTCTCACTTTTATAATTAATTCTTTTTAATGTTGTGCATTAGAGATTATGATATGGACATTTATACCATATTTAGTTAGTCATATCTTTTTATACTTTGAGAAATATTGGAGCTATCTAATCTTTCTTATTGTGTACGTGTCCCTCTTTATTAGTAATAAAATAAATCTTATTATTTTAATATAGTGGGAGATATTATTTTATAAAAATTATTATTTTATAAAAAATTCTTCTTATTTAGTTAACTTTATTTCTTTATGGAGATTATTTTATGAAAAATTGATTTTTTCTGATTTAATTTTATTATACTTTTTTATCTACATATCTAAATTTGATATGATTTCATCATAATCTTAAATGATTATCAACATTGTGATGATTTTATTTTAATCTAAATTTGACTACGGGCAAATTACTTTATTTTATAAGATTTTAATATTTAAATATTAACAAAAATATAGCATAATTTAATTTTATAAGATTGTAGCATTTGATACAATCACTCTTATTTTACTACGTAAAAATTTAAAGCAAAAAGGGTTAGGAATTGAATTTATAATTTTAAATTTCGGAATATGATTTAGGATTTGAGTATTGTATTGTTCAGTTTATGATTATAACTTACTTTACAACCCCTAAATCTGAACTTTGTGCACAAAGCCATTCTAACTATGAAAATAACTAACTATGCATAGATAAATAAGAATCCACCATCTATACAATAATGACAGAGAGAAGTTTAAATAACCGAGAAGGGGATCGACAAAACCCTAAAGAAAGGACGCATGAAAAGGCATCTCTCCACTCAAACTGTTTGAGTGACTTCACTCAAACAAATTGTGTGGTGCATTTAGTAAAAAAAATTGTGTGCAAATAGCATTAGCTAGAGCCGGTCATGGGTCGGGTTATGGGTGGGTGGAGCACTTCCACCACCCGACCCGCGAAATAAATTTTATCACCCGACCCACCCATCACCCACGGAACCTTTCACCCGTATCTGACCCACTCGTCACCCACGGGTGAGCGGGTGAGCGGCACGAGAGTATTAAGCAGAGGCTGCAGAGTGGCGGATCGAGCTGGTGTAGGCGAGAGTGGCGCTCTTGAGAAACCCCAAACTGAGAAGTGAGAAGGGCGAGGGTGAGAATTAAGTCTGGTCGTTTGGGGCATAGTCGCATATCACATATGGGCATATTTCCATTCGGGTATGTATAGTTTTTTAATATTTTAAAAAACCCCATACTGTTTTTCTAAAAAAGCTCCCAAGCCCAAACTTTCTTTTAAGAAAAAACCAAATCTAATTTTAATTTAGGATAAATTTTTATGGGTGGTTGGTTGGCGAGTGAAACGGGTGGTGGGTGACGGGTCGGGTTAAACGGGTGTAAAACTTCACCCATATCCGACCCGTTACCCGTTTCACCCATCACCCGACCCACCCACCAACGTTTTTTTACGGTTTTTCACCAGAATAATTGGGTCGGGTGAAACGGGTGGATCGGTCAGCCGCGGATAATGTCCAGTCCCAGCATCAACGCTAATTAAAGTGAAAAAAGATATTATTGAAATACAAAACCCACATGCATCTCAGCATCATCTATGCCAATTCCCATATACAAGTCACCAGTCACCACTACCCCTTTAAATAATTTTTTTTAAAAAGATAAATTACACATCTCACCTATATGTTATGAAAGCTTAACAATATCATCCATATATAAAATTATTGTTCAAAATTACCTATTTGTTTCAATTTTTTTTTTTTAAAAAAATCAAATTTATTTTTCGATAAGGTTAACTTGGACTGATAACTAAATAGTTTAACATATTTCAAACATTTTTAAGGGAAAATAAATATTGTGCGTGTTTTTAAACAGAAGCCCAAAGTTTAAAAATATGAGTGTTCTATACAGTGGTTTTTATTGAAAGTTTAAAAATGGGAAAATTATCCATATATCCTTCAAATCTTACAAAATCAGTTATATATCCTTTCAAACTTCAAAACTACTTCTTTATCCATCAAATTATAATATTTTCTTTTTTTATAAAAAATCTTTTTCTTCCTATTAAGCATAATTAAAAAATCTCACTAAATCTATACTCCCTCCGATTCAAAATAAGTGTGGTTTAACTTTTGACACAAGATTTAAGCAAAGTATTAACTAAACTCAACAATGTATTTTTTTTTATAAATTTTACCACTCATCACCTTTTTTAACGAATGAATGAATAACATCTACCCTAATACATTATAAAGCAGAACCCAAGTCTGTTGTAAAATTTGCGTCACGTGGCATTTTTGAATAAATTAATGTGAAATTAAATTTTAATAAATTTTGTAACAACTTATAGTATTCTTGCTATATATATATATATACTAAATAGATAACATCTTTATATAATTTTTAATGTATATAATTTTCTATCTATGGATTATGTATTAGTTTACTACAATAGATAACATATTTATATAATTTTTATATATATAAATTCTTATGAGATGATATTTTCCATATTAATTTAATATTTTTATCTCTTAACAAGATTTAGGGTCTTAATATATATTTTTTATCTTTTAACAAGGCTTGAGCTCCAAGTATAAAATTTATATCTATATAATGATATAATTTTAAAAAATAAATTTTCTTATGTTGATATATTTTTATTTTGAGAAAAAGATATAATTTTATGTTGATGACTAAGATTATATGTAAATGTCAAAAAAAATAAAAATTCGATTTTTAATATTAATTAATAAAAATAGATTTTCTTTATCTTTTTATGCATTTATATTAAAGATTTTTTCTTAAATCAAAGTTTGATAAAAAAATAATAGAAAAATTTACAAATCTTGATGAATACTTGCTTAAATTGAATTTTGATAAAAATTTACATTACATTTTTCTTAATTTCTTTTTTATTTTATTTATGTAAATATAGAATATTTTTTTAATCTAGCCCCACCTTAAATTTAAATTTTTTTATCTCTATGTTTTTTTTTGTAATTTAATATGGATGATATGTTGATTAATACATTGAATTTTGTAAATTTTCATATACATTAATTTCCTTTTATATTTTATTTCTTCGTTATTTTATTTATGTGAAAAAAAATTTGGATAAAAAAACAAACAATATTATAATTTGATGGATAAATAAGTAGTTTTGAAGTTTTAAGGGATATATAACTGATTTTGTTAGATTAGGAGGATATATGGATAATTTTTCCTTTAAAAATATGAGTGCAAATTTGTATAATTATAAAAATCAATCACTCAGTGGTATAATTTATGAGTGTGTCAGCCTCGCAAATGGAAGTGTATTACGGAGTATGTAATACAAGCAAACTCCATTTATGATTTATTTAACCCACATTCGCAATCACAATTCACAGAAACTCTCACTACCGACAGAGAGAGGGGGGGAGAGAGAAAGTAGGAGAGACCGCGTAGGAATCCGATCTCGATTGATAATTGTGGGCGGATTGCGATCGAAATCGAAGCATGTACGGGCGGGATCCGTGGGGCGGGCCGCTGGAGATAGCGGCGGACTCGGCCACCGACGACGACCGGAGCCGCAACCTACAGGACTACGACAGGGCGGCGCTCTCGTCCTCCAGGCAGCTCGACGAGACGCAGCAGAGCTGGTTGCTGGGCCCCACCGAGCAGAAGAAGAAGAAAAAGTACGTGGATCTAGGCTGTATCATCATCAGCCGTAAGATCTTCGTGTGGACAGTTGGCACCATCCTCGCCGTCGCTATGCTCGTCGGCTTCATCGTCCTCATCGTCAAAACCGTTCCTCGCCACCGACACCACGCTCCTCCCCCTGACAACTACACCCTCGCCCTCCACAAAGCCCTAATGTTCTTCAATGCTCAACGCTGTACTGCCCCCTCCCTTTTCTTCCAAATTGTTTGATTGCTTGGATGGATCTGATTCCTAATTTTCTGGATTTTACCTCTAATTTTTCGTGATTGGCTACAGCGGGGAAGTTGCCGAAACACAGTAACGTTTCATGGAGGGGTAATTCGTGTTTGAACGATGGGAAATCGGACTCTGGCACCATCTTCAAAGATCTCAAGGGGGGTTACTACGATGCTGGGGACGCCATCAAGTTCCACTTTCCGAAATCTTTTTCCCTCACTATGCTGAGTTGGAGTGTGATCGAATACAGTGCCAAGTACGACGCCGCTGGTGAGCTTAACCATGTCAAGGATGTCATCAAGTGGGGGACAGATTACCTTCTCAAGACCTTCAACTCTTCTGCTGATTCTATCGATCGTCTAGTGGCCCAGGTATAAAAATATGATTGATTTCTTTTTTCTCCTTTGTTCCTATCTCATTGAGCAAATCAGTTTATGCATATATTACAATTCGATACTCCCACTGAAACTCCAATTATACATCAACCAACTCCAACTTGATGTGAACTCCAAATAAGAATCTGGGTCTCTTAACATAGTCTCTTGTATGAAGATCCATTACAAGGAGAAGGCAGATCCTAAGGAGAATAAGATGTGAACTCCAAGCTTGTCTTTTCAATTAGCAACTCCTAATGAGAATAAGATATAACTATATGAGGCAGTTTACTAAAGTCAAAAAGGGCAAGGCACAATTCTTCGTTCTTATTATCAATCTGTTTGCTTATGAAGCATATATATATTTTTAGTGCAAATTATGGAGGTTTTCTCTCTGATAGGTTGGCAAAGGCGATACATCACACGGCAGTACAACTCCTAATGATCACTACTGCTGGACACGGCCTGAGGACATTGATTATGCTCGGCCCGTGACAGAGTGTCACAGTTGCTCTGATCTTGCTGCAGAGATGGCTGCAGCATTGGCATCTGCTTCTATTGTTTTCAAGGAAAACAAGGCCTATTCACAGAAACTTGTTCATGGGGCAACAACTCTATGGAAATTTGCTAGAGATCAAAGAGGAAGATATAGTGCTGGTGGATCTGAGGCTGCCATGTTCTACAATTCCAGCATGTACTGGGATGAATTTGTATGGGGTGCTTCCTGGATGTATTATGCCACTGGAAATAATACGTATCTTCAGCTTGCAACTAATCGAGATCTTGTGAAGCATGCGGGTGCTTTCTGGGGAGGTCCAGAT
Source organism: Fallopia convolvulus (assembly GCA_964016875.1). NCBI lineage: Eukaryota > Viridiplantae > Streptophyta > Magnoliopsida > Caryophyllales > Polygonaceae > Fallopia > Fallopia convolvulus. Next base: position 28,548,403 of record OZ024722.1, read on the forward strand.
TATGGTGTGTTCAGCTGGGACAACAAGCTAGCTGGAGCGCAAGTAAGTTTATATTTGTTTCCAGGATGGGCTCTTTGTATATCCGCATGTTGCTTGCACTATTGAGCTTGATTATGCATGTCCTGTCCTTGTAAACTTGATCGCTAGTTGCCATTTGCTATACAACTGGTGACATTTATCGTGCCATGATTCGTCCTGACCCCTTTACCTTATAACTTGGATTATGGAGAAGTATTGTTAACTGCTATTATTACTACACATTTTTATTGCTATGTTCCGTCAATGAGAGGGCTTTGTAACTTACGTGATGAAGTCTGTATTTTTTTTTTGATAAAACAAAAAACACGAGCATCAAAATCCTAAAACAATAGTGTATCTAGTATTCTAATGAAGCCTTATGTTTTCTATAATAGGTACTTCTTACTCGATTGAGGTTGTTCCTGAGCCCTGGTTATCCGTATGAAGACGTTCTTGGGACATTCCACAATCAAACTGGCATAGTTATGTGCTCCTACCTGCCCTATTACAACAGCTTTAACAGAACAAAAGGTATAATTCATATCGGCCATTGAAACTTTGCCCTTTTCTTTGATTCCTAATCTTATACATGCATCTCTTAATGTGTTATTAGGAGGGTTGATCCAATTAAATCATGGAAGACCTCAACCTCTTCAGTATGTAGTCAATGCTGCGTTCTTGGCTACCCTTTTTAGTGATTATCTTGATGCTGCGGATACACCTGGCTGGTACTGTGGTCCCACTTTCTACTCAACTGACGTCTTGCGTGAATTTGCTCAGACACAGGTATATATATCCTACTTGTCAAAAATGCTCTTTATCTTATGCTAATTTAAAGTAAAAAAATCTTGAGATACTAAATTCTTTGTTCTATTCAGATCAATTACGTTCTTGGTAAAAATCCTCGGAAGATGAGCTATCTGGTTGGGTTCGGTGAAAAATATCCAAAGCATGTACATCACAGAGGGGCATCAATCCCGAAAAACAAGGTGAAGTATTCCTGTAAAGGAGGCTGGAAATGGAGGGATTCTAAAAAGCCTAATCCAAACACAATAGTCGGAGCCATGGTTGCTGGCCCTGACCAGCACGATGGCTTCCATGACGTTCGTATGAACTACAACTACACAGAGCCTACTCTTGCAGGTAACGCCGGATTAGTTGCAGCTTTGGTTGCTTTGTCAGGAGACAAGAGCGTCGGCATTGACAAGAACACCATTTTCTCTGCTGTCCCTCCTATGTTTCCTACTCCTCCACCGCCTCCAGCACCATGGAAACCATGAGACACTTCTTGGGAGAACACATCAGTTTTAGTTTCTTCTGTTCTGGTGTTTGGAGCACCATAAGCCAAGGGGAAGTAATTTGGGATGACGAAGACAAGACAATACAGAAAGTTCAAATGGCCTCGGGTTGTTCTCCCGTTTTGTTTTTGTTTTCTTAAATTTTTTTGTGTGCTACTTACCTAGAATATAGAATCTTTGGTTTTGTTCTTCACACAGATAGTGTATATGTTCGAGACAATTATGTATTCTTTTGAACAAGATGATGTGATCCTTTGTAACAATTTGAATATGAAAGCTTCAGAGTTCCCATCATCTTGCTGAATTCTTGTTTTATTTGTTGATAAGATTTAACAAAATGGTATTGGGCAGCTTCATTTGAACTAATTTAGGTAAATTTAGTAATTGTTTGTTAATTTGATTTATTTTTAAAGGGTTTATTAATTCCAATTTAGGGAATAGTTTTGAAATGATTTTCCAAAGTAGCACTTTTATTGTGTGCCCATGGGCACACATTAGCCAAACCGTTAGAACTTTAGGTTTTCATTTAGTAGAAACATGTTCAATATAACCTTCTTTCCTACTTATAGAGGGCTGATGATAAGATTTAACAAAATGATATTGGGCAATTAGGCTATTTTGCAAGAATCTCACAAAATAAGTTTGATATTAGAACTTTAGGTTTTCATTTAGTAGAAACATGTTCAATATAAACCTTCTTTCCTATTTATAGAGGGAAGCTTTATTGGTGAATTCTAGAGAAAAATTATCTACATTTAACATACAAAATAACCTAGGGATTAACAAAAATAAGAAAATATCTTAGAGATTATTTTTTAGAAGATTTCTCTAAATTTACATATTGACTTATCTAAGATATATTGACTTATCTAGGATATTTCTAGATACATATTCAAAAGGCTAAATTATCTAATGTGATGTTTAAGATGCTTCAAGATTCTTCTAGAAGTTTTTCAAAGAAGATATTAAACTCTATTTCTATAATAAGTTTTTAGGGATATTGTATCAATGCGCCCCCTGAAAAACCGCATTGTCTTCAAGAAGTAAAAGAGATTTCAATAAGCTCATTTGTAAGAAGAATTAGACCAAAAATTAGGATACATCACCCTCCGTTTTAGCTTCAACTGACTTATTTTTTTTCTTCGGGCTCCATCTCGTTGTGTTCCATTTGCGAAAACATTGAGGATTTGCATCGATGTAATGGCTCAAAATTCTCTCCAAACCGAAAACAATCCTTTGTCTCGCCTAATTTTTTTTCATACTCCCATGATCAGGTTGGCTTCGGTGATAGATTTTGTTGTTGTGGATTATGGTTTCAGTTTAAGTTATTGTAGCAGGGGAGTTGAGGCTGTGAAGAATTAGGATCGGTTTGTGATTGTAAGTGGGAGAGATTGGGTGTAATGTTTGTGGGATATGATGGATTAAAAATAAGCATGTCGGTAGGGTTGTATGTTGATTTTTTGGCTTTGATTTGGTTTATTTTAGCTTCAAATTCAAGTGTCAAACTGACAAGAAAGATCCCTAGTAGGCAGTGCTCAGGCCAATCGTGAACACAAGCTGCTTGTCGAGCAAACTCTTAGTGATATTTGGACATCGTGGCTCTTTGCTTAATAGAGCACAAATAATCATCGGAGTTTTGTAATTCTTGTGGCCCATAATGCTCTTGGAATACTTTGATAAGAGATTCCCATAAAGAATTTCATTTTCTACATTAATCCAAGCAAAGAGATCAAGAGCGTCACCTTCTAGATGAATGGATGCTACCTCAACCTTAAGCTTGTTAGGGATTTGATAGTACCTGAAATATTTCTCTCCTTGCAAAATCCACCCGCATAGATCACCACCCTCAAACTTGGGAAAATTGAATTTTGCTTGTGGACGTCGAGTGGTGTGGTAGCCCCGAGCAATATCATCTATCTCTTCGATGTCCTCCTTATAGTGAGGCCATGCTCCATCCCAATGTATACTCCCCTTGGAAGGTCTCGATTCAAACCTCCTAGGTTATTGTTAATTGGTGGAGTATTGTTGGGCCAAGCTTCAAGACGTGCGAAAATTGTGGATAGTTGTTGAATGAAAATGTCTTGGTTAGTTGGGGTGGTCATGGTGGAGGTGAGTTTGAAGGTGGTGGTGGTGGATATAGAGGATTTGGGGGTTGATGGATTAAAAAAGGGAATTTTGGGCGTTAACCATGTCAAATCGACTTGGCTTTGATACCAAATGATAGGAAACTAACCTAATCTCGAGACTTCTATGACAATTGTTATTCCACAAGAGAATTTAAAACACTTTCGTAATAGAGAAAACTCAGGTTCAATATTTAGGGTTCCAACAAGAAAAGTACCTTTCATTCTCAATTCCCTGTTTGACTACTTATCAAAATTATTACCTTTCAGTCTCAAACTTTAACAAGTTCCAATTCACACAAGTTACTATGGCAATAAGTATCTAGGATGGAATCAAACAAAGCTTCAAACAATAGATTGTACAATTTAATAGATTTGTCTATTTATACATCATTAGGTTCACCCCAATCTTAGATTTTAGGGTTTAGCTAGACATGGAGAGGGAAGAAATCAAATTAATAATGAGAATAAACATACCAGATTGAAGAAACAAGAAAACATGATTAAGATCCAACTCAAAATCCAACAAGAATAATCTCCAACTAGAAAACACTAACTTGTCTATCAAATAATAAGTAATAATCAAAGTATAGAACTCCCTAAAAACAAATCTAACAAGTGTTTATATGGTCTCCCCAAAGGAAAATAAAGGATACACATCTAAAAATAAAATATTCGGTACAAAACTAGACTAACCGGTCTACTACCCAGTCGGGTAAGGCAATAAAACTTGCTCGGGGGTAAATGACGCTACCTGACCAGCTAACTGGGAAAGTACCTGGTCGGGTAGCTCTCAATTGTTTTTCTCTTTACTCGGCCTCTTACTCAGGCAAGAACCCGACTTGACACCCGAGTTCTTCCGTCCTTTGACTTATTTGGCCTCAAATCACTTGACTTGACTTTTCTTCCGGCTCCTCGACTTCTCAAACTCCTAAAATGGCTTCATTTCCTTCTCTTTTATACATGCAATATTGAAAAAGCAAAGCGTAGATACCAAACCACAAGACTCACCAAAAACAACTAAAAACCACTAGGAAACTTGAAATGCAAACTAAAAACATTAGATATGATCCAAAATGTACTTAAACATGTTCTAAATGCAAGTTATCAAAATCCCCCAAACATGAACCTTGCTTGTCCTCGAGCAAGAAATAAACTCAAACACCCCGCAAGACAATGCAATCCAAACTTGTAGTTCAATAATTGAAATCGTTCATGATATCAAAGAGACCAAGATAATGCATTCATTCTAGACCTCACTACGTAAATGTGTTTGTCTCTCTCACTCAAGTGGGGTATAGTGTTTCGCTCAATTTTCTACTAAGACCGCTAAACTACCACATGCTTGCATCAGTGTTCTAAATCTCCACCTCTATGGACATTGCATACAACCAAAATCAAGATGTCTTTTGACGGTTTGTAATGTGGTCAAGGTGAGAAGATTGAGGTAGGAAATATATATATTTGGCTATGTGGTGCTAAATCTAGAAAATAGGAATCATGCTTCATCAACACCAACAAACCAACTCTTTCTAGCTCATTTTCCCAAACCCTTCCAACTATACTTCAGCTTAATCATCTTTCTTCTTCTTCACATTCTTTTTTTTGCACTTTTTACTCACAACCCTTTCTTTCCATTGCTCTTGAAACATGTCTTCTCATACATCTTTCTCTATGCACACTTTTTTTCAAGCTCAATTCACTTCTTATTCTTAACCTTAATTCATTCCCTTTACTTCTCATTCTTTCATACAACTCATCCACCAATTTAATTTGCTCTTCTCGATTTCCCAACTCACTCAAACTTCAAAAAATAAATCCATCAAAATTCCTATTCTCTAAAAGGGCCAGGCTCATTAGGCTCGAGATTATTTTTGTGGAGCTCAAAAAGATAGGCAATTAAGGCTAACAAGGGATTCAAAAAGTAGGATTAATATGTAGGTTGGATAGGGAAATACAGACTAATGAAAAATAATGCATCCATCACTTTACTGTCATATGCAAGACTCATGTAAGCAACCTCAAAATAGATATCTAAACACAAGTTCTAGAGATAACAAATCAAAGTGGGACACACAAGAATAAAGAGAGAACAATTAGTCCTAGAAAGGCTAAAAATATGATCTCATAAGGTTAAACATGTCTAGAACTTCATCAAAATCTTAAAATCTCAAAAGATAACATGTGCTCATTCAATTATATGTAAAACATACAAATCCACAATCATGATAATATATAAGGGTTTCAACAATTCAAGCATGTCATGGGGTTTTAAAGTTATTGTTGGATCAGTGTTAGTTCCTTAACACTGGAACAATGGTTTCTCCATTCGAGTAAATCGAAGTTTTGATAATGACAAACGCTCGGAACTAATTCCCTATACAAGTGAATACAGGAAAGATACAAGTGTACAGGAAAAGCAAGGGAAACATTCCTCGTAAAGACATCTGTGTACGTGGCAAATAAATTGAGGACAAAAGAGACTTTTCACTATTGCTTTGAGCGGCAAGTAGAGTCCCAAGAAGGAAAGCTTCCACAAAGGGTACACTGGTCTTTTGAACAGTATCGTGCTCTCCAAGAGTAAAAGGACAAAAGCGTCAAAAGGAAAGAAGCGACCACTATAAATAGAAAGCGAGGAAGCTAGGTCAAGTACGCTGTCAGAAAGAAACCCACAAGAGTCAATGAAAGGTAGCAAGTGATTGAGAGAGCTAGGAGCAACATAGTGAAAACAAAGAACCGGATCCAAAAAATGAAGATCCAAATCCAAGTGATGGGAACTGTGTGAAGCTCGCCATCGACTTGGAAGTTGGTTCCGGTGCAAAAGGGACATGCATTAGGAACGAGTCAGGTTCAAGTGTTATATTGATTGTGTCTAGAATAGATTCACGATGACTTAGTTGTTAGTATTGTTTGTAAGTGTGTTTTCGAACAATAGAGAAGTTCGTCTTCGTATTGTGCATCTCGAGATCTATCAATCTAATATAGTACTTGTTCAAAATCCTCCAAGGGAGGTAGAGGTTTACTCTCCAGCTAGTTGGCTGTAGAGGTTCCTCTGTAAGGGAACGTGTCCTTGCTTTTAAGTTACAGGTTTAAATTCTGTGTTGATCTATTCCGATGCATAAGGGAATTGTCACTGGAACAGTTCCCGATTTATTTTACTAACACAGATCTTCGATCCTACAATTGGTATCAGAGTGTGGTGCTCTAGATTTTCTGTAAGTTTGCAAGATGTCTACGGAACTTAGCTTTATCGGACACGGAAACAAAAAGCCACCTAGGTGATGTGACCTCGTTTTGAAGGCGCTATAGATCTTTACATGGTATGAGTATTAGGTCTCGAAAGAGGCAACGGAAGACTTGAATGGACTTGATTCAACGTTGGATTGATCAAGTAAGGATGAACAAGTTCGAAACAATTGAGAACCAAAGCTTTGATCATAATTGAAAGTGACGGCGCAGGCACTAGGTTAAGTCTAGGAGAATCCCTCAACTAATATATTAACCAAAGTGTGCGTGCTTCATAGCACCTTATATAGGTGCAACAACATGAAACCCTAAAAATAAGCTAGTGCGCGCCTAGGGCTTGCATGCAAGCAAGGCCCATCGGTGCAAGGGCCAAGAAGGACCTTCTAATAATGTCAAACCATAAATAGAAGTGTCTAACAATTTAAAACATGCTAAAAAGGCATAAAATGGATAGGTCGTTGGCCATCGACACGGACGTGTCAGGACATGGCCATCGCAAGGTGCGGCGCGGTGTGGCGAAGCCTGGCACGATGTCGTGGACGCAGGCACGGGCAAAGGAACGCTGGCGCTGACCGAGGCTGGCGAGAACCTCAAGTGGAGCCGCTGGTGGGTGACGCGAGTCCGGGGTCTGGTGCGAGGGGCGAGTCCGAGGTGGATGGTGCCGAGGGGCGAGTCTCGAGGTTCTCCGAGGCTAAGGACGCATATGGCGGTGTGCGCCGGGCGCCGGCGCGGAGAAGGGCGCGCCATGGCCTGCGAAGATGTGTGACACCAAGGACCGCGTCACGGTCTCGATGGCACGGGCCCGGGCATGGGTGACGGGTCCGTTCAAGTGCATGTTGATGGCATCGTCCTCTTGGCTAGCATCCAATAACAGAGTCACATCACCCTCCCCCACTTGGTTGGGAAACGTCCCCGTTTCCTCATAAGCAGGCTCAATGTAAGGGGAGAGATCGACAATGTTGAGTGAACCGAGTACTTGCCTGGGAGGTCGATACGGTAGGCGTTGTCCCCGATGTGCTCCAAGACTTGGAAAGGAATGTCTCCACGATGATGAAGCTTTGTTTTGTGGGCGTCCGAAAAATGGTCCTTGCAGAGGTGCAACCAAACTAGATCGCCAGGGTTGAAGATCAAGCGGCGGCGGCCCTTGTTGTGTTGAGCCTCGTACTGGCTCGCTCTACGCTCCAATTGAACCCTAGTGCACTCGTGCAAGCGGCGAAATGGCGTCGGCGCGGTTTGCCGCGTCGAGGTGTTTGCCGGTCTTCAAATGGCGTGGTACCAAGTCCATGGGCGAATGAGGGTTGAGCCCGTAGACCACTTCAAAGGGGTTTTTTTTGTAGCCGAGTTCTTGGACCTATTATAAGAAAATTCAACAAAAGGTAGTAAGTCCTCCGACCAGCGTGGGCTATTTTTTAGCACCGTCCGAAGAAGGGCGCCCAACTTCCGATTGGTCACCTCAGTTTGACCATCAGTTTGGGGATGATAAGCAGTTGAAAATAGTTATTGTGTACCTAGCTTTCCCCAAAGCGATCTCCAAAAGTGACTACAGAACTTGGTGTCCCTATCGCTAACGATAGTTCTAGGAACACCATGTAGCTTCACAACGTGTTCAAAAAACAAGTTTGCGATTTCGGTCGCATTGTTATTCCCCTTACACGGAACGAAGTGAGCCATTTTGGAGAAGTGGTCCACAATAACAAAAATCGAATCTTTACCACGCCTTGTCATTGGGAGGCCCGTGATAAAATCCATGGAGAGATCTTCCCACGGGGTGTCCGGAATTGGCAAGGGTGTGTAAAGGCCGTGAGGTTGTGACCTCGATTTTGCGGTTTGGCACGACACACAAGTTTGACAATACTTGTGAACATCCAAAGCCATGTGAGGCCAAAAGAAGTGTTCACGAAGTGCCGCCAGGGTTTTGGCTATGCCAAAATGGCCACGACCATCATAAGCTTCCTTGAGCAATAAATGCCTCACCGAGGAGCTCGGAATGCAACGCTTCTTGGCGCGGTAGAGGTACCTGTTGTCCAAGAAGTAAGTCTCATGGATTCGATTGTGCTCGAGGTTCTCCATGATCGGTTTGAAAAACTGATCATGCAAATACAACTCCTTAATCAAGGAGAACCCGAGCAAGTTGGCTTGTAATTGTGTAAGTAAAACATACCGCGCGAGAGAGCGTCTGCCACGACGTTCTCTTTCCCTTTTTTGTGGGCGATAACATACGAAAAAGTTTCCATATATTCCACCCATCTAGCATGGTGGCGATTGAGAGTTGTTTGACTCTTTAGATACGCTAAAGCCGCGTGGTCCGTATGGATTACGAACTCGCTAGGCCAGAGGTAGTGCTGCCAAGTTTAGAGTAACCTAATTAAAGCATACAATTCCTTGTCATACTTAGGGTAGTTCAAGGTTTCCCCAGTCAGTTTCTCGCTAAAGTAAGCGATAAGGCGTTTTTCTTGGAGGAGTACGCCACCTACACCATAGTCGGAGGCGTCGCACTCGACCTCGAAGCGCTTCGAAAAATCTAGCAATTGCAAGACCGGAGCGCGACACAAAGCGTCCTTCAAGGCCTGAAAGGCGGCCTCATGGACGGGCATCCACTTGATTGTGGTTGCCTTCTTGGTTAAATTGTAGAGTGGTCCGACGATGGAACTAAAGTCCTTGACGAATCGCCTATAGAACCCCACGAGCCCTAAGAAGGAGTGAACCATCGTCGGGGTCATGGGGGTGGGCCACTCACAGATGGAGCGGATCTTGTCGTCATCCACATGAAGGCCATCCTTGGACACGACGAAACCAAGAAATTTCGTCGTGTCCGTGCAAAAACAACACTTAATAAAGTTTACAAACAAATTGTGTTCACGAAGGCAATCTAACACCAACCTAAGGTGTCTCGTGTGAGAGTTTAAGTCCCTAGAATAAACAAGGATGTCGTCAAAATACACGACGACAAAACGTGCTAAAAATTTACGAAAAACAAAATTCATAAGCCGTATAAAAGTACTAGGGGCGTTTGTCAAGCCAAAAGGCATGACAAACCATTTGTACAAACCATGTTTGGTTTTGAATGCGGTCTTCCATTCATCGCCTTCATGCATATGGATTTGATGGTATCCACTCCGTAGATCTATCTTGGAAAACAAAGCGGCACTGTGGAGCTCATCAAGCATGTCATCCAATTGTGGAATCGGATGCCTATACTTCACCGTGATTTGATTGATGGCTCGGCAGACGACACACATCCTCCACGAACCATCCTTCTTAGGCACTAGGATCACAGGCACGACGCACAGACTCAGCGGTTCTCGAACAAAACCTTTTTCCAAAAGCTCTTGAACTTGGCGTTGTAACTCTTGAGTTTCTTTTGGAGAAGCCCTGTACGCAACCCTGTTCGGCAATGAAGCTCCCGGCATGAAGTCGATCATATGCTTAATCCCACGGATCGGTGGCAACCCCTCCGACAACTCGTTCGGCATGACATCTTCAAATTCCTTCAAAAGAGACACAATAGAAGGGGGAAGCTTATGATCTAGAGACTGAATAATAGAAACTAAAGGACATAAAGGAAACAAGTATGACTCCCCTGAAGTGACTTAGTCAAGTCGCGAAGCCGTGCCAAAAGCAACCGATCCTGGCACGTGCCTAAGAGTGGTGGCTCGGCGTCCTCAATGATTTTGGGGCCATTTTTGGTGGGGTTGTAGCCCCAGGATTTTTAGGAGGAATGCCCTTGGAAACGCCTGTAAATTCGTCCCACATCTCTTGGAATCCGAATTTTTGTGAAGCGACGGTGTGCGGTGCGACGCTAGGAGCTTGTGCCAGCGGTCCTCTGCTTAATTGGGGCTCCCCTGGGCGTTTTTTGTGTTTGTGATGTCCACCTTTTTAGTCATGTTTTTAGGGTGCGTTTTTAGTGTGTTTGAGTCTTTTTCTTTAGTTTTGTGTTTGGTTTTGAGTTGTTTGTGTAGGTTTTTGTATTTTCTTAAGATATGGAGTCTACATAAGCTTTGGTGGTGTTTTGTAGGTTTTAGAAGCTGTTATTGAGCACTTTTGAGGAAAAGAGCAAAACCGAGGAGAAACACTTAAGGAAAAGCTCAAGGAATGAAGTTCATAAAGTCATTGAAGATCAAGTTCAATCTTGGAAAGAGGTAGAGAAATTCGTTACAAAGACATAGGAAAAAAAATCGAGTCAAACGGAGTTGTAACGAACCTGCTACGGAAGTTTTACTCTAGGATGTTCGCAGTGCTGAATAGGCTCGGTACCGAGGTACACAGCTCGGTACCGAGGCACTCTGGATCATAGCGAAGACCGAGTCGGCACAATTAAAGACTTTTATCTTATATCTTTTATGTCCTTAGATAGACAGAAAGGATATATCTTATTAGAAGATTTATTTCGTTATAGATAGTTTTTAGATAGATTAGTTTCTCCATAAATACCCTTCTCTAGCTCTTGTTTGGGACGACACACACGATTGAGAGGAGGAGAGAAGAAAGGGGCGTGGGAGATATAGAGAGAGAGGAGAGACGAATTTGTGGGGTTTACTTGGAAGACAAGTTTGCTTTGGATTTGCTTGTATGTTTACTTATTATTATTTTAGATGTTTTTAATTATGATTTGTGAGTAGTCTTCTCTTTCTAAGGTTGGGGTTGAACCCAACAATGGTTGTGCATGCTTGTTTATGATCATGTCTTGATTGTTTTTATTGCATGAATCTATTCTCTTGCTCTTAACTCCTTGAAACGAAAGTTGATAGAAATTTCTCTTTCATAGTTGAAGCGAAAGCGGAAACCTTGAATCAGAATAGTCAATTTAGGGTTTTGAAGCGAAAGCGGATCTATCCTAGTTGAAGTAGAAGAGATTAGATAGTAAGTTTATTGATTGAACGAAAGTTAGTTGATTTACTTGCTTAGGTTGACAAAAGTTGACACCTTTATGCGATAATAGCATGATCTTTGTGTTTTATTAGCGTTTGGCATGCATAATTGTTGTTGTGGGTATACCTTTACCTTAGATTTTCTCTTCCTTGATATAAAAATCCTTGCTTTTTTCTCTTACTTGCGCTATAAGTAAGAATAAAACTTTGTACTGACTATCTCCCGTGGACGAACCTGACTCCCCTGTATTCAGCGGGGAGATTATAAATTTATTTGTTGTCAAGAAACCCTTTCAACAAATTGGCGCCATTGCCGGGGAGATTTCAATAGTCCCAAGTTTTGTTCTTTTAGCATTTTTCGGGACTTAGCCGAGTCGGTAACGACCCCCTAGGGTCGGTACCGACCCTACTGGGCAACCCAGTTTATGTACTTTTTCTATTTATTTTCTAGGTCACTGTCGAGTCGTTACCGACCCTATCTGTTTTGGACAAAAATTTGATTAACAAATCCCTGTCCTGAATCGGGGCATGATCGAATTAAAAGGGAAACAAGGACTATGAGAAAGTACGAATTCTCTGAATGTCGAGGGCTAAAGTCCTCTCTTTTGATTAGCTTTTTTTGTTACAAGTGTCAGTCCGTACAAAATCGTAAATTTCTACCTATAAACCCCCTCGTTCCAACGGTTATTTCCTACCTCCCATGATTCCTAGATTTCTAGGGCATATCTATTAACTACAACACACTTCCCGCATAGGTCGGAGGTGAAAAGCGCCCCACTCGTTATCTTTTGAAAAAGCATCTCTGCTTCGTGACAGAAGCTTTCTTCCTTCAATTGAGTGACTGATGACTTCTCTTCATTCCCGGATCTTTCTGCAATCAGACCAACCGATGACTTCTCTGTCTATTTGTGGGCTTGGGTTACCAAATGGGCCGATGGAATTTTGGGCCTAACAATACCCCCAAATCCTGATCCAAATCTTTTAGGCGGGATTTGGATCGGATTTTTCGCGTGAGCTACAGGCAGCGTGTGATACGCGGCCTATACCCATCCTTCCAATCATCCTCGGGAGCTTGAAGAGTCACGTCACTCAGGCTTTAAATGTTCAAGCCCAGACCTCTTTGGAGATACGCGCTGATCCCTTCCTAGTTTTTTGCCTCATCGTCTTCTTGCTTCTACTTCCAGTTCTTGCCCTAATCCTCCCATGTTCTCGAACCCCATGACTGTCGCCCCTACTCTCTCTCCTCGGATGAGGTAGAGACTATAATCCGAAACCATGGCTTTCTGTCTAGCACTAACTTCTACACCCCTACGTGTGAGGCCGTAACTGGGTCAAGGAAGGTTGGGTCTGCTTCTTGGAGTATCCCTTCACTCTAGGGGCTCTTTTCCCTTTCTCTCCTTTGATCTTGAACTTTCTGATGACTCTCAGAGCCTCCCCGGCACAGTTAATGCCATCGGTGTGGAAGATCTTGTAACAGATAAGCGAGACCTGTCTAGGTGAGAAAATCGACTTCACCGTGCAAGATTTGCTATGTGCGTACCGGGTTTGTCCTCTTAGGGCTGGACATTTCACCCTTCATGCGAGGGATGCTAAGAACCCACTGATCCCGAAATCAAAGGTTAACGACAAGGATTGGGACTCGTGCTTCTTCTTTGTGGAGAAATCTACTCTGGGGGAGATGTATCAAGCAGCTTTCTTCGACTCTTGGACCACTAAAAGTAAGTGTTCTTAACCCTAATTTCCGCACCCCCTCTTGCTGTTACTTTGGATGTTTCTTCTTGGGTTTCTGATTTCGAGGGTTTCTCATGCAGTTCCGCCTAGTTTGGAGACCCATGTCTTGGAATCGGAAGCATGCAGGAAACTCTTCTCTCTTCCTGAAGCAAAAAGGACATACCGGAGGTCTGCGGAACAAGTACTTGAAGGCGAATCCAGTAACAAGATGACGATAGTCATTAGGGATCCACGAGATGGCGAAGACGATGCGAGATCGGGAAACTCTGAGAAGACGATTGAGGATAGTGCTCCGGCGCTTAGGAAGCTCGCTGAGGTGAACCCTGTCAAGAACCCTGCCAGTATGTGCTTCTTTCCTTTGCTTTTGAATTTTGTACCAATTTTGTCCATGTGTTTTAACGTTTGTCTTGCCAAAAGCTTCTTCTTCCTTGGGGAGAACTTTCTCTACTGCAGCCCTGATTCAGCGTAAGCTTCGGTCGAGTGACAAGAGACCCCCTTTGGACCCCAAAGTGAAAATAGAGGCCGCGGTGAAAGTGACCCCTACAAAGAGGCCATCGTCTGGTGTTACTGAAGTTATTGACCTGGATGAGAAAGGTCCCTCAGATCTGTGGTAGAAGCTCCGTGGTGCCCATGGCTCAAAGAAGCCTCGCTTGGATGTTTCCAAGCCTGCTCTGGTTAGAGATGCCGGCCTATCGGTTTGGAAGGTTCGCTTTCTCCAGCTGTTCCCTTCTTTTTTCTCTTTTTTTTTTACCGCAGACGATATCTTGTCTTGGTGCATAGGCCTTACAAAGTGTTCTCTGGCTGGCGGATGCTGTTGACAAAGAAGACCAGACCCTTAGAGAGCATCAGGCTAGGTGGGACGCTAAGAAGGCTGCTTTGGAGAGGGAAACAACTCTTGCGGTCGAACGCCAGAAGATGGATGCAAGTAAGCTTGAGAAACTTGCTGAGACGGTCAAGCGTCAGTCTTCCCAAGCTGCTTCGGATCGATCCAAGATTGCTGAGCTCGAGGTCGAGAACAGGAGAATTCTTAAGGAGGTCGGCGAGATCGAAGCCTACTACTCGATGATGTCTAGGGTGGAAACAATCAAACAGTTCGTGCCTGGTCAGCATTCGAAATGGAATTTGGACGCTGAGATCGCGTCCTTCCATGATTGCTACCCCCCGGATCAGCCGGCTCCGGGTGATGAGCTTTTGAACGTCTTTTACGCATCTGGGAGATTTCAGCGTTATTATGGCTCGAACCTGCTCGGGGCTGGCTTCTATCCCTCTCTGGGTGACTAGATACCCTAGGAACTTTCCTGATTTCACGCTGAAAGTACACTTCTGCGGGTTCAGCTTCATATTATATTGCTTCAAGATTTCAAAAGCTTTCTCTAGATGACTTCCGTGATCTACAACTTTTTTTTATTTAACGAGCATGTCTTCTATGTATACTTCCATAGTCTCTCCGATTTGGCCCTGGAACATTCTATTCACCAGCCTTTGGTACGTAGCTCCGGCATTCCGCAATCCGAAAGGCATCACCTTGTAGCAATATGTCCCCTTACTGGTGATGAAGGATGTCTTCTCTTGATCGCTTTCTTCCATCCTGATCTGATTGTAACCACTAAAAGCGTCCATGAAAGTCAACAACTCATGGTCTGCCGTAGCATCGACTAGGGCGTTTATGTGAGGTAACGGAAATGAATCCTTGAGACAGGCCTTGTTCAAATCCGTAAAATCTATGCACATCCTCCATTTTCCGTTCTTTTTGGGCACGATGACTACGTTTGCCTGCCACTAGGGATGCACAAAAAATCCGTGGGGATGGGGATCCGCGGGGACCCGCCCCTAATGCGGCGGGGATTCCCCGACTTAATGGGGAACGGGGCGGGGATGGAGATCATTTTCGTATCACCGATTTTAAACGGGGCGGGGACAGGGAATGTACTATCCGCCCCGAATCCCCGCTATATATGCCCGATATGTTTTTTTATTTTATTTTTTATTTATAAAGCATTGAATAAAAATAGATTTTAAATATAATTGTAGTCTTTAATTTAAAAGCTTATATATATATATCTGCAAGTTATATAATAAAATTTAAAATTTATGTTATTAAATTTTATATTTATAAAAGAAAATAAAGTTTAAAATAATTTTTATATTAAACGGGGCCCCATTAACAACCCGAAAACCGACGGGGATTCCCCGCCCCGTTCCCCGCGGGGATTAAACGAGGACGGGGCGGGGATGGGTGGCAAAATAGTATTCGGGGATGGGGACGGGGAATGCATTCCCCGCCCCCATGTGCATCCCTACCAGCCAATCTGGATATTTGACTTCTTTGATCTTCCCCGTTTCCATCAGCTTTCTCACTTCTTCATCCACTATCTTATTTCTTTCGGTGGCGAATTTCCTTCTTTTCTGCTTTACCGGGGGGTGATTAGGATCCATATTCAACCTGTGAGTGATAACCTCCGGGTCGATACCCACCATATCCTCATGGGACCAAGCAAAACACTCTACATTTTTACTCAAGAAATATATCAACCCATTTCTCATGGATAGCTCCAAGTTTTTCCCAATCTTTACGGACCGATTGAGGTCAGGTTGGTCTAGGACCTCTTCCTCTACCTGTTCATGTTTCTTTTCTTTTTCTTTTGGATGGGTAGAGTTAGTGGTCTCCTTTAATTGCTAGGTGGATTTTTGACTGGTGGTTGGCTTCAACGCCGATTTGTAACATTCTTGGGACGTTCTTTGATCACCTCGGATCTCTTGAACCCCCCATGGTGTTGGGAATTTCACCGTCTGGTGGTAAGTAGACGGGACGTCTCTCATGTCATGGAGCCATGGTCTTCCCATTATTACATTATAACACGAAGGGAAATCCATAACAGAATATCTAACCTGGACGTTCACACCCTTTGCGTACGTAGGAAGGATGATGTCTCTCAAAGTGTGCTTCACTTCTCCGTTGAAGCCCACGAGTGTTGTGGGGTTCTTCTCCACGTCCTTCTCGCTCAACCCCAGTCCTCTCAAAGCCTCCAGCGTCATGAGGTTGGTCCAGCTTCCGGTGTCGATGAGGACTCGCTTCATTAAGACGTTTCCGATCGATAGTGAAATCACGAGACCTTCGTGATGGGGTCCCTCGAGACCATTTACGTCATCTTCGTCAAAATGTATTGCAAGATTGATGACGTCTTCCTTCATTTGCGATGAGCGACGGAGAGTGCCTTCTCTTGCATTTCTTTTGGCAACTCAATACGTAAGATCGCATACGCTTGATCCTCCGGTGATCATATTCACGACCTTGGCAGGTACTGGCAATGCTGGCCTTCCAGCGCGTGAGGCTTCTCTGACGTCCGGGGGGACTTGCGCGTTTGGCGCGACTTCCATGATTCTTCCCCGATATACGAGGTAGGCAATCTCTCTTCTTTGGGCTACACATTCCTTGGTTACGTGACCATAATCGTCAAGGAAGTCACACCACCTGCTCATATCCTTGTTTGGGTAGGGCTTTTCATTTCTCTTCGGCCACCTAACGCCTCGTATTGTTTGGGCTATATTCTTCACGAGGTCCTCGGGGGATATACCCAGGTTGAACACATCATACTTCGGCGGTAATGGTTTGGTTTCGGCGACGCTCACCTTCACCGTGTCAGGGGGAGGGCACCGATACGGTTGGTCACGGTATTCCCGATGGTGATCTGGTGCTGCTTTCTTGTCTACCCTTTCCCAGACGCTTGAAGGCTTCCTCATCTTCAGATCTTCCTCAAGCATGATTTGAGCCAGAGCCTTGGTTTGCACATCCTTGAAGTTGTGGCAAGGATGTCTAGTGAGCTCTTTGTAGAGGTCTCCGTCTTGATTTACCCCCTGACGGAAGGTTTCCATAGCTGTTGGAACGTCACAATGCGAGATGGAAATCTTCTCCCGGTTAAACATGTCTAGGTATTCCCGGGTGGATTCTTCCGGTTTTTGGATAATCTGGTATAGATCGCTAGACTGCTTCTCGAATCTCCGGCTACTAGCAAATTGCACTCGGAACGAATCCATCAATTCAGCAAAAGAGCGGATGCTTCCCCTTGGAAGGTTGACGAACCATTTTAGAGTCGGCCCCGCAAGAGCTGCTCCGATCCCTTGCACATTAGTACTTCACGGGAGTGGTACGATACCGCGTTGGTCATCATCTTTTGCTTGAATATGGCCACGTGTTCGTCAGGATCCCCTGTGCCGTCATACGGGATCATACTGGGTACCGAGAACTTCTTTAGTATCTCGACCTGGGCACTGTGAGGGGCGAAAGGTGACTCGTCGTAACCGTCAACCGCTTCCTTCTCTATGGGCCGTGGAACCCCGGGTATCTTCACCAATTGCTCGGTGAACATTTTGAATTGGTTCCGGAGGATACTTTTGAGGTCTCGGGGATGGCGATGGTCCCAATTCTTGTCATCATCCATGACCTCATCTTCAAAGCGACGGGGCTAACCTCTCGCGCCGATCGAAGGCGTATGGGTGCCCTTGCCCCCTCGCTAGTAGGGTTACCCTGAGCAGGGGTAAACGACGGCACCCCAGGGACCGTTGCTGGTGAGGTAACGAACTCCAAACTAGGGTTTCCCTCGCACCGGCTGGTGTGGTTTCCAGAGGAACCTTCACCCCCACTGTTTTGGGCTCGATCCGTCACTCGGGCACGCGGGCCGACAGAGGACACGGATCGGAGTAGGGAGCGTAAACCGTCATTATCGGCGGTTAACTGCTCGATGCTAGCCTTGTGCTTCTCATTGAAAGCACGTTGATCAGTCAATTCCTTCTCCAAAGCTTGGAGCCTTTGAGCGAACTCGGACAGTTCGAGGCGAAGGGCTACCGATGTGTCCTGGCGTGCGCCTCCATCATCCCCGGTGTTTAGCTCTTGGCTACCTTCGTTAGGGTTGCTCATGACAATCTTCCTGAACTCCCTTCAACGTGAAGAGATGAATCCTTTTCGATCGTAGGGCCCCACGGTGGGCACCAAATTGTTTTGGACAAAAATTAGATTAACAAATCCCTGTCCTGAATCGGGGCACGATCGAATTAAAAGGGAAACAAGGACTATGAGAAAGTACGAATTCTCTGAATGCCGAGGGCTAAAGTCCTCTCTTTTGATTAGCTTTTTTTGGTTACAAGTGTCTGTCCGTACAAAATCGCAAATTTCTACCTATAAACCCCCTCGTTCCAACGGTTACTTCCTACCTCCCACGATTCCCGGATTTCTAGGGCATATCTATTAACTACTACCCACTTCCCGCATAGGTCGGAGGTGAAAAGCGCCCCAGTCGTTATCTTCTGAACACGCCTCTCTGCTTCGTGACGGAAGCTTTCTTCCTTCAATTGAGTGACTGATGACTTCTCTTCATTCCCGGATCTTTCTGCAATCAGACCAACCGATGACTTCTCTATCTATTTGTGGGATTGGCTTACCAAATGGGTCGACGAAATTTTGGGCCTAACACTATCCAGGTCGGTACCGATCTTGTCGACAGGTAGTTGTTTCTTTCTTTTTAGTTTCTGTTTCACGGGATCACTACAGGCTCGATACCGACCCTCTAGGCCTCGGTACCGACCCTCCTCCGAGAACCCATTTTGCTTTTGATTTCGTTTTTGTTTTTGTTTTTGCTTACAGTGTATGCCAGTTGAAGGACGCCGAGTTATCTCTAATCCAGTAGTAGACTCTGAACCCGAGCGATCCTTCCACCGCCGATTAAGGGAACACAAAGCAATGGCAACCACTAAAGAGATGGTACAACAAATGGCTAACCTCCGTATACATATGGAGGCAATACAGAGAGAAAGAGACGCCGCAACTGCTAACAATGCCCCTCTACAAGAGCAACTCAATGCCTATCCAAGGAATGCCAAGCAGTATATGAATCCAGAACTGAGGGTGCCAGAGTTAGTAATTGTGCTTTCGGAGATAGAGAAGAATTTTGAGATTAAGTCTTAATTCATATCCTTAATAAAAAGGGCTTAGTTTGAACGGAAACCTACTGAGTGCCCTATGGAACATTAAAAACTTTCTTGATTTATGTAACACTATTGTTGCTGACGGTGTCTCTTTAGAATATGTTCTGTTAAAATCTTTCAGGTGGTCTCTTACAGGAAAGGCTCTGAGCTGGTTAGAGAGCTCACCTCCTAAGTCTATCAGGACTTGGAACGCTTTGTATGATCAATTTTTGACAAAGTTCTTTCCTCCTAAGACAACGAAGTTAAGAAAACATATCACCTCCTACCACCAGCTGCCTAACGAGACCTTTGTGGAGACATGGGAGAGATTCAAGGAGATGCTCAGACAGTGCCCTACCCATGGGCAACCACAATATGTGCTCCAAGAAATCTTCTTCCAAGGGATCAATGCTGAGACGAAAAACCGCATCAATCTTCACACTGCTTGCGGTTTCATTGAGATGGATCCCGATGAGGCATGGGCGTTGCTGGACAAATTGACCAACTACGATGCAATGTATGGAGTGCAACAAGCCCAACAGCCCCAAAGACGGCTCTACAATCCAAACAGGGACGAGGTAGACCCTGAAGTGAAGCACCAATTCTCACAAGATGAGATCAACCGCCTGAAGAAGCGGGTAAGTTATCTTAAATCATCTCCTTCTTGTCAATAATCTGGGTCTCAATCCCATGCTACTTCTGCCTGCACTAACTTGCAATAGGTCCGCGCTGTTGAGGCATATGAAGAAGCTAACTATATGAGAGGTCCATATAGGAACCAAGGTAATAATTTTTATGCAGGGAGGAATAACAATCAGCCCACCTGGGGCAATTATGGCCAAGGGAGCCAACTGTAATATCCGCTAAATTCTAAATAAAATAAAGCGGATATTTATTCACATAAAAAATATTTTCTCTAACATAGAGAATTTAATAACCTTTATAACCTCATATTATATTATGAAAGGTTATAAGAGTTTACTCCAATGGAAATTAAGAATTTAATTAAATACATTAAGCAAGTCGGGTAATTATTCAAATAGTTTCTCTTAAAAATAGAGTTTATTTATTTTTATAATTTTCACAATAAATTATAAAAGTATGATAAAGGATTGTTAAAGTGTAAAAGTTAATCAAATAAAATGGAGTGATATAAATTCCAAAATTTTATTAATAGTGGAGTGTTACAAGGCTTAAAATAATTCAAGGCAAAACAAATAAAAAGGAGTCAAGAGCGGGACTCAAACCCGAGACCTCTCGCTCCTTTCATACAAGCACACACTCCTCAAACTGCTAGACCAATGTAACTTGACTACCCAATTCACCACTCTTTTAATAATAAGCCACTTTATTCTTCTTCTTCTCCAAACAAGTCAAATCAAGTATGATTGAAGTGACGCTCAACCTATGCATGTGAATGGTGTCTTCCATACTCCTCCATCCTTGCTTGCAAGACCACCATACTTGCATCATCAAGCATCATCACCAACTAGCACACTCTCCCCCTATCACCATTCATCATCTTCTCTTCCATAGGTCAAAAGCCATGGCCATGGATCACCAAGAGCTCCTTCCTTGCCTATTTGAAGGCTGAAATTTTCACTTAGAATTCACACAAACACTTCTCTTCTCTCTTCTAGCAACTTTTCTATTCAAATCCTCCAAAAATTCAGCCTAAGTGAACTTTCTCCTTTGCTGATTTTTCACAAAAACACCATTAAAATCCCTCCAAGTTCTACCGGACCGCCGCCGGAGCCTCGCCAGAGCCCCGCCACCCTGCTGGCCGCCCGTCCTTGGTGGTGCCGCCCCTCCTTGCCCTTCCTCTGTTTCGTTGTACGCACATCTGTACAAGAGAAGGGTAAAATTCTTTTTATTTTTATTTTTTTTTGTTTTTTTATCCCTTTAAGTTATAAAAAATAAATAATATTTTGGTATATCTAAATATCTTAAAAGATTCTAGTTGTTAGACAAAAATCAGATTTTTATAAGTATTGTTATTTACTAGTAAATAAATAGTTTTAGTAACATGCATGTGAATTATAAAGAAAATAAAATTAGCAAGACATAAAATAAATTCAAAAAAATTATAAGAATGATATAAATGACTTTTGAGCACATAAATTCGGAATTTTAAAAAAAGTATATTACCTTGTTTGTATTTTTATTTTTGATTAAAGAAATAGATTAAGATAAAAAGGAGTTATAAAAAAATAAGACTATACTAATGGAAAAATATTATCATAAGACCCTTTTATTAAAGAAGAGAGTTTGCATGTCATTTAAAGTTAATAATAGATTTTATAACAATAACTAAGTCAAATAAAGATATAAGATCTTGTTAGTTAGACAAGGTAAACTCAAATTATTACTTTCCTTGTACATGGATAAAATTATTATCATACATGCTATTTTTAATATAAAATAGATCATATGACATGAGTTTTCTTAAATAAAATAATGGAATTTTCATCATTAATTATATACGTGGATAATAAGATATTTATATATTAAATATAATAGATTTAAAGATATTAATGTAAAGACCTAAGTTGTTAGAAAAGATATGCTAAGAATTTTATCAATACTTATATATATATAATGGATTTCATACTCATATTTTATAAGAAAATGTTCTAGATATGAAGAACTTTTTTTAATTGAATGAGAAATTATTATTATCTTTCATAAATATGGAAAGTATGATATAGTCATTATTTAATATAATATTGGGAAATTTCCATATAAGTAAAGTGTAGAATAAGTATAATATAATATGATATATTAATATCTCTTATGATAAGTGGATATTAAAATAAATATAAAAGAAATAAAAGATATTCAATTACAAGGGTATTTTAGACTTTTCACATCCTAAGAAGGGTTTTATAAAAACAATATTTCATATAGTTATGAAAACTATATCTTAATGATTTCATAAAGATATTTCCTTGCTTAGTTATAATAATAGAATAATAAGTTAAGTTAAAAAGGAAATATGTTAATTAATTAAATAAAGTTATGACTTGGCTTTCAAAGATGATAGTGAATAAAATTAAAATAAGAATTTTATAAGAAATAAAAGGATATTACAAATATAAAATAATAATAGAAGATATTATTATTTTATTCATCTCCACCTAAATTATTATTATAATAATTTAGAAATAATTCTCTTATAATAAGAATATAAGAGATTTCCAAAACTTCACAAGAATTTAAAGAAAATTCTTATTAAAGCTCGTTCGTATATTCCGTGTCGATAGGTCGAGCTCCCATTTCGTTTTAAGGACAACGTTTCCGTTCATTCATTAATACGCAATCATACAAGATAAGGCAAGTGGAATTTCTCCTTGTAGCCTTAATAATTCGTTTCGCGAAATTCTCGATGTTGGGAACAACTTGTTTGCTAATAAGAAACGAACCTAGGATTATCGATTGTTAGATATAATGACCCCACTGTTAGCCTTATTCCGCTATTTAATACTTGATAGGACTATTATGCTAGCTTTGTTGTGGCCTTGATTGTTTACGATCTCGTTAAGAGAACGGTTCGAACGAACTAGTGAGGGGCGCGAGATTAACCCGACGCCTCTATATAATTTACTAAGTCGCATGCTTGTGCGCTTAAAGTACGACTTTCAGGATCATGATACATGTCTGCTCCGATTGCAAGGAGGGATGAGTGGCACCATAGCTAAGTGTCGGAAACTGAGTTTTCCCTTAAGTGGCCTGGGCCATTCAAGCCCCCCCACACTCTCTAAAAATCATTAACGTAATCGACATTTTTTGTCACGATATAAGATAAGTGCCAATGCACAATTAAAAGACATCAAAACTGGACCGGTCTCAAATGATCGATCCGGCTCTCGGTCCGCAAGGGCGCGAGAGATTTTCGAAAACTTGTATGAATTAATAACGTTCCCAACATACTTTCTACTCTAAAGAAGTCTACAATCTCGTAGTTCTTCTCTCGACTAACGAGTTATCTCATCTCGAGATATACTTTTCTCCGTCCCGATAAGCCCCACATAAAGAAATATACCTTAAAACACATCCCGATAATATTTCTCGAATATTATAAAATTACCAAAATACCCTTGAGAAGTTCCATTCTCACTTGCTTAGTCTCCTTAGACTAATTCCCCTACTTCCGCATTTTTGCCTGGTATTTCTCGCCCTTCGCGATAAATGCCAGACTGTAGGAATGTACACCGAAGAGTTGAAGACGAAGTCTAGCAGGTTCGAGAAGCGTTAGGCGAGAATCGAAGTCAAGGCAACACGATGTTGAAGGAAAGAAGAAAGTTTTAAAGAGCAAAGTATTCAGAAGATAG
Organism: Fallopia convolvulus; assembly: GCA_964016875.1. Taxonomy (NCBI): domain Eukaryota; kingdom Viridiplantae; phylum Streptophyta; class Magnoliopsida; order Caryophyllales; family Polygonaceae; genus Fallopia; species Fallopia convolvulus. The sequence continues at coordinate 28,571,976 of OZ024722.1, forward strand.
TGCACCAGCTCTCCTATTTTAACCAAGCAAATCATCATCATATGATTTGTCTTGGAGAAACATACATGTATTTTTAACTACGTTTTTTCAAACCTTTTTAATATGGGCTTCAGTTCCGCTACTACTTCTTTTGTAAAACGACTCTTAATGTAATGAACGAATGTTCTTATCAATAAATATAATTCTGCTTTTGGTCAATTTCATCTTTAATTACCTTTAAGTCTCATTCGTGGGCATCCGTTTATTTATGTAACTTTTATGTCAATTTCGCATTTCTATAAGTTTTAATATCATTATAAAGCCTTGGGTGACTTTGGACGGTAAAGTCCGAGGTCACTGGCGGTAATACCCAGTGTTGCAAAATAGGGATGTTACACCAACCTCCTCAACAAGATCAGAGGGTTCCAAGTTATCAAGAGGTACCTTCATGGGTACAGGGCCTACAAGAGGGCATCCATAGGGCCTACAAGAGGGCATCCATAACAAGATTGATGGAGTCCGACCTGACCTAAATCATCATATGAAGGGTGTACAGGCCCAATTGGGAGAGTTCGATACATGGAGAAAAAGCGTCAACTCCCAACTTGGCAACCTTGTGGCACAAGTTCCGAGACCTCAAGGGCAACTCCCGGGCTGCCCTGACGAGAAGCCAAGAGGACAAATAGCAGTTTTACACCTCCGGAGCAGAAAGACACTACTAGAGCGTGCTGAAACCGAGGAGACAAAGCTCGGTAACGAGGAAACTACTCCCGCCAAGCTCGGTACCGACCCTCAAACACTCGGTACCGAGGCTCCACGGGTCATTAATGACCCCAATCCAAGTAAGTCCTCGATACCGAGTCACTCCCTCAGTCCCAGGCTCGGTAGCGACCCCACTAGGGTCGATACGGACCCTCCTACAGCACCGATCGACCATCTTGTCGATTCGGTAGGGCCTCGATCCAGGTCTCTCTCTATCCCGAGTCCGTCAAAAACTCTTCCTTTCCCAATTAAGAAGTCTAATGATGTCACGGAAGGAAAGTTTAGACGGTTTGTTAAGATTCTTCAAGGGTTAAATATTTATATTCCATTTACTGAAGCCCTTAATGAAATGTCTGCCTACACTAAATTTTGGAAAGAGATTTTGAGTAGGAAAAGATCTATCTCAGAGTTGTCAAGTGAAGTCCGATCAATAAAGCTTCCTGAAAAGCTAGGTGATCCAGGTAAGTTTGCAATTTCAATTGGTATTGGGACTGACCGTTTTAAAGCTCTATGTGATCTAGGTGTCAGTGCCAGTTTATTACCATTGTCTATTTGGACCAAGGCTAGCATGGGACCACTGGAGCCTGTTGATATGAATCTCTACATGGCGGACGGATCTTGTGTGAAAGCAACTGGAGTCGTGGACGACGTTCCTATCCAAGGTGGAAATTTTTTTGTTCCCAACGACTTCATTGTGCTAGACATGCCAGAAGACCTTGTGGTGCCAATCATTCTAGGCAGACCATTCTTAGCCACCGCAAGGGCACGAGTTGATGTTAGAAAAGGACTTATCACGTTTGATATTGGAGAAGAGAAGGTCAAATTTCATTTCAATCCATCCGTGAATGAGGTTGCTAGTTGTAGTACTGAGGGACCTACCGACCCACCATGGGTCAGTACCGATCCTTCTCTGAGTACAGAAACGAGCAAATTCAATGGAGACTCGCTTATTAAGGAGCCTACCGACCCATCATGGGTCGGTAACGACCCTTTCTTGAAGGAGTACGATGCTGGAGATTGATTCAAGCACGATACCAAGGCACTCCCTGACCCAAATAGGTCGGTAACAACCCCATACACCTCGGTACCGACTCCCTTTACCTCGGTAACGAGCCCTTCTCTGAACAATCAAGGTGAATTTTCTTATTCTTATCCAATTGATTCTGGTCATGATCCCTTTTCCCATCCTTGTTCCATATTACATCCTACTGTTAGTCCTGTGAAGAGTCAAAACCTCCTTGGTTTTCGGATTTTACTAACCCTGTTGTAGGATTACCAAGCATTCTTGTGGATGATCGAGGGCCAAATATTTTAGAAAGAAGCTTTGATGTTTTTCAGGCTAAGTATGGGGTTTATTATGATCCCTACCAAGTTGGATGGAAGCCACCCTGATCCGCCAAGGTAAGTTTGTCGGGCTAACGAGGTTAAAAATAGCGGTTACGGGAGGCAACCCGCTTTTTGTTTTTACTTTTAATTTTTGCTTTCTAAGTTCTTTTTGCTAGCTTTCTTTTGACTTGTTATTAGGGTAGCTTAGTGTAGTAGGGATAGAAGTTTTTCTAAAGTGACTCAGGTACAAAGTTGTGGAAGAAGTGCAACACAGAAGAATCGGTGTACAAGCAAATTAGCTCAGTAACGATCCCTCTAGGTCGGTACCGATCTCTACCGATCCAAGAGACTTCACAACTCCTCAAATGATCAATGGTTTCAGGCAGATTCAATTTTATTTTGTGAGTTCCCTTTTCTTTTTCCTCCTTATTTTTATGTATTTGCTTTAAACAGTGAGGACACTGTTTAGTTTAAGTATGTGGTATGGGAAAAGGTAACTCAGTTTTTGTGTCTTTGTTTTATGTTTTTAGGATTGATAATAATCCACTTAGATGTTCTATGATATGCTTTAACTTGCTTGATGATGTAATTCCATAGCATGTTTGGATAGCTTTGCCTGAATCATGTTAAAATTTGTTTTTATGTGGATATTTAGCATGTGATGAAATTGAGCACATATGATCTTAGGTAGAAGTGACTGAAATCCAACAAAAATTGCTACCTTATGAGTTATTTTTGGCCTTATAGGAAGAACATAAATCCCTCTTCTTTTCTTGTGTGATTTACTCTCCTTATGCATATTATCTCTTGTCATTGATATGGTTATCTATTTCTTGAGACCTATATGAGATATTAGTTCATTGCATGTGAAATCATATGATGGAGAACTTATTTGTTTTAAATCACTTTTTATCCTTTTTTTACCTACCTTATCATTATCCTCTTTTTGAAGCCAAGTTGAGCCTTTAAGCCTTTTATTTGTAGCTCCACAAAATTATTTCCTAGCCGATATAGCTTGACCCTATCCGGGGATTAGGACTTAGTGTTGGTTGTTATGGTTTTGTTGAGTGAGATGTATTGGTTCAAGTGTGGGGTAATATGGGTTGGGAAAAGAAAGATCTTGCAGTTTGTCATGTAAAAGGAGTTTGGTTCTTTGAATGCACTTACAAAGGAAGTGGAAAGAAAAAGAAATAGGGGGAAGAAAAAAATGCAGAGTCGATACCGACCCCAGTATGTCAGTACCGAGCCCCCTCAGAAAGAAAAAGAAAAAGAAGAAAGATCATGGAAAAATCTAAAAATCCGAAAAAAGAAGCTGAGTAATGTATAATGTGCATGAGCCAATTTTTCCTTGTTGTTTGTAAGCAAGATTAGGTTGGATATTAAAGGGGTTGAAAGAAATAAGTGTGCATAATATTGAGTGAGTTTGGTTATCTTTTGAGAGTTTTGGAAATGTGTGAGTTTTTAGGAGTCTTTGATTCCCGGATATTATTAGCACCACATAACCAAAAATATTTCCACGCCTTTTTGTCATCACCAAGCCTCATTACAACCCGACCGAATGGAAACTTCTATGAAGTCTTTCATTGAGCCTAAGTTCTCTTGATGATTTTTATATGTTTTGACATCTCTGGTGGAGAGTTTGGTGATATAAGTAACAATGACTATGTTGATTTTTGTATATTGGATTGAGTTGAGAGTTGTTATTCAAAGCCCAAACACTTGAGAGTTGAGTGAAACACATTACCCTTGTGAGGTTGGATTCTTGGTTGCTTTTGCTTAAGGTTGCTCATATATGTGTGATGACGTTAGATTCACTTGTCTATTTATTTCTACTTGTGCTTTGATGTTGCTTTTTGATAAGGGCATTGACTTGATATATGTGTGTTTGGTTTTGATTGATGTCTTGTTGATTGCTTGAGGACAAGCAAGTCTAAGTATGGGGTATTTTGATGTCCGTCTTTTTAGTCATGTTTTTAGGGTGTGTTTTTAGTGTGTTTGAGTCTTTTTCTTTAGTTTTGTGTTTAGTTTTGAGTCGTTTGTGTAGGTTTTTGTATTTTCTTAAGATATGGAGTCTACATAAGCTGTGGTGGTGTTTTGTAGGTTTTAGAAGTTGTTTTGGAGCACTTTTGAGGAAAAGAGCAAAACCGAGGAGAAACACTTAAGGAAAAGCTCAAGGAAAAAGAGGTAGAGAAATTTTTACAAAGACATAGGAAAAAGAATCGAGTCAAACGGAGTTGTAACGAACCTGCTACAGAAGTTTTACTCTAGGTTGTTCGCAGTGTTGAACAGGCTCGGTACCGAGGTACACAGCTCGGTACCGAGGCACTCTGGATCGTAGCGAAGACCGAGTCGGCACAATTAAATACTTTTATCTTATATCTTTTATGTCCTTAGATAGATAGAAGGGATATATCTTTTTAGAAGATTTATTTTCTTATAGATAGTTTTTAGATAGATTAGTTTCTCTATAAATACCCTTCTCTAGCTCTTGTTTGGGATGACACACACGATTGAGAGAAGGAGAGAAGAGAGGGGCGTGGGAGATAGAGAGAGGAGAGACGAATTTGTGGGGTTTACTTAGAAGACAAGTTTGCTTTGGATTTGCTTGTAAGTTTACTTATTATTAATTTAGATGTTTTTAATTATGATTTGTGAGTAGTCTTCTCTCTCTAAGGTTGGGGTTGAACCCAACAATGGTTGTGCATGCTTGTTTACGATGATGTCTTGATTGTTTTTATTGCATGAATCTAGTCTCTTGCTCTTAACTCCTTGAAACGAAAGTTGATAGAAATTTCTCATTCATAGTTGAAGCGAAAGCGGAAACCTTGAATCAGAATAGTCAATTTAGGGTTTTGAAGCGAAAGCGGATCTATCCTAGTTGAAGTAGAAGAGATTAGATAGTAAGTTTATTGATTGAACGAAAGTTAGTTGATTTACTTGCTTAGGTTGACGAAAGTTGACACCTTTATGTGATAAAAGCATGATCTATGTGTTTTATTAGCGTTTGGCATGCATAATTGTTGTTGTGGGGATACCTTTACCTTAGATTTTCTCTTCCTTGATATAAAAATCCTTGATTTTCTCTCTTACTTTCGCTATAAGTAAGAACAAAACTTTGTACTGACTATATCCCGTGGACGAACCTGACTCCCCTATACATAGTGGGGTCTTGATTATAAATTTTTTTGTTGTTAAGAAACCCTTTCAACAGTTTGATCTATTGGAAACCCTATATTAATAGGATCCCCTCCAAAAACACCCACAAAAGTGTTAGAAATATGTTGAAGGCCTTTTTTGACAAGCCAGCGTCGCTTGGCGCGGCACCGGTGCCTCGCGACGAGTTTTGGCGGCCAGAATCTGGGATCTCTCGGCGACTTACGTTCCCAACCACATTTGGAACAGAATGAGGGGAATTGGTGGTGGGAACGCCGCTGGCTTCCAAATCCCTAGCTTGTGACTCCGAATAGGGAACGCTCAGCGCGGTGGTGCTTGTGTCGCTAGCTTTCTGGCGTTGCCTTTCGGCTTCATCCTACAATGCTTCACTAGGCGACATACGTAAGAGAGTCACGCGCTTCCCGTGGAAATTGAACATATAAGTGTTCAAAAATCCGTCGTGAAGCATGCAACGATCGTATTGCCATGGGCGCCCAACAAGAGATGTGTGGCGTTCGTAGGTGTTACGTCACATAAAATCGAATCCTTATAAGCACCAATGGAAAAGGATAAAATTACATGCATGTCAACCCAGTCGCCGCCGTCATTCGAAATCCATTGAAGCTTGAACGATTGCAGATGCGGCATGGTTGGTAGCTTGAAATGATCAACAACCTTTTTTGATAAAAAACAATTGGCACAACTTACCGAGTCGATAATCACGCTAAGAAACACGTTATCAACTTAACAACGGGTATGGAACAATTGTTCCCGTTGATCAGTTTTAGGTGCCTCACGCATGCTAATGGCTCGGCGTGTGACCAATTGTAACTTTGAAATGCCAAGGCCGTCCGATGGATCGCATTGCAACTCGGGTCCAACGTCGGAGGGCGCGGCATCTTCATCCTCACCTTTCTAAAAACCCGATCGTTCTGACGCGCATCACAAACCGACCCTCGGTCCGTTTGCAAATGTGTCGGACCAATCATTACAAAGAGATATGGAGATTTTGGAAGAGATTCTATTCATCTCACTAGATTGATTCATTATGAAATAATCTCTACAAAATTCACTAACATGATTAAACTATTAGTTTATTCTCTTGTTAGTCAAATTCCATCATTAGGAGAATATCTCCATTTATTTCTAAATCTCTACTCCATTTCCTATCATCATTTGTCTATTTAAAGAGAGATATGACTTTAGAGAGGGAGTCATAAGAAGCTCTCACCATTTTTCTCTTCTAGCTTCTCTCCCACCATTAAAGCTTCCTTTGTGTCTTCCACCACACCACCACTCCACCACACCACCGCCGCCGGCCACCCCTGGACCGCCGCCGTCCAGCCCATACCGCCGCCCCTCCCTTTCCCCCTTGTGGTGTGTTCTTGCTCCAAAAATCCCACAAATTAAGGGTATAAACTCTAACTCTTTTTACACCATTTTAAGCTGTTTTTAGCATGATTAATCTTGATTTAAGATCTGATTTTTCTTCTTAAATTTCAGAATATAAAATGTTATAAACTGGCATAGTTTTCCCTTGATCATTACATGCATGCATGTCTTGTTAGAAAGATTTGTATCTTCTACAAATCATGTGATCATATACTAAAATCCTACATCTTTCAAGGGTGATTTTTACCTTTTAATTTCTGTTTTTATTTTTATTTTATTAAAATGATCCAAGAATCCCTTTTCTTGTTGAAAATCTATAAGCTTCTACTAGTGATTTCCATGGTAACCACTTAAGACTTTTGGATCTTGCTTAAAATCCACATGCATGACACTTTTAGTACTTGAAATAGACTTTAATAAGACTTGTAAATCTTAAGATCTAATAAACTTAAGCTAGAAAGTTTTTTAATGGAATTGTTCTTGCATGTCTTAATAATGGAATTTTTATGAAGAAAATCAACATGCATGTTTTATTTGAGTAAGAAATGGATTTTTGATGATGTTGACGAATAACTTAGTCTTATGAATTTATAATATGCTTTAATGATCATATAAGCTCTTGCATGATACTTTAAATGAATTTTTACTAAGAAAACCCATCTTGCATGTAGACTTTATGATGTCTTTCTTTTAAATCCTTGATCAACTAGTTATTTATGTCTTACAAGGTTGCTAAAAAGGATATTTGGACGTAGATCTTATTGCATGTAATTTTCTAGCATTTTTAACACTTAAATGAATTTTATTATTTTATTATTTATTTTATAGAACCGAATATATATATATAAAATTTCTAGATCTTTAAATAAATTCTATAAATTTTGCATGTAGAAATTATGGAGTTTTTAGAATAAATGTTATTTTTGCATGTGCTCTAAATTTACTAAGATGATGTCTTACCATACCTTCAATAAAGAGAAATATAATTTTTATCATGAGTTTGATAAAGTCTTTTAAATATGCATGTGAGATTAAAAAGTATTTATAGAGGTCATCTATACACATGCATGACCATCCTAGAATTTCCTTTGAATAAATCATGATTTATATGAGAAATTGTAATAAATATTTTTTTCAATAAAGAAGTCTTCTTAAAAATGATGCATGCAAATCAATTTTATAAACTATTTTAAATACATATAAATAATTGTATATGGGTTAAAAAGAGTTTTCCTTAGGCTAAGTAAAGCCTTACATCCATGCTCTTAAACTAAGTATTTTTATACCTACAAAATCCTTAACTCACCTTCTATTAGAAGAGGAAAATAAGAGAAAGGTTCTCTTTAAATTAAAATAAGGATTTTAATAAGTGTTCATTCTCATTCTTGTGGTTAAATAGGTCGAGGTTCTCGAACGTCATTAAATCGTCCTATTTCCGAGTTAGTAACATCTCCGAATGAAATTCAAGGCAAGTGGATATTCTCCTTGTAACCTTTTCGATATCTCGATTCCGTTAAACTTCTCTCTGTGGAGAACAAACTTGTTTGCTTAAATAAATAAACATAGGATATATCGATTGCTACAAATAACGACATCTCATTATCTTTATTTTTATTCAAACTCTAGAAATGAACTTAGGACCGACGATTGAGGCCTTGTTTGTTTAAAATGTCTCGTTTAGAGACATCGCTTGGAAAAGTATAGGAAAAAGTGTTGGACATAAGCCTTTAACCACTTTTTATAACGTCATATTATATGTAGGTCATGACTCTACTCTTACTTCGTTGACTGAAGTCTTAAGCAATGTCAAAATAGAAAGTTTTCGTCTAAAGTCTAAAGCAATGTCATACGAAAAATAAATGTTGGCTGAAGTCATAAAGCAATGTCGAAATAAAAAGGTTTCGTCTAAAGTCTTAAGCAATGCCACATAAAATGGAAAATACAACTAAAGTCTCTTACTAACGTCTATGCTATGTAGACATTCAAAATTTATAATAAGGCTAAAGGTTTGCCTTATTCAATCCATTAATTAAATTATGCTATGTCCTAGCTAAGTGTCAGAACTCCGCTCCTTTAAGTGGACTCGGCTCTTTCATAACCTCCATAGCCTTGAAGTTCATAAATAAAATACATAGTTTTTGACAAGTAATAAAGATAAGTGCTAGTGCACATTAAAAAACATCAAAACCGGGCCGGTTTGAGAAGACCGACCTGGCTCTCGGTCCGATAAGGGCGCGAGAGGTTTTCTCGAAACTTGTGTACAATTAAAACATTCCCAACATAATTCTACTCTAAAATGTTCTACAATCTTGTAGTTCGTTCTTTTCGGTTTAGAGTTATCTCGCTTCGAGATATACTCATTTCCGTCCTTATGCTCCACATTAAGGTTATACATCTCAAACACATTTCGCATATCTCTTTAATGACTTGTTAACTTACCTAAATTACCCTTGAGAATTTCCGTTCACAATTGCTTAGTCTCCTTAGACTAATTCTGCTCTTTTCTGCATTTTTGCCTGGTATTTCTCGCCCTTCGCGACAAATGCCAGACTCTAGGAAACGTCCCTCGAAGGTTTAAAGAAAGAGGAATCAAGAAAGTTGAAGGAAGGATGGTCAAGTCTTCTCAAAGACATTTCTTCCGTATTTTGGATTCACTACGCTTTGCAAGAACAAGGTTTTATTAATTCTGTTGCTTAACTCTATCATGTTGTTTTGAAACAAATTAAGATGTAATGAAAATATTTAAAGTCTCAAGTATGAGCACCTTTTAATGTCATGTATTACCATTTAAATTCCACATTTCGTTAAGATTAATACCTTATAAAGTGATACGTGATTGCCTCGGAATCCTCCTTGATAATCTCGTATATGACGCACACGATCCCGATCTTGCCTTGTAATTTCAGATTCGATCCTTCAATTGCTTCAAAGTTAGAAACTTGTTGTTCAAACAAACGAAACTAAATGAGAATTGAATGATTGAAACGAATCTGAATTCTAGAGAAATCAACTCAATAGTTCAATCGGATTGGCTCTAACGCTAAATACGATCGATTAACTAAGTTTTATCTTTAACAATCAACTTAGAACAATCAAATTGATCCAACCACAAATCAGATCTTAAGAACACGAAGAGAGAAGTTGAAGAAGTTCGAATGATGGTGATTATGATCTCGAATTGAATGAACTTTAATGCTGAATCACACGTGTGTTTATGAGCCCAAGGACTAGATAAACCTTCTCTAGGTTTATCTAATCTCAAGCTGATTTTTTATTAATGAAAAACAAGAGTTTAAATAGTAGAATACAAAGCTAATACTTGGGGAGCAAGGAAGGGTGCATGGCCGGCACTAAGGAGATAGAATTGGCCTCCTTGTCTTGCTTCCCAAGATATAATAAAATATCTAATTAATCTATCTAGATTCCCTTAAATAAAATAAATCATGGCTGATTTATTTATTTAAGGAAATATCATAACAAACTGAAAATATCTTAAAATATCTCTAACAACCAAGAGAGAGAATATCAACCAACTAACATAAGCCTATTGATTGAATTCTCTACATTATTAAATTCAAATAACACGCCTATAATAAAAAGTAATAAAGATATTTTCTCTACTTAGAATGGTCAAGTCAAAGGGTTGACTTTGACCTATATACCAACTTATCTCGCCCGGTCACTTACTAAATTCAGCCCTAAAGTGAGACAAATTAATACATGTTTCTAAATAAAGAAATAATATGAATTTCGGCCCTTATACAATTAATCCATAGAATCCGGGCTCAATTGATGTCGAATGCACGAGACCCATTTCTGCTTTGTTGGCTCTTCAAGAACTGCTGCCAATCGAACCAAGATTGATGTTGTGCCTTTAGCAATCTTCTTAGCTCGACTCCTTGTGATAGGTCTGTCAAAAGGCACTCGAATCAACTCATCGACGTCGATTGGAGAAATGGCAGGTTTCACTGCATCATAAAGCCTAGGGTGACTTTGGACGGTAAAGTCCGAGGTCACTGGCAGTAATACCCATTGTTGCAAAATAGGGGTGTGACAATTATGGTATCAGAGTCGAGCGTTTTGTTTTCAAAACCAAAATCTTTATTTTCAAACTGAAATTGTTTTTACTACTAAAATTTTCTTCTAACTTCCAAAAAACTTAAGTAATAAGTCGTAGACTTCTTAACCTAAACACTTTGTTAAAAGTTTTCCAAGATTAAATCCTTTCCATAAAAGAAAGCTATAATTTAGAAATTCTTTTTAGAATTCAAGTTTTAAGAAAAAAACTTAAGAATTAGAAATTCTTCTATATGATTCCAAGAAAAAGGATTTTCATCTAAACCATTTTGTATGTTTAAATAATTGTTTAAAATTCCTTAAACTTCCTTCAAGTATCTTCGTCTTATAGAATCTAAGGATATTCTATATTAACTCCTTCATTCCTAAAAGTGTGTCTTGTTACTTACCTTATACAAATGTTAATTAATAAAAGGAAAAACATTTGTGTATCATTATTCATATGGTGAATACAAGAGGTACTAGCCACCGGAACCGAACTCCAGCCGGAGACGAGAACGAGGAAGGTCAATCCGAAGTTAGAGGATTGCCTCAGGTCAATCATCCTCTTGTACCTAACCCTCCTATAGTGCTCAATGAAGGAACTATGGAAACCTTTCGGACCATGATTCAGCAAATGGTACGAGAGGCGATTCTGCCAATCATGCTCGATCCAGTCATTGAGGAGAATCAAAAGGAAGGGCAAGGAGCAGTTGATGCTCATGGAAAAGAAGTGGAGACAAGTTTTGCAAGCGGCCTTAAGGTCTTCAACACGATGAAACCGGATTCATATGACGGAAGTGGAGACCCTGCCGGAGTTCAGTATTGGTTCTCGCATGTAGAGAGGTTGTTAAGGAACGTGCATTACTCAGAAGCTAACAAAGTGCACATGGCTGCCCTAAGACTTAAGGGCGAAGCCGGAGAATGGTGGGAGAGCTCGAGCTTCGCTACCCATCCCGAACTAAACTTGGGTATGTTCAAAGAGAAAATGATGAATCGTTTTTTCTTTGCTGCCATGAAGGATGAGAAATTGGACGAGCTGCTTTCGCCAAAGGTCCACGGGCTCAGTGTTCTGGAAAAAGCAAAGAAGTTCAATCATTTGCTGCAATAGGCTGAAGAGGAAATAACTACTGAGTAGAAGAAGATCCGACGCTTCCACAAGTGGATGGGCGACTCCATCAAACCTTGGATGGTGAACCGCAATTTCTCGACCTTGGAGGAATATGTGGATGCTGCCTACAAAATGTAGACCACCCTGAATGAGCCAGAGCGTAGGAAGAGCGACAGAGGAAAATCTCATTCTCAAAGCCAAGATGGATTGAAGAGGCCAGTGTCCCCACAGAAGTCAGGATGGTCAAAGAAAGGCAAACTAGAGTCAAACATGACAGCTGCCACTAAAGGGTCTGAATATCGAAAAGGTTTTATAACCTGTCACAATTGTGGCGGACAGGGTCACATCAATAGGAACTGCATCAAACCCAAGAAGACTTTTCACATGTGGAAAGGAAGGACACCTCCGTTCCTATTGCAAGCAGAACAAGAATGGTTCAAGTCAGTTTAGGTTTGTCCCAACTTCTCAAAACAACCAAGCCTCGAATAGGGTTGCAGGGACAACCTATTTCCAGTCCACCGCTCACAATAAAGGGAAAGGACCAATGACATCCCAGAGTCAAGGTCAACAACTCTATGAGATGCATCGTAAAGATAAACCTATTGCCTCAGATGTTCCAGGGGAATAGATGGATCCTCTTTTCTGTCCAAGTTTAATATTCGTAATCATGTTAGTCTTGCCTTTAAGGCACTTTTTTGTCCCCACAGTAGTTGGAAAATTCGAACCATGCCTGTGACACTCTTCCTCTTAAGAATGTCTCATTTTAAATTCTGTATTATGATTGTAGATTATCATATTATATCCTTTAATGTTGAACCAAGGATTGTGTTCCATCGTTATTTTTAATATAAGAGAAAGTATCGAGCATTTACATGGTTTAACTTTATGACATATTCCACGCATTATGAAGTTCACCTCAAAATTTTACATTTATGCCGTAATGAAAGTATAAGTATTACGAATCAAAAGTTTAAATATAGATTCATGGTGGCGAATAAGAATGGACTTTAGACATTCAGGTCTTGTTCCTGTGAAGATATACACATTAAGCGACTATGTTGGAAATACTTCCCCGATGATGATCACATTGGTGGAATGAAACCACTTAGTCCCTCGAATCCAACTTCATTTATGAAAGAATTACTTTCTTATAAAGAATTGCAAAATATAATACTAAGGGATGCTCAAACCACTTCTCGACGGTTAACATGTCTGGATACGATATCATAAAGATGGTTACCTCCTACTGTGATATAACCATCGCTCGTTCCATTAGTAACTTCATTAGAAGTTCAACATCAAAATTCTCCTTGCAAGGCATGGCTCTCACTTTCCCACAAATCAATTTCATCTCGAAAGTTTAATGAATATATGTCTTAAAAGAATTCATCTGCAATAACTCCATTCTTGAAGTATAGAATGGATTGGTCATATTCCTCCTCGCTTCGTGAAGACACTCAAGTGTCCATTTCAATTAAAGATGCCTATTCAATAGGCAATCCAACCGTTTTATATATGGGAAGGATAACCTAGTTTTCCCGCCAGTTTAACCCAAGCTAATGGATGAGATCACTTGACCAATTGTCTACTTTTCTAGCAAGACCAATTGGATTTTCAATCCTTTTCTTTGGATTCATCTTAACCACATAAGTACACTTATGTGAATCTTTCCAAGGAATAATAAAGTAATAAACTCCGTAAGCAAAAAGGGGCACATTAGTAATTCTTTGTACGTTTCGTCCATCTTTTCCAAACCCTAGTTAAAGCAAAGGATGCTTGCTCCACCAGTAACTTCAAAAAGATACCTTCTTCTAGAAGTTGAGTGAGTTTGGAGAACCTTGCATAAGCCAACGGAAGGTTGTTGAGTGCTTAGATACGACAAGCTCATGGAACTTCGAGTAGAGAAACGATGTAATAAATAAGTGCCCTAGTTTAGATACTCTAGGTAGAGAATGGTGATGAAGGTACGACTAGAGAAATTTGGGATACTAAGCAAAAGATGCAAAGACGTTTTCCCAAGTTACTACCGTTTTAAGTGAAGAATGAAATATTCTTTTAAGGGGGTACTATGAGCTTCTTTTGTTCCGCTCGTAGTTTTGTGGGTGTGAATTCCATCTCTTTCTTCATAACCTTAGTTCTCCCTAGTTCCGGGGACGAAACTATTTTTAAGGGGGTACTATTGTAATATCCGTGTTTTTTTAGGATAAATTTGAATTTTTTCTAGACGACTTTCTAAGACCCGCTTAGCAAAATCGTTACCCATTCTGACCGTAAGCTAGGAACATAGGTCTAAGAATTTACAAGTGATGGAAAATAATCATGTAAAATGATTTTCTTAGTTCACATAAATTATAATATCGCTCGAACGTATTCCGTTAAATGAATAAATTTTATTTCTTAATATTTAATTATTTTATTAAATAAAATAATCTCATAAAATTTCTAAAAGGAAAAGAGATTATAATATTCTCATAAAATCCTCATTCAAAGTTGAAGAATTTATTAACGACAGAACTTAATAAATTCATAGTTAACGGAAAATTCCTTTATTAAAACCCGATCGTTCAGACGCGCGTTACAAACCGACCCTCGATCTGTTTGCAAACGCATCGGACCAATCATTACAAAGAGATATGGAGATTTTGGAAGAGATTCCATTCATCTCACTAGATTGCTTCATTATGAAACAATCTGTACAAAATCCACTAACATGATTAAACTATTAGTTTATTCTCTTGTTAGTCAAATTCCATCATTAGGAGAATATCTCCATTTATTTCCAAATCTCTACTCCATCTCCTATCATCATTTGTCTATTTAAAGAGACATATAACTTGAGAGAGGGAGTCATAAGAAGCTCTCACCATTTCTCTCTTATAGCTTCTCTCCCACCATTAAAGCTTCCTTCGTTTCTTCCACCACACCACCACACCACTACTCCACCACACTACCACCACCGGCCACCTCCTGGACCACCGCCATACAGCCCGCTCCACCGCCGTCCAGACCGTGCCGCCGCCCCTCTCTTTCCCCCTTGTGGTGTGTTCTTGCTCCAAAAATCCCACAAATTAAGTGTATAAATTCTAACTCTTTTTACACCATTTTAAGTTGTTTTTAGCATGATCAATCTTGATTTATGATTTGATTTTTATTCTTAAATTTCATAATATAAAATTTTATAAAAGGCATAGTTTTCCCTTGATCCTTACATGCATGTATGTCTTGTTAGAAAGATTTGTGTCTTCTACAAATCATGTGATCATATACTAAAATCCTACATCTTTTAAGGGTGATTTTTACCTTTTAATTTCTGTTTTTATTTTTATTTTATTAAAATGATCCAAGAATCCCTTTTCTTGTTGAAAATCTATAAGCTTCTACTAGTGATTTCCATGGTAATCACTTAAGACTTTTGGATCTTGCTTAAAATCCACATGCATGTCACTTTTAGTACTTGAAATAGACTTTTATAAGACTTGTAAATTTTAAGATCTAATAAACTTAAGCTACAAAGTTTTTTTAATGGAATTGTTCTTGCATGTCTTAATAATGGAATTTTTATGAAGAAAATCAACATGCATGGTATATTTGAGTAAGAAATGGATTTTTGATGATGTTGATGAATAACTTAGTCTTATGAATTTATAATATGCTTTGATGATCATATAAGCTCTTGCATGCTACTTTAAATGAATTTTTACTAAGAAAACCCATCTTGCATGTAGACTTTATGATGTCTTTCTTTTAAATCCTTGATCAACTAGTTATTTATGTCTTACAAGGTTGCTAAAAAGGATATTTGGAAGTAGATCTTATTGCATGTAATTTCCTAGCATTTTTAACACTTAAATGAATTTTATTATTTTATTATTTATTTTATAGAACCGAATATAAATATAAAATTGCTAGGTCTTTAAAAAAATTCTATAAACTTTGCATGTAGAAATTATGGCGTTTTTAGCATGAGTTTGATAAAGTCTTTTAAATATGCATGTGAGATTAAAAAGTATTTCTAGAAGTCATTTATACACATGCATGACCATCCTAGAATTTACTTTGAATAAATCATGATTTATATGAGAAATTGTAATAAATATTTTTTTTTCAATAAAGAAGTCTTCTTAAAAATGATGCATGCAAATCATTTTTATAAACTATTTTAAATACACATAAATAATTGTATATGGGTAAGAGTTTTCCTTAGGCTAAGTAAAGCCTTACATCCATGCTCTTAAACTAAGTACTTTTATAAGTTACAAAATCCTTAGTATGAGTCACCTAGAAAATAATAATAAAAAGAGTTATTATTATTTTATCCTTTTCCTAACTAAATTATTTGACCAAATAATTTAGTTTAACTCACCTTCTCTTAGAAGAGGAAAATAAGAGAAAGGTTGTCTTTAAATTAAAATAAGAATTTTAATAAGTGTTCATTCTCATTCTTGCGGTTAAATAGGTCGAGGTTCTCGAACGTCATAAAATCGTCCTATTTCCAAGATAGTAACATCACCGAAGGAAATTCAAGGCAAGTGGATATTCTCCTTGTAACCTTTTCGATACCTCGATTCCGTTAAACTTCTCTCTATGGAGAACAAACTTGTTTGCTTAAATAAATAAACATAGGATATATCGATTGCTAGAAAGAACGACATCTCATTATCGTTATTATTATTCGAACGCTAGAAATGAACTTAGGAACGACGATTGAGGGGCGAAATTGCATATACGCCCCAAAAAAAGTTGATAATATAATAAATACCCCTTTCTAGGCTAAATTACATGGAGTGTCCTTTTGGGCATTTTTTGCAATATAAACTTTTTTTTCAATTTACTACTAAATGATAAAATAAAATAAATTCCTTCAAAAAAAAGGAAAAACATTATAAATATATTAAATATAAAACGGTGATAAAGAAAAAAGGGAAAATAATATCTACTGTTACCTAATTGAATCGAATCGAATCTAATGTAATCTACCGACCATATCAAAAAAACATATGTAATCTTAATATTAAATAGAAAATAACAATAAAAAATAGGAAAAAAATATAATCATAACAAATGTTATCTTTGTTTACTGTTTACAGTGAGAATATAAAACCTAAAACCTAATTGTTTTCTCGCCTCTAAAAAAGTATCGTTGTCATTCTTCTCTTCTGCTGTGAAAGAACATCAAGATCGAAAAACATCGGGATCGAAGAATCGGCGGTATCGGCGGTAATCCTGCTGGTGACATGAGTAAGTGGTTAAACCTTGAACAATTTCTTATTTGACTGTTCATAGTAAGAAAAATACAACAAAAAGAACCAAACATTAGTCCAATCAAAGAGTTGGATTAATTGGGGGAATATTCAGTTAAGAGCGCCTACCATACCATTATGCAAAAATCTAGATTTTTTTTTTGTTAATATTAGCTGCTTACATGTTGGCAGAGATGGGAATAGAGTCTGCACTCTGCACACGAGCTTGCTAAGTGTAGTCCTTCGGTTAGAATTTGGGCCCACTCTCTACCTAGTCAACTGTGGGTTGTAGGCTTGCAGCAAATTCTGAGTTGATGAATGAAGCTTCTCAAGTGCTCTGGCAATTTTAACCTCAAAAAAAGAAGCTATTGTTAAACAACGGGTTTTGTATGAGCTAGCAATAGGACCAATTAGGGGTATTAACTTGCCTGAGCTGACATAGACAAGTTCTTTAACAAAGTAAACATTGTACTTCAAAGACTTACAAAAATTGTTTCATCCGAGAAAAACATGCAGTGACCAAATATACTTCTTTGTAACAATTTGACAATGATTGCTTCCAACTAAAAAATATATTAAGCCAGCCTCTATTGACAATGACACTAGAAAGAAAGTATACAGAAAGCGATTAAACAAATTATGAGAAGGAATTCTCTCTCTTGTCATTCAGATTTATCACTAAAGCATGTGTAAAAACTAATCCTTCATGTTTTATTTTGTAGCAAAGTTTTTGCTCACTTTGATTACTGGTGGTGAATGGAGGAAGGTTGGGGACAATTGGTTGTACGAACGGCAAAGAACTCCAAAAGCAATGATGGTGTCAGATACCATAAAGTTTGATGTGCTAAGAAATAAGATTTCGGAGAAGTTGGCGGTTGATCATGAAAGGTACCAGCTTTGTCTGAAATACCTTTCACCCTCGAGCCGAAATCTTCCACCTTTCGATATCGAGGATGATGATGATCTAGCTGCATTTTTGTTTTTGAGTATCAAATCTGCTAAAGATGGTGTGTTGGCTATAGAAATCTACACAAGCCTCACATTAAAGCACAATAACTACATGGATGGACAAGAATTCGAGGAGAAACTCTTCAATTATGAGGCTGTCAATGATCGACAGGAAATGGATGTGCCTCTAACTGCACCGCGTATAACACAAAGTCAAAATTGTATGGTGGAAGGTGACACAATGAATGATGACGTGACATTGGAAGAAATGTTTGAGGATGAAAATAACAGATCATTGGGTGACAAGATAGGAAGTACAATTGACACGAAAAGAAAAACCGAATCGTATAGAAAATGGTTTTGTCAGAAATCTACCAAATCAAACGTTGTGTCATTAAGTAGCGATGATGAAGAAGTTATTGTGTCTGCCACCAAACATAAGGGTAAGGAAATCATTGTAGTTCCCGACGATGATGAAGAGAATTATGTTGCAACTAAAGAGTCCAACCTTGGAGATGGTTTTGATGAGGATGATATGGATTTTAAGTTTGTGAACGCTGCAGAAGAGGCTGAACTAAGATATTACCATACACATGGAAATGTCATTGGTGGTGCTAGTGGTAGAAATGAACTAAGTGTTGGTGATTTTTTTCAATCCAAAAAAGAGTTGCAAGATGTTGTAACTGCAATAGCATTGCGGGGTTGTTTCGAATTGAAGGTGAAGAAGTCAGACAAAACAAGATATGTGGTAGGTTGCATAGACAATACATGCACGTTCAGTTGTCGTGGCTTAGTATATCGTAGCACTAAGATGTTTACGGTGCGAAAGTTTGTGGGAGCTCATAGTTGCGGAATGAGATACAGGCACAACCACAACAAACAAGCCACTGCAAACATAATTGCCCAAAAAATGTTGCCGAGGTAAATAGGTCTTTTACTTTCATCTATAGTATAGAAGTTAGACAGATAGTATTATTTTCATCTTAGTTTATACAGTTGTTGTCATGATTAAGCTTCTTCTATGTGCTTTAGTTATAGTGACTAGCTGTTTCTCAGTTATCTGTTTTTTGGTTGTAGTGTTCAATTTCTGTACAGTACGATCTGGTTGTTTCTTAGTGCTGGAAGTTCTTAGGAATGCATTAGTTTTCTGTTTTTGAACTAGACCGAAGTTATTAATTGGACCGAATTTCCAGTTTTTCAGTTACACCATACGTTTTTCAGTTACAGCATCTGTTTTTGAACTGGACTGAATTTTCAGTTCTTTAGTTACAGCATCTGTTCTTGAACGGGACTGAATTTTCAGTTATGCAAAGTTAATATTCAGTTCATACAAACTAAAGAATTTGACTGAATTAGACTTAAATTTAGTTTGAACTAGACTAAATTAGCAACGTTATTATTGACCGGCTAGGCTGAGTTTGACTGCTATTGAACTTCATATTTTATTGAATTAGCTAGTTTCATTTATCAATAATGTTACTGAATTTATACAATTGAGTTTTAATTAGGTGGATTAAAGTGGGAATCAATCTATATGAAATTGATTAGTGACTAAATTTTAGCCCTACTAGTGTCGAATTTAGCTTTTACATCTATAGTATTTAGACAGCTAGTTTCATTTTCAGCTCTGTAAAGTTAATATTTACTTCATATTTAGTGAATTAGACTGAAATTTCATTTTCAGTTCTACAAAGTAAATATTTAGCTAGTGGATTATAGCCCTACTAATGTATTTGTGTCGAATTTAGCTTTCATACCACAATACTTTATAGTATTGACTGAAATTTGGGTTACGTTCAATTGAATTTAGCAAAGTTGGTATTCAATTTTGTTTGGTTGTAACATAAGAACTAAGTTTTGTGGTATGCTAGGTTTGGAGGCCGCAAACATGGGCCAAGAGCTAGAGAAATACAAACAGCTATGAAAGATATGGGAATTGATGCAAGTTACCATAAGGCTAATCGGGCGCGTTGTATTGCCCAAGATATAATAAGAGGTACTGCTGAGCAAAGTTACAGTCGGCTATACTCATGGATGTTCATGTTAGAACGGGAAAATCCAGGATCTCGCACCACGATTATTAGAGATGCTAATCAACGCTTCAAGTATGCCTTCTGGACTTTAGGTGCATGGATAAACGCAGTTCCACATTTGAAAAAGGTACGTATCTTGTAAGAATTTCAATTATGAACAATAGTAATAAAAATTTGGCCAAAATATTAATCAAGCGTGTTTTATATATTATTCTTGTAGGTGATTTCAGTGGATGGAGCGCACATGAGTGGAAAGTTTGGTGGTCATCTCCTTATTGCGACAGCTCAAGATGGAAACAAAGGCATTTATCCTCTTGCATTTGGAGTGGTGGATAGTGAGAATGATGCATCATGGTCATTTTTCTTCCAAGAGTTCAAAGTTGTTGTACCAGATACTTCTGAAGTAGTGTTCGTCTCCGATCGTCATGCAAGCATTTCTAGGGGCTTGAGAAGAAGCTACACATTAGCGGGTCATGGTAATTGCATGTTTCATATTTACCAAAATTTCAAGGCAAAATACCACAGGGGAGACTTGCTGAACCTATGGGATAAGCTAGCTAAGGCCTATACGGTGAAAGAATTTGATAGCCACTTTGCAAAACTCTCTAATGATGCACCACAAGTGGCTAAATATGTCAAGGACGCTGGATTTGCCAACTGGGCAAGGGCACATTTCCCAGCTAATCGGTTCAACATTATGACCACAAACAACGCAGAATCTATTAATTCAGTGTACAAGGAAGAGCGTGGGTGGCCTATTGTTGCTATGTTTGACAAGATATTAGAGACCTCTGCATCATGGTTCTGTAAAAGGAGAGAAAAGGCAGCTAGATGGAATGAGGTGGTAACAAAGGAAATAATGTCTATCATTGATTCGAGATACTTGAATGCCTTGACAATGGTTGTACGTAGGCTCAGTCAGTTTGAAGCAGAGGTATCTGATGGTAATGATAGGTTAGAAGTGAATCTACATGCTGGCACATGCGACTGCCGAGTATTCCAAATTGACAAAATTCCATGCGCCCATGCAATTGCTGTGGCAAAGGATAGAGGTGTGGATGTTGCAGACCTTGTGAATCCCGTGTACAAGAATGAAAACATGAAAGAAGTTTATAAAGAAACCATTCATCTTGTGCCTCCATTTCATCGTTGGGAGGTTCCAGATTCAGTTTCAGCTATGGTGTGTCTTCCACCACTAGTAAAGAGGCCGCCTGGAAGACCTAGGACTAACAGGTTCAAGGCTCACTGGGAGAAGAATTGGGCAAAAGCAAAGCGATGCGGAAATTGCGGAGTGAGAGGACATAGCAGGCTTACTTGTTCAAGGCGTCGTCCTAACTCAGGGCTAATGTCCTGATGAAGATTATTTCTTAGCAGATTACTATTATTTTCGTACTAGAGGACTATCTAGAACATTTATATTTCTTATTTTGAACCATTAACTTTTGCTTCTATGTTTTTATTTGGGTTTGAACATATTTCCTTTAGTTTTGTTGAACTAAGTTAATACCGATATTTGTTTGAATGTTAGTTATTATTGAGTTAAGAAACAAAATCATATAGCACTCTAGTTTTTGCTTCTATTTCTGATTACAACGCATCCTATTTTCTTCTCTGATCTGTTATATCTCTATTTTCAGCTAAAAAGGGGGGTTGAAACAAAAAAAAAAGGAATTTGTTTAGGTCTCTTCATATTCGGATAACTATGTTGCAACTTCCTGCACTTAAGTTTTTAGATTTGTACATATATTTTTCTAGCTTCGGAAGAGAAAAGAGCCATTTTTCTTTCTAGTATTTACTTCTGTTGAACTACAAAACTCATTCACAAAGATAATAAGGATGGTGAGTTACAAGATGCATTTTTTTAAGATACAACAAATACTCAAAGAAGTGAAGAAGAATATGGCTAACCTTCAATATTTTTCTAAGTGTTCCATTTGGTAGTTGCTTGCTCACAACTGTCTTATTAGCATTAGAGTCTGCCTGGGACTGGCAATGACTATCAGAAGTTTTTTGAGATGCCATTTTTCCAACTGTTCCATTTGGCAGTTGCTTGGTCACCACCTTATCACTTTCTGTCCTAATTTTTACTTGGAGTTTACAGCCTTCCACTGTTACAGAGAATGATTACATGTTTAGGACAGATAGTTATTCTTAGATGGAGGCAACATGCTATGAGAAAATTTCAACAATACTAGGTCTTACAACCCCATCCCTGATTTTTCTTTACAATTTAAAAGATGCCAAATAAAACTATAATTCAAGATCAATTTGGTAAGTGAACAAGCAGGAAAGTGGCTATTTTTTTTTATCCCAAGACATGATCAGGGTAATACCAAAGTGCAGTAATCATTACCTACAATAAAGACTCTTTGGGTTGATGTTTTTCCTAAGTATCTGCCGCTCTTGAAGCCCACCCTAGTAAGGAAGTGTTTTCAAATCAGGGCAAAATCTACTGATCTCATCAGCCCAAATATTCAATACTGAAGCTGGAGTGACAACAAGAAAAGGACCCCATATATTTTTATCTTGCACAAAGAATCATCAACTATCAATATTCCTCTGCAAAGCAAACTGATATTGATCATCTTGTCTTTACCTCAGCTAAATGAGCCAAAAATGCCATTGCATGTATCGCCTTTCCCAAACCCATCTCATCATCAAGGATACCATTAAGGCCTTGATCAACAAAAAAAACAAAGAAAACTTCAAATTCAGTAAAAGTGAAGACAAAGAACATTATAATTGAGACACCGCCATCCCCGGTTGGGTACAAAACAAAACATGAGATTCAGCAAAGTGACTGGAATACCTGCTCATAGCAGTTAACCAGCCACTGGAGGCCCTTTAGTTGATATAATTTGAGTGAACCTTTGAACAACTCAGGTGTTTGGACTGTTGATAAAAAAGCATATGATATTTATAATTTTTACTTGGAGATCATTATGCAAATCAAACTGCAAGTAAGTAAAAAAAGTTCATCAGAGGACATCACTGAAACTACAAAACAAGCATATGATATATTTAGATGATATTTTTTATCTAGCTTTTTGAGAGTGTTGAGGATGAGTGGTTAAGGGTAGTAAATAAAAAGCACCTTCTTCCTTGCATTGATTGGTTTAAATTTCTCAAAATCGTCATCAGCATAGCGGACATCCGGAATTTCATCATCAGTTAACACAGAAGAGTAGCTCTGGGAGTGCAAATAACAAATCATTATAAGAAAATATTGGTGGAGATAAGTTATTTGATTATAGTATAATTTAAAGCAAAACAAGATTCAAGAGCTTTACATGGATTCAATAAAAAAAAAACATAGAATATATACCAGACATCTTTTACTCTTTCTATTCAAGCATTCCATCTAAGAATATATTTTACATTAAGCATTCACATGTTGCTTGTTAGCTTCAACATTGAATTTTGAAGAGGAACAGCCACTCTGGATTCCACAAACAACCATGTATATATGCTTCATTATGATAGCCATCAATTATTTCTAAGGTATCCGAATTTCAATCATTTCATTTTATACATAAAGTCATCTAATATTCTTCCTTACTTTTTAGTAGTGTTTACTATCAGAATGAGAAATCAATGAATCAAGAAACTGATATGGGTGCAAGTACGGGGCCTTCAGCCATAAATATTCACTATGCAACACACTAAAAAGGAGTCAAAAAGTTGCATCCATATTAACATAATGAGAAATTCCCAGTGCTGCACAAGATAAACCATAAAAAGAGACAACCTATTTGGCCCAGGAGCTGAACTTTGATACCATTGTTCTCATTTTTCCCCCTTAAATTGGCTCCATGGATATCTGAAAAACAATCACATCATATCAGATCAGGTTCACTCAATAAATCATCATTAACACTAAACGGAATACCAAAAAATATAGAGATCAAGTAAGGGTAACCAGCGCCAGAGAGCAAGTTTATTTTGATTTTGTTCTTAAGCAGTACTACCTATGATTCTTTATCATATCAGCACAAATGGGGACAAAATTCTCAAGAAATTGTCTCCGTACTCATTAGTATATTACTAGTACACAATAGCATCATGCATAACAAATTTTTTGGTCAAATCATGTATAACAATTTCACATGTGAACAACTGTTTCATTTAACTTAAGCTTAAGCAACACAGTGTATACTCACCTCAGCATTGTGTGATAATCATCGTGACTTGGGGGCAGGCGGCAGCAGATATCTTTCAACCAAAATCTGGCGAAATGCATTCACAACATCCTCCTCCTCGGCATTTCGTAACGATGAATACATTGCTCTTCTCTACAACAGATTATATCTAGCTTAGTTCCATCTGCCTTCATATCTGGTATAATTGAGTGAACCTGCAACAACAAACCACACGATTAGTGCAAACCTAGCATTAAACAACAGAGCGAGAAAGAGGCAAATGCAAATCTGAGTAGCAGTCATGTATGTCGCCATTGTTGAGGTAGGAAAGGTAGAAGGGCAACGTGAAACCCTAGAAACTCCTAGGATTTCACCTGAAACCCTAGATCTGATAAATATGAGCAGAAACTCCTAGAATTGCACCATGGATCCTTCCATGCGAGCTCACCACCATTTTTGTGAAGACAGAGATGCCCTAAGTCGGACTTGGCGGAAGTCCGTCGAGGTTGCAGCCGCTGCCAGTCGGCGGAGATCGCTACCGCCAAGGCGGCCGCCTCCTTCGCTAGTGCCGATTAGTCTTTAGGTTACTGACGCGTGAAGAGGAGCTTTTCCATGGTTGTGACTTGAGAAATCTGGAGGCTGTAATGGCCAAATGTTGTCGGGAAATGCCTATAATAATCGAGACTTTAGGACTCCACAATATTATTTTTTAATAGATTAAACTTAATAGAAAAATAAGAATTTAATTTATTTTAAAAAAATTGAAAATTCCGAATCCGGGCATGCGTACAATATAATTGGGTATTTTGTTAATTTTTTTGGGCATTGATATAATTAAAAAAAGATGTAGGCATTTTTGTTATTATGAACTTTTTTTGGGGTATATATCGCTATTAACACTTTGTTTAAACTGTCTCGTTTAGAGACATCGCTTAGAAAAGTATAGGAAAAAGTGTTGAACATAAGTCTTTAACCACTTTTTATAACGTCATATTGTATGTAGGTCATGACTCTACTCTTACTTCGTTGACTGAAGTCTTAAGCAATGTCGAAATAGAAAGGTTTCGTCTAAAGTCTAAAGCAATGTCATACGGAAAATAAATGTTGGCTGAAGTCTTAAAGCAATGTCGAAATAAAAAGGTTTCGTCTAAAGTCTTAAGCAATGCCACATAAAATGGAAAAAACAACTAAAGTCTCTTACTAACGTCTATGTTATGTAGACATTCAAAATTTATAATAAGGCTAAAGGTTTGCCTTATTCAATCCATTAATTAAATTATGCTATGTCCTAGCTAAGTGTCGAAACTCCGCTCCTTTATGTGGACTCGGCTCTTTCATAACCTCCACACCCATAAAGTTCATAAACGAAATACAGAGTTTTTGACACATAATAAAGGTAAGTGCTAGTGCACATTAAAAGACATCAAAACCGGGCTGGTTTGAGAAGACCGACTCGGCTCTCGGTTCGATAAGGGCGCGAGAGGTTTTCCAGAAACTTGTGTACAATTAAAACATTCCCAAAATAATTCTACTCTAAAATGTTCTACAATCTTGTAGTTCGTTCTTTTCGGTTTAGAGTTATCTCCCTTCGAGATATACTCATTTCCATCCTTATGCTCCACATTAAGGTTATACATCTCAAACACATTTCGCATACCTCTTTAATGATTTGTTAACTTACCCAAATTACCCTTGAGAATTTCCGTTCATACTTGCTTAGTCTCCCTTGACTAATTCCGCTCTTTGCTGCATTTTTGCCTGGTATTTCTCGCCCTTCGCGACAAATGTCAGACTCTAGGAAACGTCCCTCGAAGGTTTAAAGAAAGAGGAATCAAGAAAGTTGAAGGAAGGAAGGTCAAGTCTTCTCAAAGATATTTCATCCATATTTTGGATTCACTACGCTTTGCAAGAACAAGGTTTCATTAATTCTGCTGCTTAACTCTATCATGTTGTTTTGAAACAAATTAAGATGTAATGACAATATTTAAAGTCTCAAGTATGAGCACCTTTTAATGTCATGTATTACGATTTAAATTCCATATTTCTTTAAGATTAACAACTTATAAAGCCTAGGGTGACTTTGGATGGTAAAGTTCGAGGTAACTGGCGGTAATACCCATCGTTGCAAAATAGGGGTGTTACACGGTCTTGGCTGCGGAACCTGTCTTAGCATTGGATACGGAAGAAGGCAAATGGTTAGTACTAAAATTTGAAGGACTAGGGTTAGATGAGTACCTCGAATTGGACCAAGATGACTTGGCACGCATCTCTTGCTTATGCAATTGCATCACCGTGTGCACCAAGGAATTTAGATCTTTAATGGGCAAAATCTCTGACATGTATTGGATAGATTGTCGTAGACCCGGTAAAAACCGGGTCCTCATGACCGAAGGGGACACGCTCATGCCATCCTTGAAAAACATGTGTTCAAGCTTGGCAAAGTATTCCTCCGGATTCATGGATCCTTGTTTAATGCGCATGATCTCAATGTGCATTTTATCTTTGTAGTCCGACGGAATGTACCGCTTGTTCAAGATGTACACCAATTGATGTCATTCTCGAATGAGGGGCTTGCCTCTTCGAAGCCTTTCGGAATCAAAGCGGTTCCACCATGTTCGAGTGGCACCATGAAAATGCAAGGTAACAACTTCAACTTTTTATTCATCCTCGTAACCGAGATGGCAGAGCGTATGCTCAGTTCCCTGCAACCATTCAATAAAAGCATCAGGGTCATAAGTACCAGAAAAAAAGTTCAAATTTTACCTTGATGTCGCGTCTTGAAATACGGGGGTCACGGGCATCACTCCTGTCGGTGTCGCGGTGGGGGCTTCGATACCGAGGCGAGAAAGTGCGCCGAGGGCGTCGATCGCAAGGCGACCCACGATCGTAGCCATCGTCACCATCATCCGAATCATCTCCATCATCGGGGCGCCGATCCTCTCGATCTTAATCGCGTCGTTGGCGATGTCCGGCCTTGCGATTCGTGCCATAGGCACGCTCGTACTCCTTCCGATTTTTGGCTAAGTGAGGTAGTGGAATCCAATCGGATGGCCGATTGTCATGCTCCTCCGAATCTTTAACTTGTGGATGATCAAATATGTCCTCTTCGGAATAGTCCTTGAATTCCTCGTAAGGATCCTCGAATTCCGAATAGGGGCTACGAGCACTTTGATGCTCCAAATAATCCTCGACATTGTAGTCGTCGGCGTCGTAGTATTTGGCCCCGTGCTTTCGCTTTGGGGTTTCATACACATAAGTCGGCGACGTGTTCTTTCGTTTCTTTTTAAGGCCACCACTAGCGTGTTGACGTCGATACTCCTCGGAGTCATACTCCTCATCGGAATAAACATCATACACTTAGGTGTCCCTATAATCTCGTGCTAATTGACGACGATCTGCGGTCCGGGGACCACCATCGTACCTATCAAAATGGTGACTTTCTTTAATTGACTTCATGCGATGCATGGTGCCAAATTGTGAAGACGGTCGGGCATGGCCCTTGCCCTTGGCATGTGCGCGCGCGACATCGTCCACGAACACGCTTGGATTGGCATGGATCTCCGATGCGATGACTTGCGTCGGTGGAACGGTGCGTTTGGACTGTGTTTGACTCTCGGCCAGTAGACGTTCGAGTTCCGTAATCCGAGCCGCCGCAGCCTCCGGTGCCAAGTGTTCTTGTTGTTGTTGTTGCAACACCGGTGGTGGGTCGTTGTTCCGGTTATCCTCGTTACCCGATTCAGAAATCGTACCTATTGTCACATCCATCATAGCTCAAGTAAGAAGTTCACAACAAAAGGCCAAGAGTTTAAAGTTTGCTTAAGTCGGTCGACCCTTAATGTTCAAGCACACGAACAAACAAGGACGGGCTAGGCTTAAGGTCGCTCGACTCAAGCAAGATAATTAAGGATAAAAAACAAACAATTCAAGCTAAAGCAAAAACACAAAGAATCAATGAGTTAAACCGAGAAGGAAAGAAAGATATATGAAAACGGCGTGGAGATTTAGTTGCCAAAAATCAAAGATGGGAGAGAGAAAGGAAAGATCTTGCCTTATTTTGGCTTGTGATCTTCCAAGATCTTTTTTTATAACAAGATCGGATATATCTTACCTTATTTTGGTTTGTGACATGCCAATATTTTTTTTTAATCTAACCAAAATATCTCTAGGATCTTTAGCCTTTAGAGATATGGTAACAAATAATATGGAGATCAACAAAAGATATGCTCGACAGAAACAAGCT
Source organism: Fallopia convolvulus (assembly GCA_964016875.1). NCBI lineage: Eukaryota > Viridiplantae > Streptophyta > Magnoliopsida > Caryophyllales > Polygonaceae > Fallopia > Fallopia convolvulus. Next base: position 28,600,355 of record OZ024722.1, read on the forward strand.
AGAAATCGGCAAACAAAACCCTAAGTGCATGCAAGTAGCAAGAAAAAGTAGTAATTTCACCAAAATCAAATGATCAAGTCGAGTAGGTCTAGGATGATTGTAGAGGTTTTTTTTAACGAATAACGTAAGCAAGAAAAAAAAATTGGTACCCTAGATGGCGGTTTTAAGATGATGGATGGATCTAGGGTTGGAAGCAAAGGATGGATCGTGTGAATTGAACAAGAAAAGGTGTAGCGAGACTTATTGAAACTGTTGGCTCTGATGCCAGTTGATGCGACCTCATTTTGAAGGCGCTACGGATCTTTACGTGGTATGAGTACTAGGTCTTGAAAGAGGCAACGGAAGACTTGAATGGACTTGATTTGACATTGGATTGATCAAGTAAGGATGAATGAGTTCGAAACAATTGAGAACCAAAGCTTTGATCGTAATTGAAAGTGACGGCGCAGGCACTAGGTTAAGTCTAGGAGAATCCCTCAACTAATACATTAACCGTACTGTCCGTGCTTAACAATGAAAAACATAGCACCTTATATAGGTGCGGCAACATGAAACCCTAAAAATAAGCTAGCGCGTGCCTAGGGCTTGCATGCAAGCAAGGCCCATCGGCGCAAGGCCCAAGAAGGACCTTCTAATAATGTCAAACCATAAATAGAAGTGTCTAACAATAGAAAACATGCTAAAAAGGCATAAAATGCATAGGTCGTTGGCCATCGACACGGAAGTGTCATGACATGGCCATCGCAAGGCGCGACGCGGCGTGGCAAAGCCTGGCACAATGTCGCGGACGCTGGCACGGGCGAAGGCACGCTAGCGCTGACCGAGGCTGACGAGAACCTCAAGTGGAGCCGCTAGTGGGCGACGCGGGTTCGGGTCTGGTGCGAGGGACGGATCCGAGGTGGATGGTGCCGAGGACTCGTCTCGAGGTTCTCCGAGACTAAGGATGCAAACGGCGGTGTGCGCCAGCGCGGAGAAGGGCGCACCATGGCCTGCGGAGGTGTGTGACACCAAGGACTGCGTCGCGGTCTCGATGGCACGGGCACGGGTGACGGGTCCGTCCGAGCGCATGGTAAAGGCGTCATCCTCTTGGCTAGCATCCAATAACGTGGTCGTATCACTAGGTTGATTGAAGGACGCTTTGAGCGATGGCAAGGACTGATGATAGACTGGATGCGTAGTCACGATTACCAGGCGTGGACAGTAATCAAGAAAGGAAACTTCACCATCAACCCAGATATTAAGGATGATCTCACCAAATCGGGGCCAAACAAGTGGAAATGTATGGAGGCAAATTTCAAACCAAAGATGTATCTCAACAACTCCATGAGCGAAATGGATTCAGCTAAGGGTGGGAACCTAAAGACTGCAAAGGAAATGTGGGCTGCAATCAAGCAGATGCACATGGGAAGCTCAGATCTCAAGGAGTATCACCAAATGGACTCTCGTCGTGAGTTTTACAACTTCAGGATGGAATCGGGAGAGAGTGTATTGTCCTATGAGTCTCGCTTCAAAGGATTGCTAACCAAACTTTCTGGTTTAGGAATCACGAAGGAGGAGATCACAAAATGAATCAAAGTCAAGAAGGTGATCGATGGACTCTCCGGAGAATGGACCCACGATAGAACAACATTCAGTGAAACCCAGCCAAAAGGAACCTCTTACTTCATGAGATCTTTGGGAAACTAAAGTCATATGAAGCAAGAAGGAACTCGGACAAGGCCTTGGATAAACCTGGAAAGGGAATCGTACTCAAGCTGGAGAAAGTGCTCAAGTCAGAGTTTGAAGAAGAAGAAGAGGATGACATAGTGCTCATCACAAAGGCACTTCGTAATCTCTACAAAAAGGGAAAGTTCCAAAGGAACTATGGAGGAAATAGCAACTCAAAAGACTACAACAAGTCAGGAGAGAAGGATACCAAGGACATTACCTGTTTCAAGTGCTTTAAGAAAGGTCACTATTCTAAAGCTTGTCATCTGGGAAATGAAGAAAAGAAGTCTAGGAACAAGGCTTACATAGCAACATGGGATGACACTAAAGATGAAGATCCTGAGGTGTGGGCTACACCAAATATGTGTGCTATGGCTATCAAAGAAGATTCATAGGAACCACAAGAGGATGTAAGTTCTCAAACTTTAACTAATTGCTTTGATATGTATGCTAAGCCTGACTTGATTCGTATACTTACTAAACTTGTTAAAGACAACATGAAACTTCAAAAAGAAATGAACAAGATCGAGGAACATTGTCTTAACTTGGAAAGTAACCTTACGAAAAAGGAACTTTAATTGAACAATACTAAATCTGTTGATTGTTCCATGTGTGATGAACTGAAAAAGAAACTTGACTCCTTGATGACTGCCAAAGAGGATCTTGTCTCTGAGCTTGCTACTGTTACCCTAGATAAAGAAAATCTCCTTAAGAAGTTAGAGAAAAGTGAGGGAAAACGAATTGTCGAGATTCCTAAAATGAATTTTGTTCCCTCTAGACATGGTATTGGATATTCTAAGATAGACTCTGGAAACGATCAAAAGACCCTTACTCTGAGAGAATTAAGTGAGAGTAGAGCTTTAGAATTACAAACTGAGAAAATAAAAAACTCCCATCTGGAAGAGAGAATTAGAGTCCTAGAGAGTGGAACCAAAGTGGGAAAAGGACTACTACATTGGGAACAACTCTCATAAGATATATGTCAAAATAGCTAAGGGAAACGGTTCCAGAGTTCCAAACAAAGAAACTGTTGAGAAAAATAGAATCCAAAGACCACATCCTAAGTTTTATCTAGGAGAATACTACAAAACATGTTGGACATGTGGGAGTCATGGTCACTACAAGGAACAATGTCAAAAAGGAAAAATCAATTCCTCATTAAATCACATGAACTGGAACAACAACAGAATGTCTTATAAAAATTCTGTTCACTCTAAGGCTTTCAGGAACTATCACTCTGTTGATGTTAATATTGCAGATTATGTTGACTATTATCCCTGTAAGGAACCAAGCAAGGAGCATCTTGCCTGGGTAACCAAACATTGATTATTTTACAGGTGAAAGCGAGGGAGAAATGTATGTGGTCTATAGACAGTGCATGCTCCAACCACATGACAGTAAACAGAAGCAATTTAACCTCGCTTAACACCCAGGTTGACGGAGGAAACGTTTCCTTTGGCAACAAGAAAAAGGGAGCAATTCAGGGATCAGGAGAAGTCAAGCTCAACAAATCAATCAACATTAACAACGTGAATCTTGTGACTAGGGTTGTTCATTGGTTCGGGTAATTCGATTTTACCTGAAAAACAAACTGAGCCGATCCAAGGTACTTCGGTTCGGTCCTCGATTCAAGATTTTGGCTAGTTCGGTTTTTGGTTCGGTCTCGGTCTCGGTTCGGGTAAACCGATCTATTTTAATATAAAAATTTAAAATTTAAAAAAAAATACCCTTACTAAGCCTTACCCATGTAAGGATGTAACTCTAAATCCCATTTTCAAGTTTTATATTGCTTAGTTTATCATTTTGCAAGTTTTAGTTCGAATGGTTTGAATGATTTTAGTTCAAAATGATAAAAATAGCAAATGTTAGTTTGGTTTTTTAGGTTTAAATTGGTTCTAGTTCGGTTCTAGTTCGGTTCGGGTCAAAATTGGTTCGGTTTAGTTCGGTTCTGGTTAGGTTTAGGGTGCTATGTTCTATATTTTGGATCGGATTTATACCTAATCTTCTACTTCGGTTCCTATCTGAACCAAACCGAACCGAACCGAACCAAGCTTATTCAGTTCGGTCCTCGGTTCTGAAAATTCCGAAATTCGGTTTTCGGTTCGGTTCGCTTCTGGACCGATGAACAGCCCTACTTGTGATAGATCTTGGGTACAATTTGTTGTGTGTGGCACAAGTTTGTGATCAAGGGAACAACATTGTTTCCTTTGACTCAAATGAGTGTCTGGTTGTGAACAAAGAAACCAACAAAGTGATTCTTCGAGGGAAACGATCAAACAATGTTTACATTGTCGATCAAGATTTTCAACCTCCAAGGAAGTTGTGTCTCACAGTTCCTTCAAGTGATACTGATCTTTGGCATCGTAGGCTTGGCATGCTGGAGTAAAACTTGATTAAAAAATTGTTCATTCAAGATCCCGTAGTTGTCTTACCAAGGATCAATCCAAACACAGGAAAAATGTGTGATGCATGTGCAAGAGGTAAACAAACTAGAAGTTCCTTCAAGCCAAAGAAGGTAGTTAGCACTTCCAAACCTCTTGAAATGATTCACAAGGACCTATGTGGACCAATGCAAATTTGTAGCTATGGTGGAAACATGTGCATGTCTGTTATAATTGATGATTTTTCTCGATTCACTTGGGTTATTTTTCTGTCCTCTAAAGGAACAACTTTCAAAGAGTTCGAAATCTTCATCAAAAGAACAGAAGTAAGCTTGTGAACTAAGCTGAAAATCATACGATCAGATCATGGAACAGAGTTTGACAACTCAGCGTTTCTAAATTTCTGTAATGAGAATGGTGTCTCCCACAACATCTTTGCACCAAGAACTCCACAGCAAAATGGAGTAGTGGAAAGAAAGAATAGAACCCTGGAGAATATGGCTAGATCTATGATGCTCGAAAGTGGAATTCCTTCAAACTTCTGGGCTGAAACTATTTCTACTTCTGTATATATTCTTAACAAGGCTATGATTCGACCTATCATGTTGAAAACTTCCTATGAACTAATCAAAAGTAGAAAGCCAATATTTTCCATCTTCGAGTTTTTGGATGCAGGTGCTATATTCACAACAACGGGAAAGATACCTTAGGAAAGTTTGATCCAAGGAGTGATGAAGGAATCTTTACTGGCTACTCGCTTCAAAGAAAAGCATACAGAGTCTACAATAAAAGGACCAAGAAATTTGAGGAGAGTGTGCATGCCATCTATGATGAAGAGCTCACTCAACATAAAGAGCTTATTCATGGAACCACTTCTCCTAGTCCATTCCCTACTACACCAATGGACTTCTTTACTATTCCAACAAGGGAACCAGAAGAGGAGGATGATGAGGATTCCAGAAAAGAGGACTCTGAATACCTCACTGGAAGCGAATCTCAACCTCAAGAACCAAGCAATGATGTTAATCATGAAGATGATGATGCCACTGAGCATTTTGATGATCTCTAACTTTCCTGAACAAGAAGATGATAATCCAACAGAACCATCAAATACTTCATATTCAGGGAACAATCCTGAAAATGTTGTCACAGTTCCCACAATCAATGCTCAACAAGTCACAACGGTGGCTAGTTCAGTGCTCAGGGGGAACTTCAAGCTTCAAATCACATTCAGACCAGGAACTATCATCAGAGAAAGGATCATCCCCTCGATAATATTCTCACACCTCTAGACAAGGGAGTACAAACTCGATCTTCCATTCATAGCTTTTGTGCTTTTAATGTGTTTGTTTCTCTTGTCGAGCCCAAAAATGTACAGGAAGCACTCAAAGATCCAGATTGGATTCAAGCAATGCAGGAAGAGCTCAATCAATTTGAAAGGAACATCATAGGAGCTAGATGGGTCTTTCAGAACAAACTCGATGAGTCAGGAAATGTGCCCCGAAACAAAGCTAGACTTGTAGCTCAAGGATACAACCAAGAGGAAGGGGTAGACTATGAGGAAACTTTTGCACCAGTTGCCAGAATTGAAGCAATACGTTTGCTAATTGCCTTTGCTACATACAAAGGGTTCAAATTGTTCCAAATGGATGTCAAGAAAGCCTTTCTCAACAGCTACCTTCGAGAAGAAGTCTATGTCAAACAACCACCTGGTTTTGAGGATGAAAGCAAGCCAGATTATGTTTACTTTCTCGAAATAGCTTTGTATGGTCTCAAACAAGCTCCTCGAGCATGGTATGACAAATTCGCATCGTTCCTGTTATCCAAAGGCTATCAACGAGGATCCATCGACAAAACTCTTTTCCTGAAGAAAGAATCAAGTGACATCCTAATAGTTCAAGTTTATGTTGATGACATTGTATTTGGTTCCACTAACCCTTTGCTAACAGAAAATTTTGAGAAACAAATGAGTAGTGAGTTCGAGATGAGCATGGTTGGCGAACTTACCTTCTTTCTAGGTCTTCAAATCATTCAAACGAAGGATGGAACCAAGATTCATCAACAAAAATATATCAGAGAAATGCTATCAAAGTATGGGATGGACACAACTAAGCCTATCAACACTCCCATCTCTCCTAGCACACGACTCGATGCAGATGAAGGTGGAACCAATGTCTATAAAAAACTTTTCTGAGGAATGATTGGTTCCCTACTCTATCTTAATGCAAGTAGGCCATACATCATGTTCTCGGTCTGTCTCTGTGCATGGTTCCAAGCAAATCCTAAGGAATCGCATCTGAAGGAGGTCAAACGCATCTTTCGCTATCTCAAAGGAAGAGACAATCTATGTCTGTGGTATCCAAGGAACAATTCCTTTGAACTTGTTTCCTTCTCTGATGTTGACTTAGCAGGGCATTTGGTAGATCGAAAGAGTACCTCTGGCATGGCATAGTTCCTTGGTGATTGTCTTGTCTCTTGGGGATCAAAGAAACAAAACTCAGTGGCACTCTCTACTACTGAAGCTGAATACATAGCCGCCGCTGCTTGTTGTTCCCAAGTTATATGGCTCAAACATCAACTTCAAGACTATGGTATGTCTCTTGGAATTGTTCCTCTTAAATGTGATAGTACTAGTACAATTAATATCTCAAAAAACCTTGTGCATCATTCTAGAACAAAGCACATTGAGATTAGGCACCATTTCATGCGTGATCACGTAGAGAAAGGTTCCATTGAGATGGTACACTACAGAACTAATGAACAAGTTGCTGATATTTTCACCAAAGCTTTGGACAGAAAACCCTTTGAGCATCTCTGAATGCTCTTAGGGATGATTCTCTTACATTAAACAAGTCTCGGTCCATCTTTTCCCTTGATGATTGACTAGTTTAGTTTTGGCATGACTAGGGAAATGCATGGTTTCGCAACTTTCATTTTAATAATTGTTCTTTGCATGAAGCATGTTTATTATCTTGCATGGGAACTACTTCTTAAAGCACTACATTTTCTTTTGGCCCAAAATGATCAACCTGATCTTTCTATCCCTCATCATAAGCCGAAATGATGGTTGATCATAAGACTTGTCCCTCAAAACTAGTCCAGGTAAACGTTTCCTATGAGCCTATAATATGTCATAACCCTTAAACTAGATTCAATTACCTGGATGTCAAATTATTTGTTTACCCTTTTGTTTGGATACTTCTCTTTGTTATATTGTTTCACAAAAATCCTTTATGTATCCAAACCTGGCCCTCCGTTACTTGTTCATGGAAATGGGGTTGGAAAGGAAAGGAACTACTTCTCATCATTAGGGAACTACAAGGATACTGGGATCACATAGCCCAAACATTAAAATTTTGCATTATTGGAAAGAGAAGAAGCGTTGGATACTGGGATTTTGAAAAGACAGGTGGAGAACAAGGAAATATGTATCTCCACCGTTTTCTTAACTGCTTTGCTTTGATTTGCGACACGTGGAGACTATTGGATTAGAAAGAATCAAATTATGAAAGAAGGCAATCCTTCTAGTTACCTTTTGGAGTAATTGGATTCGGTTCTCAAGGAAACCCATGGACTTCCCTACGCTGTTGTGGTAAAGGAGATAATGATCAAGAATGAGGTTTACCGTCCAAAGGAGGAAGAAGAGCTTGGACAAGAGATGGACATGTCCAACATCCAAAGAATGAAGCACTCCCAAGAACAACTTGAAGAAGTTGACCAACAATTGTTCCTTGAACAGGGAGATTGCACGACAGTCCTTCAAGCTATTAATCGTTTGTGTGGGGTCAATGAGCGAATCCTTGATGCTCTTCTAGACATCCAACAGAAGTTACCTTCCTCTTCCTCCTTCAAACCATGAACAAGCCCTCTACAAAATCTTCCCAGCTCATTTAACTCTTTGTCTTCAATGTTTTAAGTTTGTTTGTTCCCATTGCTTGTTTAAATTGTTTCTATTTGCATGCATTGGCCTTTTTTCTCAAGTTATGATTGTGCTTTACCTGCTTTTCCTTATCTATCTTTACCTAAATTCTTTTCGATGATGTCAAAAGGGGGGAAAGTGGAAAAATGCAGAGATGCGTTGTGTTTAAGAGAATATAGAAATAAAGGAACCATAAGCTGAGGGGGAACTATCTTACTTAAAAATTTTGGAAAATTGAACTGCTTGTCCTTTTCAAGGGGAACCAAGTATCTACAAAGCATCGTGCTATCTTGCTTTGGTGTCAAATCTCTTTTATCTTTCTTGTTTCCCTGACTTTCATTTTTTATGGGTTTGTCATCATCAAAAAGGGGAAAATTGTTGGATCAGTGTTAGTTCCTTAACACTGGAATTGGAACAATGGTTTCTCCATTCGAGTAAGACAAATGCTTGGAACTAATTCCCTATACAAGTGAATACATGAAAGATATAAGTGTACAGGAAAAGCAAAGGAAACATTCCCCGTAAAGACATCTGTGTACGTGGCAAATAAATTAAGGACAAAAGAGACTTTTCACTATTGTCTTGGGCGGCAAGCAGAGTCCTAAGAAGGAAAGCTTCCACAAAGGGTACGCTGGTCTTTTGAACAGTATCGTGCTCTCCAAGAGTAAAAGGACAAAAGCGTCAAAAGGAAAGAAGCGACCACTATAAATAGAAAGCGAGGAAGCTAGGTCAAGTACGCTCTCAAAAACAAACCCACAGGAGTCACTGAAAGGTAGCAAGTGATTGAGAGAGATCGGAGCAACATAGTGAAGACGAAGAACCAGATTCAGATCCAAGTGATGGGAACTGTGTGAAGATCGCCATCGACTTGGAAGTCGGTTCTGGTGCAAAAGGGACATGCATCAGGAACGAGTCAGGTTCAAGTATTATATTGATTGTGTCTAGATCTAGCTTCACGATGACTTAGTCGTTAGTATTGTTTGTAAGTGTGTTTTCGAACAATAGAGAAGTTCGTCTTAGTATTGTGCATCTCGAGATCTATCAATCTAATATAGTACTAGTTTAAAATCCTCCAAGGGAGGTAGAGGTTTACTCTCCAGCTAGTTGGTTGTAGAGGTTCCTCTATAAGGGAACGTGTCCTTGCTTTTAAGTTACAGTTTTAAATTCTGTGTTAATCTATTCCGCTGCATAAGGAAATTGTCACTGGAACAGTTCCCGATTTGTTTTACTAACATAGATCTTCAATCCTACAGTTATGCAATGAATATATTAGAGGATAAGGGGTTTTCCATTAAAGGGATCTCAACAACACCTAAAATTCATGATTTTTTTGTATTTTTGACAATTTTCCGGTTTTTTTTAAACATGAAACTGCAACCTATCATGAAACTATATTCATCTAACTAACATAAAACATATTTTCCTCCCCCAAACTTAAAATCTACATTGTCCCAATGTAGAAAATAAAAGAGAGAGAGAGAGAAGAAAACACTAACTTTGCACTTAAAGCGGTTGAGGAGGAGGTTGGTATCCAACTGGCTAACCTGAAGGAAACTGGAATTCCTGTAGACGCTTCTGAATAGCCTCTATAATTGAAGAGTAAAAGTTAAAAATTTTACTAGGCTTGAGACATGATGACTAATACCACTTGATATGTGGTCACCCAGGGAACAATCCTCCAAGTAGCCTTGTATTTCACCCAACAAGAACCCGATCTTGCCAAGGCCTCAACTTGAACTTGTCATCTCTTAGAACTCGGTTATGGCACGTCTTTCAATGGAATGGAACTAAATTTGATGATGGTGATGATGATCGAACGAAATAGAGACAATAAAGATGATAGCTTGATTGCAGAGGCATTAACGCTTTGACCAATTAATTAACTAGTCTAATATGAGGATAAAGACTAGAAACACTCAGATTGATTTTCTCTCTCACTCGAATTGTGTATTATGAAACTCGAATTGATTGTTGTGTGTTTGCTGGAACGAAATTTCAAGAAAAATAATAGGACGCGGAGGTTTTTGGACCCAAGAGATGGATAAACACCTAAAGTTTATCTCTCCCCCAAATCTGATTATGAAATTGCAACATCAGAGTTTAAGTAATGTAAAACTAGACTAAACTAAACCTAACTTAAGTTGCAAGGCAATATAGAGAATCAACCCATGCGAGTATACATAGCATTTACCTAGCTTCTAGAACTAATATAACAATAATAAAAATTACTTATCCTAAGCTTTCTTACCCATTAAGCCATTGGATAACTAAAAGGCCTTTAACATAAGAAAACTAGAATAAACCTAATAAAATAAATAAAAGATAATAAAAAAAAACATTCCAACTACATAACAAGTTATCATGGCCGAAATTACAAGATAGAATTGTCTTAATAATGTCGAAAATAATAGCTATAAAAGAATAGAATATCCTTCATTAGGATATAGTCAAAGTCAAAGTTTAACCAATGCCAAAATGTCACCTTTCATCTTATCTGATCACTAAATTAAGCCCTAAAATAAGATAAATAATGTCATGCTTCTGAGTTAGAAAAGTGCTACAAACCATAGACCTAAAATAGCATCTTCAAGTCGTCCAAGAAGCCTTGTCTAGACGGCCCAGCACGTCTTCATTTTATGGGCTTGGAGTCAACTCATTATCTTGACAATCCACTAATTAGTTGGCTAGATTGATGTCTTGTAACTTTTTCTACCTTATAGGGCATGAATGCATTTTGTATAATGTTGAGAGGTACAGGCTACACTTGATTGTTAGTCCTAGTTGCCCCAGTTGTTTGAAACTTGCACTGATTCTTTGCGAGATTGCCCGACCATTTCTCAAGCTTGATGACAATTGGGAGACCCAAAGCGATCGTCGTCCCTTTTCCTTCCGAAGTTACAAGATTGGTTCCGTATTAATATCCACCAAGGAAATGCTTGGAGTAGCAAATTTTATTTCATGGTTGGTTTGGTGTGTTTCGAAAGTTCGAAACAAACTTGTGTTTGAGGGGAGAAACTTGGTGGAAACTATTGCCCAAATGACAGTTGCTATGGTAGATTGGTAGATGCTTTCCGAGGGGTAAAATCTGAAGCTACAACCATGACTCCGACTGCTTCGAATTAGGTGAAGAGCATGTGGTTTCCTTTCTCCTCGCCTCCTAGTACAATTTTTCCTTGTGTAGGCGATGAACTAGTAAATCCCAGTAGGGAGTTACTACTGTCAGCTTAATCTATAAAATTACAAGGCCTTAGCCCTACTTCAAACCCAAAAAAAAATAATAATACATTAATCCGAAAATATATAAAATAAAACGTCAGTATCAAAATTGAACATGCTCAATGGTCATCATCCATTTGCGGAATAAGTTAAGAGTTGTATCCTGAGGCGAATAAACAACTTTTTAGCAACATATCACTACATTAAAAGTCACCTCCATTTGAAGCAGCCGTCATCAGCTTACGTTTCTTCGAAGTCTGAAATCCACTTTTTTCGTCAGAGAAATTCAGAGCTGTCCGAACCCTCAGTTCTTCCAAACTCTCACCTTCCTTTGCTCTCTCCAGAACCTGAGTTTCAATTAGTAAATATAAATATATATACATAGATAACATTACACATGCATTTATATTCTTAAGAGGTTTTTATTACACACGACTTACCAGATGACGACCATAAAAATGAGAACTTGAGAGTGATTGGAGTGCCTTCTGTGTTTCTTGTTTAGTAGAATACTCTACAAAAGCAAAACCTCTATGATTTCCTAGCTTCTTTGGCAGTCTCAAGCTTTTGACCTGATTTAAGACAATAATTACTGAAGTTAGTAAAATATCATGTCTTCTATCCTACTGGGTAGAATGCTGCAAACACATTTATAATTTGAAAAGGACGCTACTACTAGTTAGATCCAGTGGTCATTTATAAGTTTGGCCATTTTTTTTGTAATGGGTTAAAAGATGTTGGGCCCTAACTTTGATGGGTTGTGCGGGATGTACAATAAAAATTCATATCATGTCGGGTTTTATGTTATTAAGATCTTTTTTGTTCATTCATGTTTTAAGTTTTAACAAATCTAGATCTTACTAATCCAAATATGACCCCATGACCTGAGAGATTAAAGAAACTCTAGTCTATGAAAATAAATGATTCAGGGTTGAAGCTGGTAATCATACCTGACCGTATAAGCTAAAAAGTTGCCTTAATTCCTTCTCCGTTGCCTCAAAAGCTACATTTCTCACAATAAGCTTTGTTGAACTTAGATCACTCTCAACCTTATTGCCCACCTTTTCGTTTCTTTTAGGACGACAATGTTGCAAAATTAAAGCATGACCATCAAGAACAGATCCCTGTAACAGATGCCAAGTAAATTTGTTTCCAACCTCAAAAAGAAAGAACTCAATCATGTATTATGTAAAAGTCAAAGCTTAAGGTATGAACCTGCAAATCCTTGCATGCATTGGCTGTAGTCTCAACAGAATCAAATTCAACAAAACCAAAACCCATTGAGACATTCTTCCCATTCTTCAAGTGTTTTTTTATCTGCAAGGCCATAACAAGAGTAAGAAAAAAAAAAAAGGTGAGCAGACAAAAAAATCCAAAGGTTAACACGTGTAAAGACTTACTTACCCTGACACTTGTAACTTGGTCGTCCTTGATGTTTTTTGTGACATGTTTCCTCAAACTTTCTTCAGTTGTCTTAAAATTCAGATTCTTGACAAATAGAGAACGTGACTGGACAACAAGAAGGAAAAAAGGTGAAGACAATAGAATAGTCAAAAACATTGAGCGACTACATTATAATAATGGTACGAGAACAAGCAAACATGTTCCTTATAAGTTGCAATAGTATTTATAATATATAATGCACCCCATCTTTTTATTTTATTTGTTGCTAATTGCTAATAAGATGGCCATATTTATTACCAGTGTGCAAATTGCAAGTACACATTAATAAATGAGTACACTAGGTTAGGCCTCGCAGCACAATTTGGTGATCTATATTATCATTTATATGATTGATGAGAAATGCTTATTCTCCCCGTTTCTCCTGCAGCAATTTCTTATAGATTCTCCCAATGATAACAACGTTGAAATAGATATATATTCAATAGAAGAGCTTGTAAATGCCTTATGGAACATATTGCCCAACTAAGTTTGAAGTTTCTAGGTATACTTGACCTTCTTTTCCTCGACATTTGAAAACTAATCATAGCAAGTTGAAAGTATATACTGCCCACAAGTTACAAAGTAACAACAGTGCTCTTCTAATACATTTTTCCAAGAAAATCAGCCATAAATTTAAAGATGTTTGCACTGTTGGAAATTAGGGATTAGAAAATGCTTTGAGGCGTGAAAGATCACTTTCTTTAAAGTGATATTTGTCCCCTTTTAGATTGTTGTAGGGTTTCAGACAAATTCACTCTCAGGATACAACAAAGCGCTCTTAGAAATTCAGACAGCAAATCTGAAAATCTCTCTTACATTTCTGTGAAGATTCATTCTCTTTAAATAGAGAAATCTGAATTGTCAGACGTTTGTCAGACAGTTAATTCAGAAAACAGTTAGGAAGTTGGTTAGAACTCAGTTGTTCTTAACCACCCTGGAAAATCCCAGCCCTTGATTTTCTAAAGATCAACTTTTAATCTCAGCCACTGATTTTAAATAAATCAGTTTTCTTCCCTTTTATTCCAGAATTATAATTATTAAACTTAAATCATAATAAGTCTTATTAATAGACTTTTACCAACATGCACTCTACCAGACAAAAAAAAACAAATTATTGAATTTTTACTGAAAGAATGACCATCTACTTCATTAGTATTTAGCAACTTATCAGAATATGCACAATATGCTTAAGAGTTTAGTCTAGGATCCTCAAAATGGAAAACTAAATGGAATCGATTATAAAACTTTCTTTAAGGGCACAATTCTGCATTGTGGTTTGTGTATGCAGAACTTGTGTCTAGAGGCATAATTTTACAGGAGTTTATCATTGAACTCCCTTTACTCACAGAGAAACCAATGCAGATATTCATGGGGTGGGTAGAGTTATTACTCCAGATGGAATTACAACTCTTTCATGTATGAAACTAGGAAATGTGCTTTAAAGTGATAATAACAGATTCAGAAGCAAGTATATACACATGATGAATCCCAAGAGAGATTAAGAGGGTTATTAATAGTTGACACTAGAAGAGCATAAACCCACTCAATTAACTATAATGGCATATAGTCCAATAGAATGCAAAGCCCGAGATCCTAATCAGAAAAACTACGTAACTTCAGACCACTCAAAAAGACCAAAACGTGGAATGTGCAGCATTGAAAAAGGTTTAAATCAAGAATGCTATGACTGACCTCAATTTTGTCAGGATCCATTTCATCAGATACCATTCCGACTTCTTCTTGGAGCAGCACTTTCTTAGCTTCATTTTCACCAACAACAGCGTAATTTTTCCCATCATTGCGGGATACTGAATCTGAATTAAGAATATTGTCTGGAGCCCATTCCAAATATAGAGGAGCATCTCTGTTCACCAAGTCATTCCACTAATCTACTTAGCAGTACTTTAATTGCCAAATCATTATTATTCAAGCAAAAATGACTTACTTGTAACGCTTATAAGCTAATTTACTTAAAGCTTTACGAGCTTCTCCCGATTCAAGAAAGACCACCTGAATCATCTCACAGAGACTCAGTCAGTCGAATAAAGAGACTAGGCAAGAATGTGACAATCTTGACATTGAGTAACCAAATGTTTAAATACTAAATTAAGGTTCTGAAGGTATATAATCATGTTATTGGATGTTGTCCTACAAAAGGAATTCTATGTTGTACTAAAAAAGGAATTCTATGTTTCGGCAACTACACTACATGTTAGATTACTGAAATTTGTTTTGACAAGGATGATTAATTAAAATTATGGAAGTACAAATTTGATGAAGATTCACTATTCAGATCAATGTGACATAAATAATTAGTTGTCACTATGTCAGCATGCACAAAGAAATTTATAGAACATAATACTACAGCAAATATTTGCTTCAGCAAGCATCCAGATTACTTACCAGTGCCATTGTCCTTGTGGGGGGCAGGATAACTTTATCAAGACTTCCATATCTGCCAAACATCTCCATAAGCTCAGCTTCACTTGTATTGTAAGGCAAGTTCTTCACCAGTAAGACATAGTTGCTTCTTTTTACACCTTCAGTTTTACCAGAAGCAAAACCCTCTAGTGATGCTACATTAACTCCAGCACTTGTAAGGGCCTTCTTTGTCTCCGAAACAATTTCTGTTTCCCCCGCGGCAATACGCACCGCAAGATCACTAGCTTCACGATCAAGTAACTCACTTTTACTGACACCATATTTTCTAGCAATGTTTTCAACAACCTGTAGTGAAGAATAACTTAAAACTCCATGTGTAAAAACCGAAGGCCAATACAGATTAACATAATCACACACACAAAGGCAAAAAACACACACTTACACAGAGAAAGACAGACGAATCATTTGGATAAAGCAAATTCATTGACACAAATAAACAAGAATATTCCGAACCCTTTCGTATAACAAGGTGATGATATATTTTAGCAACATCCTTGTTTCTTGGTTGTAGAGATTAAAAGCCATAAAGGAAAAACTAGAAGAGCTTCTGTATCAACATAATAAATCACAAATACGTTTCAATAGGCATGCAGAAAAAGGAAATAGATGGAAATTTCCAAGCATACTGTGTCAGGACGCATGAACAGAGCATTCCAAGACCGCGTGTCGCCTCCAGCTTCAGATGCCTTCCTCCGTTCCTCTCTTTTCTGTTTAAATGTTTTTGCATTGTCCATGGAGACACTTGTTCTATAAAGTCAGCAAAGACAATTTAATTCCAAATTTGTAAATTAGGCAACAAAACAATAGAAATTCACACACTCCTTCCACTTACGCTTGATTTTGGGAGGGTTTGCTTTTAGCTGGCAGGATGTGTAGCACCCTGCCTTGAAAATCTGAGTGATCAAGTTCTTGTAATGCCCTACATATGAAAAACACATTGGACATTGGCTGCAAATAATAGTTTCAGACTAAAAGTATCTTAGCACAATATATTAGACTTGTAATAATCTTGTACAGCAAAATATTACAATGCTAATAAAGCTTTCTAGTTATCCAATAGATCTCAATAACAGTACCCCAACCATTTACTTTCCGAATGGAATGACGAAGATGGTAAAGGGAGTGCAAAGTGAATTGCTTCCAGCAAAATAATACAATAACAACAACATTGACTCAGTGAGCTTCCAGCAAAAAAATGTTATCTAACATTGCAATATCAAGGAGGCATTTGTTCGTAAATGTGAAATCCTTTCATAAGAGAATACATAGAGAGAAATAACCAACTCACATTCAAGAAATAGGTATTTAATCAGGACATAAGCTTTAAATATTAATTATTTATTACATTAAGACTTTACCAAATGTTGCAAAAACTTAACATGTCACCTACTGTTGTGCTATTTTAACAACCACCATGTATGCACCAAAACAAAAACATGTCAAGATTATAGTGTGCCGAAACATACAAAAGGCTACATATGTTGCACAAGCTCATTTCTACTGTTTTCTCTTTTTTTATTTTGTCCCCCTACTGCAAAGATGATTAATAGAATACACAATTTGCTTAAAGCTATGAAAGAATTCCTCCTAGCATTTTTTATGTACTGCTCCTACATTTTCTCATCTTTGTTTGCCTATTCCCTGCTCCAACCACTGCATTGCTTCACATTAAGAACCATTGCTCCCACAAATTAGACAGCTAACTAGTTAAGATTATAATATGACAAATGATAAAGAAGGCCACATAAGGTCATACTTTAGT
The DNA here is from genome assembly GCA_964016875.1 of Fallopia convolvulus. Classification (NCBI taxonomy): domain Eukaryota; kingdom Viridiplantae; phylum Streptophyta; class Magnoliopsida; order Caryophyllales; family Polygonaceae; genus Fallopia; species Fallopia convolvulus. Next base: position 28,617,225 of record OZ024722.1, read on the forward strand.
CACATACCTTGACGCAGATTCTGGAGCACGATAAAGTACATAACCAAAACCCTTAGAACGTCTTGTCTCTTTATCCACAACGAGATGTATTTCTGCAACATCACCAAAGCTGACAAAGAGCTCCTGAAGCTCATCCTCGCTGTTAAGGGGGAGAAACATCAGCAGATGACGTGAAACATCTTCCAATATGAAAAATACATAGACAAGAAATGAAACCCATACGTGGTGGTATAAGGGAGATTGCGGACAAATAGACGGCCTGCGTCAAAACATTCTTCATCTGTATCCTTAATTGCTGGATTCTCCGAGTCAGTCAATCCAGCATCATGATCTTTAAAATGAACCTCCTGTGGAATGTTTCCATCAACATAGATATGCTCCTCTGAGTCCATTTTTCCATCTCCTTTTTTATTACGATAATCCTTGACAGAACTATCATCTTTTTCATCAGCAGTGCCTTCCTCGTCACTCTCTGAGTCAGACCAATCTCTTTTAACTCTACTTCTAAAATAATCAGCATCGGATATGCCATCACGAGCATGATTGCTTGAATCTTCTAATGCGTGTTCCTCCTCCAACATTTGGTCTTCTTGAGAACTTTCATTTAGACTAACCTTCTTTAACTTTATCTCCTCGTTATCTGCTTTACTTGATGGTTTGATAATCTTACCATTTTCATCAACAGAAGGGGCAACAAATGTGTCATCCGCCCACAGTTTTGATTGACTCCTTGGCTGCATAACTTGGTAAAAATCTTTGAATTTGGGGTCATTACATGCAATACTCTTCAAGTTTGTGTGGTCCTTAGGACCCTTATTAGTGGAATCTTGGCCACCATCCTTTTCCTTTCCCTCTGTGATTGATTTTTGATGCTTCTCCTTGGAGTGCTTACTCCATGGACGAGGAATATTTGGATCTCCATCCTTGAGGGCAATCTGTACACAACTTTGTCAAGTACTGGATTGAGATCAATTCAATATAGTAATTTCTATGCAAAACTGCCAAGCTTTTGAATGTGAGAGACATGAGATCAAACACAGAACATCATTTGACTGTTACACTGATAAACAACAGAACAAAACTTTCATGACAGAAGTTTACGTGAATAACACTAATTCCTGTGATCTAAAATAGAGCTATTCAGTATTCACCACCTAAATCATCATCATCATCACCTAGTATAGTCCCGCACAAGAAGGATCTGGGGGGTCAAAATGGGAGCACCCATACCATGATCAGGAGGATGCGCCCAATAGACTCAAGGAAAACTGAAATTTAGCTATGTGACAATAATAACTGAATTTAGTTAAAATGCACCAAATTGATATAGGGGCTATATCCATCTCAAAAGCACTGTATGAGCCAATGAACAAGAGGATGCGACTCATATTCACCACCTAAATATCGATCAATATAAAAGAGAGGGGCAATTACACCTACCGTAATTTTATTAAGGACCATATGAAAATCTTGCAATTTCTATTAGAAGTCATTACAAATTGTAGAGAACTAACAATCATATAACAATGAAAGCCATTCTAATTACCCAAATATAATCTTTTATTTTAACCGGAGGTACTTAAAATCGCTATTATGAAGTTTGAATTTGATAACTAGGCTTTTGATTGTGAAGAGAACCTCGCTAATTAACTTTTAGTGCACAAGCATAATTTTGTACCACGGAAAACAACATGACGATAAAGTATAAACATGCAAGGGAATTTAGTTACTGTGAATCTGTTAAGATACCTCACAAAAAATCCTAGAAGCACCCATGAAAGACTTGTTAAAGTATCTTATGGCTTCCTCTGCCTCTTGTGGGGTTCGATATCCAATGAACCCAAATTGCCTGCTCTGTCCATCCCTGAAATTACACAGCCCCAGGATTGTAATGCAAAACAGAAAGATTCAAAGAGTTTGCATTATGTGCTCCAAAAGATTAAATACAGTACAAATCGACTGGGGGAAAAGATAAAGAGATAATGGTTTCACACTTGGTGCGCATAATCTTAACATCAGTAACTTCTCCTTTCTGAGAGAAAATATTACGGAGTTTTTCTTCCTTGGCCTCCAAAGGCAAATGTTTCACGCATATCCGAGACCTATTAAAGCAGAATATACAAATTCAACAAAATAAGCAAGAAACGATTCAATTTTGAAATTGAAGTATTCAGTATACTAAGAACAAAGTACTCACATTGCTCCCGTAACAGAATATCTATCCGTTCAAGGTTTAATTGACGGAGAGGTGGTGGGGAAAGGAAGGGATTGCGAATACTTTTCGGGTATTAATCCTACAACAGAAAGATGTCTTCACAGGTTAGTAGTTAACAATTTCATGGTACCATTCACGTAGAACTGAATACAAAACCAATGTGACGGCAACAAATTATTAATCCTACAGCAGTAAAACCAATGTGACAGTAACATAAACAGACAAACACAAGTTCTAGTTTAGCTGTAAATTCATTGAATTAGAAAGAATAAACCTTCCTCTGAAACCTTACAAATTAACTAACTAGAAAGAACGAAGCCTAACAGATTAGTAGAATGGAAATCAAAACCAGACTGACATAAGTTAGTAATGGTACATAATTTTAGTTCAACATTCCTCTGACCAGTGGTGGAGGCGCGGGGGGCGGCCGGGAATTCTCAGCCAGGCTCCAGCGGCAAAAAAACAAGTGAAAATTTGGATCTTTCTCAATTGAGAAATAAGAACCACGGTTGACATAAGGACATTAGGAAAGAAAATTCAATTGAGAACGGCAAGTTCAAACCGACCAATTTTGGAGACGAAATTGTAGACTTTGACGAGGCAGAGAAGATATGCCGGCGATGAAGAATTCGAACTCTTCCTCCCGAGTCCGTGTCGTTCCGTCCTGATTCTCTCTGGTTCTGATTCTGGTTCCTTCTTAGGGCTGTTTATCAGTTGAATGAACTTGGGCCTGTCTACAGGCCCGCTAGACCAAAAAAGAAAAGAATAAGCCCTGTTTTTTTTTTTTTGAAAAAAATATAATCCATCATATCATATATCATCATATCATATCATATCATATCATATCATATATCATATAACTATCATATCATATATCATATAACTATAACCTAAAACGGAGGTTAAAAAAATTATTAAGCGACACATGTCACTTTTAGATTGGACCACATCACCTTTTTTTAAATAATCTTTTATTTTTAGACATGATAAATTCTTTTTCATGTTTGTTTATAAAATATAGGATAGAAAATCACATTATTAAATAATCTTTTAATTTTGGATATGATATATAAGAAGATTATTAGGATATTTTTTTATGCTATCATACAAATTCTATATTATTTATTTAATTTGCCAATTTGGTTATTATTATAATTCAATTATTTTTTGCCTTATATGAAAAGATCTTGATTAGTTATATGATAATTGCATTATCTTGTTACGCTATTCATAAAAAAAATTTATATTTAAGAATTTACATAATTATTTTTATCGGATAATAAACATATTTGATTTCATAACTATAACCTAAAGCGGAGGTTAGAAAAATTATTAAGCGACACATGTCACTTTTAGATTGGACCACATCACCTTTTTTTTAAATAATCTTTTATTTTTAGATATGATAAATTATTTTTCATGTTTATAAAATATAGGATAGAAAATCATATTATTAAATAATCTTTTAATTTTGGATATGATATATAGGAAGATTATTAGGATATTTTTTTATTGTATCATACAAATTCTATAACATTTATTTAATTTGCCAATTTGGTTATTATTATAATTCAATTATTTTTTGCCTTATATGAACAGATCTTGATTAGTTATATGATAATTGCATTATCTTTTTACGCTATTCATAAAACAAAATTATATTTAAGCATTTACATAATTATTTTTATCGGATAATAAACATATTTGAAAATATTTAACTATTAATATTTTATTTAAGAAAAAATCCGTCAAGGTACGGGAATACATACTAGTATATATAAGAGACTAGTACCTTGTACGGGTTTTTCTTAAATAAAATATTAACTAGTTGAAGTCCCGTGATATTCGCGGGATAATTTTTCTAAAAAACTATACAATTCTACGATATTAATTTAAAATATAAATATATTTATATGATATCATAGTAAATTATGCAATGGACAAATTATTTTTTTAGATTGTACTCCATATTTTAATTGAATATATTTTAAAGTATTTTTCCATTACTTGTGGAGATCTTGTCCAAATTTAGATTAAAATTATTAAAATTTTGACTTTACTTTTTATTGAATATTTTTAAATAATATTTTCTTATTTTTTTAGACACTAATATGTATAAAATACTTGGTTATTTTTATAAAGATAATAAGAATTAGGATAGGTTATCTACAAAGCATAATATAATTTATTAAAATATTTTTTTAAAGTTAATTTATTAAAATTATATATTAGAGTTCTTATATTTTACTCTATAATAATAAGAATGTTTGTAAATATGAAAAATACAATATAAAGATTAGTATAGAAGAGAACATTGTCCTTGATTTAAGAGATAAAATATAGAGAAAATTATCTATGTATTATATTGCAAAATTCAATCCATCTATAAATTTGTTTTCCATATTAAATTTACATAGAAGAAATAAAATATAAAGGAAATTAATGTATATGAAAATTTACAAAATTCAATGTATTAATCAACCTATCATCCATATTAAATTACAAAAAAAACATAGAGATAAAAAAAATTAAAATGTCGGGTGGGGCTAGATAAAAAAAATATTCTATATTTACATAAATAAAATAAAAAAAGAAATTAAGAAAAATGTAATGTAAATTTTTATCAAAATTCAATTTAAGCAAGTATTTATCAAGATTTGTAAATTTTTTGATTTTTTTAGCAAACTTTGATTTAAGAAAAAATCTTTAATATAAATGCATAAAAAGATTAAAAAAATCTATTTTTATTAATTTAAATTAAAATTCGAATTTTTATTTTTATTTTTGACATTTACATATAATCTTAGTCATCAACATAAAATTATATCTTTTTCTCAAAATAAAAATATATCAACATAACAAAATTTATTATTTAAAATTATATCATTATATAGATATAAATTTTATTTAAAAGATAAAAAAATATATATTAAGACCCTAAATCTTGTTAATAGATAAAAATATTAAATTAATATGGAAAATATCATCTCATAAGAATTTATGTATATAAAAATTATATAAATATGTTATCTATTGTATTAAACTAATACATAATCCATAGATAGAAAATTATATACATTAAAGATTATATAAACATGTTATCTATCTATAACTATATATTAAAGTTATACCTTTTCGAGCCACCAGAACGATTATGGCCGAACCTCATATTTAAAAAAATAATATCAATTTCTATTATTATAACTTCTTTCTATTATATTATTTTTTAACTATTTAAGTTTATCTCTAATATCAAAGAAATATCTATTTAGTATAACAATATCTTTTGAAAGTTTCCTTATACAAGTATTTAAAATTAAAGATAAAATATTTTAAATATTTTAAAATAAATATAAATCTTTTAGCACATGAACAAATTTAGCCCAAAAGCATTTTGGGCTACCCTAATTAGGCGCTTGTAAACCAAACCCGTTTTTTTAGGTCTTTGTCAAATATAAAAGCCTCTTTTTTCTCATGCCCTAACACCTGTCGTTTTCTTCTTGCTGATTTCTGAATTCTCTCCCGACTGTCGAGTCCGCAATTCCGTCATGATTCTCTCTGGTTCTTTCCTTCCCAGGGTTGTTTATCAGTTGAATGAACTTGATTCCTTTTCGATCTGAGGCTCGCCGCTTCGCCTTCCATCGTTAGGTTTCTTTTTTCGCTTCAACGAAATCAGAAGTCGCCATGTTCGAGCTTCCTCGACGATGTCGTCCATGGTGGTGGTGTACGACCAACAAGGTTCCCCTGATCAAGTCATCAGGTTCACATCAACTCATTGCGTTCTTAATCATTCTTTTCCTGTCTCTCTCGTTGACGATACTCGCTGGATTGCAGAATGGTGGAGGTTCCACCAGTAGAGGTCAAGTAGAACGATATTTATGTTAAAATGCTGGCTGCTCCTATCAATCCCTCCGACATTAATCGAATTAAAGGTCAATTGCTTATCTATATATTAACATCTGTGTCGATCAAATAGCTAAGGTTTGTTTTCGACTAATTTGATTGTAAGCTGGAGTTGATTACGGTGTAGGTGTATAACCTGTGAGGCCACTAGTGCCGGCAGTCGGAGGATACGAAGGGGTTGGGGAAGTACAATCTGTAGGATCTTCAGTCAAGAACCTCTCTTTTGGTGATTGGGTTATACCATCTCCCCCCTCTTTCGGTAATTCCTCTTTAGTTGCTACTCTTGAATTTGTAGATATGTTGTGATGCTTGTGCAATTCCACTGTAAGTAATAGTTGGCCAATGCTCATGCTCTGTTCATTCCGATTGCTCTCTCACGCTTACCAAACACTATTCAGTTGGTTTCAATCCCCAAATTGCAAATCTTATATTAGTTTGAACATCTCACTTGTGTTACTTGCCTATATTTTTAGGTGTAAGTTTACTACATTCTTTAATCAGGAATTTTGGACGGATTTCTCTTAAATCTGTTGTATAATTTGATAGAATTCCTTTACGAAGGTGCTGAATATTTGATGCATTATGATGAACTTGTGTATGAAGCTGCTGTTCAGATCATGCTAAATGTATTGCTTATTGAATCTGAACAGAAACTATAGCTAGGAATTTGAAAATCATCTGGAAATAGAAATGCTAGATGGTTCCTAGCCTAGCTCATCTTTGATTTTGCAATGTCAAAATAGATTCACTTGTGTTGGCTAATGCAATGTCAAAATAGATTCACTTGCATTTTTACTTTGTGTTAAAAGTAATAAATCCTATCTTTTGATAGTAGTTTACATTTGATTGATTCTCTCATGCTGTTATACTTTCCTTATTATTTGTTTCTGATGTGTTCCTTCTATTTATGCATTGTAAATTCAGTTTAAGCAGCTTATGGAATCAGTTTCTGTTGAGAATTGTTGATGACAATAAACTTGCAAAGATCGACAGATGTTCCAGATTCAGATTTGCCTTGTGATCTTCTTTGGTCAGATCCCTGTAAGGATGTTCAAGGTTGGGGTATGAATGATCGGGGTGTTTCTTATACTTTTTCATTGTCTATTATATTTTCCCTTGAGTTTAATGGAAACCGAATTGTTAGCTGAAACAACTATTTGTTGATTGAACAGAGATATGCATGAAAAGTGGATAGAAGGAGGAAACTACGAGCTATGCATTGAGGATGTGAGGGATGAAATCTGGGATATGGTGAAGCCGACAGATCCCCTGAGGATAACGTTGGCGGATTGCTAGGGAGCAAGCAAGGGGGAACGGTGGCGAGCATGCTTATAGATGTAAGAGGCGTCTAGGCCCATGACAACAGAGAAAACCTTCTTCAGGAGCTGTCAATAAACTTATGCTTAATAAACCTTCCTTGTTGGGGAGCAAGGAAGAGGAGCCTGTTGAAGAATGGTACATTATGCTTAATTTTTACTAACTACATCAGGACCTGTCAATAAACTTGCATGTATAGAAAGTGTGGGAGATGCTGGTCTCCAGATTCTGTTTTTGTTTGCTGTTTATGGACCTCGTTTTTTGTAACCGTTGTGGAAACCGAACCTCTTTGTTTTTTTAACCCCCTTGCAATGGTATTTGTGTAATAATGTTCAATTATAATGGGGTATGTTTTTGAATCTTGGTTGAGTTAGTACAAGAGGTGACAATCGAGTGCGTATATTGAAAATGTAACGTTGGGTATATTCAACACTCTTTTTAATTTTAGTGATCTTGTAACATATGAAAGAGTAAAAACAAAAGAACATAATGGAAATTGGAAATTAAGTGCTTTTGTGACTGGAGATTCTAAATGAAATTGCATGCTCACTAGCTACCGTCATCACTCCATTTTTTGTACTCCTGCTGATCAACTATTTGAGAAACAGCTGTTTACTCAACAGTGGACAGACAAACTTTAAGTGATGACAGTTTGATGACACTTGATGACGGTTGTTATGACAATCGAACCGTCATCAAATAACGATGACGATTGATGACAATCGAACTGTCATCAAGTAGAGATGACACTTGTGATGATAGTTGATGACAACCGTCATTAGGTAGTGATGACAGTTAATGAAAAAAATCGTACGTGATGACACATATTTGATGACACTTTGAATAATAATACTAAAAATTATATGTGATGACACTAAAAAATAAAACGTGATGATATTTGATGACACTAAAAAATTAAATGTGATGATAAATATTTAATGACAACTTTGTTTTTTTATTTGTGATGACAATTGTTTTTTATGCGGTGATGACAACTATTTTTATGTGGTGATGAGATTTGATGACAACTATTTTTTGTGATGATGATAAAAACGAACAAACTTTGAGTGATGACACTTTATGACGGTTGTTTGTCTTCAAGACCATTGTCATCAAGGCCCTTTTGATGACAAATTAATCGAACCGTCATAAAGTAGTGATGATAATTGATGACAATTGAACCGTCATCAAATAGCGATAACGATTGATGAGAATCAAACCGTCATCAAGTAGAGATGACATTTATGATGATAGTTGATGACAATCAAACTGTCATCAAGTAGTGATGACAGTGATGATAGTGATGACATATATTTGATGACGCTTAAGTGATGATAGTTTGATGACACTTGTTTGTCATCAAGTCCCTTTTGATGACAAATTAATCGAACCGTCATCAAGTAGTGATGATAGTTGATGACAATATGGACCGTCATCAATTAACGATGACGATTGATGAGAATCGAACCGTCATCAAGTAGAGATGACATTTATGATGATAGTTGATGACAATTAAACTGTCATCAAGTAGTGATGACAGTGATGATAGTGATGACACATATTTGATGACGCTTAAGTGATGATAGTTTGATGACACTTGTTTGTCATCAAGGCCCTTTTGATGACAAATTAATCGAACCGTCATCAAGTAGTGATGATAGTTGATGACAATCAAACCGTCATCAAGTAACGATGACAAGTGATGATAGTTGATGACGGTTTGAACCGTGTGATGACGGTTGTTTTTATATGGTTTGAATGCCTTTGATGATATTTTTTGTTATCAAAAAGTTGTCATCAAGACATTTTGATGACACTTTTTGCCTTTTATTACACTTTTTGTCATCAAAATTTTTTGATGACGATGAAATAAATTGTGATGACGGTGAAATAAATTGTGATGACGGTGAAATAAATTGTGATGACAGTGATGACGGTTGTTTTTATGTGGTTGAATGCCATTGATGATACTATTTGTCATCAAAAAATGTCATCAAGACATTTTGATGACACTTTTTACCTTTTATTATACTTTTTGTCATTAAAAAATTGTGATGACGGTGAAATAAGTTGTGATGACGGTGAAAAAATTGTGATGACGGTTATGAAAGTGATTATAGTGATGATTGTGATGATGGTCAACGTCGGCCAACGCCGGTCAACGGCTGGTCAACGCCGGTCAACGACCGAGTCAACTCGGTGGGAGTGGGGTGGGGGTGGGTGATGGGGTTTTTTGCTATTTAGCTAATTTTCACACACTCCTTAATATCCACCTAATTAGCCTCTTTTTTTTTGCTATTTATTTAAATCATCCTGTAGCATATATTTTTTGATGAATTTATTTATAGATATATATTGATTTTATATTATAATAAAAAATTAATGATAAATACTTATAATGTTTAAAATTAATAAAAAAGATAATGAAATATTTGATAGATATATTGAAATATTTGATAACCTTTAAATTTACGTACGTAGAAAGTAATAAAATATGAATAATGTAATATTTAATCTTATCTAATCTTTAGTTTATCGAACCACAAAATGAGTTTGGTCCCATCTTAAATTAAATTAATTAAATTTTAAATATTTTATATAATTAAATTATCTTTATCTTTCACACTTTATTATATCTTATTTATGAAGTAACTATTATTTTTTAAATTCTTATCTCTTCCCTGTTTGAATATATAAATTTTTTATTCAAATTTTATCTTCTTTTTTTAATTAAATATCTATGAAATATCATCAAGGAAAAAAAAGAAATGTAATTATTTTATCTTAATAATATATCTTCATTCTCAACATTAAATTTATCCATTTATATTGATTAAAACATTATACATTCTACGAGCAATAAATTACTTATATTAAATTTTGTATTATATTTTGATTTATTAATATCCTATTTATAATGTCTATAAAATATCGAATCGTAGTCGTACATGGTACGACGGGTACAACTAGTTTAGTATATATAGCAAGAATACTATAAGTTGTTACAAAATTTATTAAAATATAATTTCACATTAATTTATTCAAAAATGCCACGTGGCGCAAATTTTACAATAGACTTGGGTTTTGCTTTATAATGTATTAGGGTAGATAATAAAATATTTTCAAATATATTTATTATTTGAAAAAAATAATCATGTAAATGCTTAAATATACATTTTGAATAAATATTTAAAATCAATAAACTATAAAAGTCATTTATTTGAAACAATAATATTTTATTAGTATTATGAATTAAATTAATATCCAAAATATGATAATATTTAATTATAAAAATAGATAAGTAATAAGATAAAAACTTAGCAATTTATTATATACATAGGACCGTTCAAAATAAACTTAATTACAGTGATATAAGATTGTACGTACATTACACTATCTTTATATTAAACTTAATTATCTAAACCTAGCATATGCATTTTATCTAAAAATAAAATAAATATCCTAATATTTAAATAATATATAGCATCAAAAATATCTTAATAATCTTCCTATTTATCATATCCAAAAATAAAAGATTATTTTTTTAAAATTAAGAATGAGATTTTCTATCTTGATTATAGTAATATAAGATTGTACGTACCACTATCTTTATATTAAAATTAATTATTTTTCCAAAGATTGGTTTTAATAAAAGTAGTGGCGTGGTTCAATCTAAAAGCGACATGTGTCGTTTAATAATTTTTTTAACCTCCGCTTTAGTATATAGTTATGATGATTGAATCAAATGAAAATGAGACTTATCATGAAAACTAGAAATGAATCTGGACCATTCGATTAAAACACTGTAAATGAATCTAGACAATCCGATTAAAAAAACATAAAAAAATTTAAAAAATAAAAAACTTTTTTGTTTTTTTATTTATATTTTTACTTTATTTTTTAAAGTCTTTTTACGTATGTAGAACGATATATATATATATATAAAATCATCTTCTAGGTTGTTTTTCTAGGTTCATTCAATATCTCTTTATAAAGTTCATTCTCCTTCTCCATCAAGAATATATTGTTCATATGTTCTTGGACTCCTTGCTAATGGAGGCCTTTGATATCAATTTTTGGTTGCTCTGCGCTAAAAGGCCTATCAATCAATTTCTTGCTATCTTCACTGATCGATTTGTGGCTACTCTCCATGCTATTTTTCTTTGATCGGTCATTTTGTTGTTGCTTCCATCACCCTTTCATTCTCCTTCTCCGTCAATAAAAGTACATCATGATTGATTTTCAACTTGGTATTTTGTATGTAAATTGACGGAATATACCAAAATTGGGTGGGTAATCCCATCGACATATGTGTCTCAAATAAGATTTTTTCCTTCGTGATTTTAATTAGTTAAGATTTTTCAATTTTAATTTGTCCATTGATGGGCAATTGTGATTTACCATACCCTTTAGATGTGAAAAAATCTATTTTTTTAATATATCTTTAATTTTTTAAATTTTTTTTTAATTTCTACTTATGTAATCTTCAATTTGGATAAAGATCTAGGTATACTTATGAAAATTTAGATACAATCGTATTTTTGTCCCAAAAATAAGAAGATATAATCATACAAATTAAGAGGATTTAGACAATTTAGATACAATCCTACAAATCAAGCAATATCAACATATTTTCCTTTTATAAAAACTATATATTTCCAACTTTTAAACTTATGTATAAATTAGAAATTGTAAAAGAGTATGATTTGTTTGATTAAATTGATTTTATTAAAAAATTGATTATATATACAATATCTTTTTACTAGATATTTCTTTTCAAACTTACATAAGAGAGTTTTTATTCGTTTGATTGAATTGGAAATTTTATAAGAAAAAATAGCTTTGTTTTCCAATTCATTTAATTGATTTATGTACAAATTAATTTAAAGATATTATTTATAATAATGAATAGATAATATCCTAAATTAATGACTTTAAAGATTTTATTATTTTATTATTATGAATAGATGGTCTTAATTCTCAATTGTTTAAAGTTTGATTGAGATTAGTGTTGTTAAAACTTGACTCGGCAACCCGTCCTCGAATATGTCCTTTCTTCTTTTCACTCATCTTCACGGGCAACAAGACAATTCTTCTTCCTTCTATCACATCACTATGATTGAATATTTAGCTAATACGTATATTTTTATTTTTTTATATTTTTTTAAAAATTTTTAATGTGATTTATTATTATTTTTTAAATATGAAATTTTTTGTTAACACGACTTTGTTATCACTTTGTTTTTGAAATTATTATTATGATTTTTTAACAATATCATTATATCTTTACTTTTGTTATACTTTTTTAACAATTACGACATATTTTGTTTTTTGTATATATTATTTAACAAATATATTTGTTAATTAAAATTTTGAAAATTTGTGAATATTGATTTAAATTAATGTGTAATATTCCCTCAAATTTGAAAAAGTAAACTAAATATTGTCAAAAGATATCTCTTAATCTAAATTGCCATTAAAAAATCTACATCATTTTATTATCAAAAAATTACTCATTTGATCTTAATACATACTTTGTTTATTTGTTGTGTAAAGTTGAACAAACTTTCTAAAGTAGGAAAGTTGATGAATAAAGTTGAACAAACTTTTATTAATGATAAACGTTAACAATTAAGAGAGGATCTCTCACCAACTTACTTTCTAAAAATAGATAATTGAAAGATATTATGCAGATAGATAACAATTTATTTTTATTATTTTTATTTTGGTCTTATCTTTATTGTAAAATTATCCTTTAAATTACTCACAAAATAGTTTTGTAAATTATCATTAAAATTTTATTTTTGTTATATATCTTAACAAATTTATGCTAACAATTTTATCATTTATTAAATCTACAATTTTGAAATTAGATTTTAACTCAGTAATATGATCAACTAATATATATCAGAATTTAATCGATGCAATTTTGAAATGAGTTTTTAACTATCTTTTATTTTAGCTATTCATATATGCTCAATAACTAACCATAATTGTATATAATAGCTTTTTTTAATTATATAAGAGATTTAATTGTTCAGTCAAATCTAATAAAAAAATTTAAGAAAATTCGTGCAAGGTGCGGGAAACTACGCTAGTATTATTGGATGCCTAATTCCGCCATGTGTATAATAACTTGGGAATATGGTTTAAATGCAAATGTCTAGTACCCGACTTTTTTTAATAATAAGGGGGGGGATTATAACCCTTTTATTGAAATATTAAAAAGCTTACATAGTAGAACTCATATTGTTTTATCCATATCTAAGATCATCCTAACTCCTTCTAGTGGTTCTTCAAACAAAATAAAGTTTTCCATACAAGATTTGCTAAACTTGGAGAACCATTCAACAGCTTGGTTATCTTGTCTTGGGATATGCTTGGTTTTGAAGATCCAATCTTGTTTCCCTTCAATCTCCTTAATCTTGTCCACAATCTCACCAAACTGACCTGAATAGGGGGCATCGGAATTGAGCAGGTTCACCGCTTCAATGGCGTCAACTTCTAGGACCACCTTCCACGGTTTCATTTGCATTACGATCGTCATACCCTGCAGCATTCCTATAAGCTCCACTTTAAGAGAAGATGAACCATTCAATTTCACCACGTATGCCTTGACAAAATTCCCGTTTGAGTCCCTAATGAGACCCCCCCCCCCCCCGCTCCAATCCAACCTTCACCAACCATGAAAGATCCGTCGGAGTTGATCTTGTACCATCCTGCTTGAGGTCGTTCCCAGTGTGCAATGTTTCCAGCACCCTCCTCACGCCTTTTTTTATCCCTTGTAGCAGCCTTGTATTCCCTGGCCCTATCCAATATAAACTCTGCCCTTGAACCATAAACGTTCGAATCACCCTAAAAAATCCTAGCATTCCTCCAACGCCATAGCCACCAGACACCATAGGCAAAGGTGGACGGCCAAGAACCAGCTCTAGTCAGATTGGCTTCCACCCAAACTCTGAGATTGCCTTGAGTGAATTCTTGTATCATAGCATTGATAAAAAAAAACTCAGCCCAAACCTCCCTCGCCTCAACATAGTCCCTTAAGATGTGCAACGTAGACTCTTCCTCGTTGTATACGCCACACCTTGCGTTCGACCCAATATGACGAAGCGCCTGGTTCGCATTGCTTAGAAGTGCATCGTGTGCCACAAGCCATAAAAAGTTTTGAACACGTTTTTTTGCTTCAACTTTCCAGATTGCTGACCAAAGAATTCCTCCTTCCTGTTGAAACTCGCCTCTCATTTTATCCAGCACTGATTTAATTGTGAATTTACCAGAGGAAGTCGCTCCCCAAGTGAAATTATCATCAACCTCTTCACTCTTCAGTGAAATCACTAAGATTTTGTTCAAAGTATTCGGGTCAAGCAGGTGTGAAAATTCATGCCATTTCTACGAGTTACCGTCCCAATATTCAGCCACCATTTTTCCAAGCTCATCCTCCTCCACCATCTCAATAGCAAAATCTTCTAGAGGACTTTCAGTTATCCAGGGGTGGATCCAGAACAGAGTACTTTCTCCATTCCCTATTTTCGTTTTCAGGCCATTCATGAGATAAGACTCCGCTTTCACAATACCCCTCCAAGTGTTTGACGCTCCAGCCGCTCAACGATCATATCTCGATCACACCTTCCTCTACAATACTTTCCTCTTAAGACCCGAGACCACAAGGCCTTCGGCTCCTTGAACATACGATAACCCAGCTTCGTCATAAAAGTCGTATTCACTTGCCTCATACTCCTCATATTCCTTCAACCAACAACTTTTGGCACTTTCATCGTATCCCAATTCACTAAGTGCATCTTTCTTCTCTCCTTTGTTGAACCCCAAACTAAACCTCGTCCTTTTCTCAACTTCATCACATATTGCTCTTGGAAGTTCTCCAGATTGCATTGGATAATAAGGGATGCTTGCAAGAGTGGATTACGCTAATGTGATCTGACCGACTATTGACAATAATCTCCCTTTCCATCCTACCATCTTCAAGGAAACCCTATCAAGACTATACTTGTATGTGTTTTTCGTCACCGGTTCCTTGGACAACTGAATGCCAAGATATTTTCCAAAATCTTTAGTTTTCGACATACCTCCAATAGCACTAATTTTCTCCTATAACTCTTCCAGGGTCGAGTTAGAAAAACAAACCTTGGATTTCATGAAGTTTATTTTAGCACTAGAAGCCATACAAAATCTATTGAGCCATGCTTTAATCACTTTCATCTGCTCACAGCTTGCTTCAGCGAAAAGAATCAAATCATCAACAAAGAAGAGTTTAGACAAATTCGGCCCATATTCCGATAACCTGATCGACGTTCAAGCACCCATTTCAACTGCTTCCTCAATAATGTGCCCTAATCGCTCCATAAATAGCACAAAAAGATACAGGGACAAAGGGTCACCTTGTCGTACACCCTGACTGGACCTGAAAGTACCACCCATCTCCCCGTTCCATAATATCTTCATGCTACAAGACATGACACATTCCATAATTGCTTGTGTCATTAAAGTAGGAATCCGAGATTCTTGGAGAGTTTCTCTCAAAAAATTCCATCTCATTCGATCGTATGCCTTCTAAAGATCAATCTTGATGGTCATGATTCTTCTTCCCTGGCTTGACCTCATTGTGTGCATCACCTCCCGAGCGATTACAATATTTTCCGAAATTTGTCTCCCGAACATAAAGTTGGATTGTGTTGGTACAACAATATTCCTCATCACTAGTTTTAACCACTACTAGAATTAGGGGTTTTAACGACCATGTTATAACGATGAACTAAAAAGTTCGTCGTTATAGATGTTTACATACAATATACAACGATGAACGAAAAAGTTCGTCGTTAATGATACTAATTAAAAAATAGAAAAAAATAAAATGAAAAACAATGTCGTCGTTATAGAATAGAAAATAGGCGCGCTCAGATTAATTTTTTCAGCCAGGTTTGATTAATTAGTAATTCTATCTATCAAAACGCATAACCTTTCTGAAACCCTCGAACCAAGGCAGAGCAATCTTCCGCCACTTCAATCAACCCCCGCCAGAGGGATTGAAAGCTTCAATCTTGGATCTACAGTCCTTCCGTTTTTGGTCCCCATCTTCCGGTAAGTTGAATTCGTTTTTGGTCCCCATCTTCCGAAGGGACAAGCCTCTTTCAAAGCCTCAATCTTCCCCTTTCCCTTCGGTTCTTATTTCGATCGATTCCTTTTGGTTTGTTCTCTATTTTGTGCTCAATCTGATTTAGGTATTCATCCATGTGTATATGTACGATTTTTTGTTGTCTAATTGATTGCTCATGTTCTTGGGTTTATGTCCAATTGATTGTTGTCATGATAGGTTTTCGTTTCTAATTTTTGTTGATCAATTGCAATTGATTGCTCATGTTCTAGGGTTTTGTTTTTAATTAACCTAATTTTTTGGTGTAAATTTTTGCTAGGTTGTCTTGGAGTTTGCTATATACGGTAAATGCAGTCTTGATAGGCTTTCTTTCCTGGCTTTCTTCATAACAAAGTGTTTTAATAGTTAAGTATCTTTTATGTATCTACTGGCTGTGATAATTCAGAATACAGAGACTTGTATACTGAATTGTAAAGGAAAATGCATGATTAGTATAGGTTGTTGCATCACATTCTAAGATAATTGACTGCAGCTAAGTATAGGTTGTTGCATCATGTCTAAAAGTGATTAACTGCAGCTATAAGTGAGGTGAGTTATAACACTAGATTCTTACAAGGGATAAGCATCATTTTGTATGATTCTTTGACACTGCGTAATTTTTTAATGAAACTAGGTCCAAAATTGCAATGGTCCTTCTCCACTATCCCTCAGAAATTAGAAGTCAATAGCCGTTTACAAAGGGTGAAAGTGTTTTCAATACATAGGGCTTTAGAAATAGAACTAATGGATCATTTGTGAGTATTGAATTATATGCTTGATACTAGTTAGCCTGAATTAATTGAATTTCCACTTATATATTTGAATTTTGTTTTAATGCAATAATAAAATGCATAAGCTAATTGGCCTCTAGAAACTACATACAGCTAGTAAAAAAAACTATAGATAATCCATTCTCAAATGCTTGTAAATTATGAACCAGAAAACTAAAACATGTGGCCTCATGATTCTACGTTGTCAGAAATTATATGTTTGTAATAAAATCATGTAGTCCAAATGCAAATATTTCACACAACAGATCAAATGCCTCACCAAAAATCATGCAAGAGTTAGCACCAAGTGAACAAGGCATAATGATAAAAATGATGAATGATGATGATTAGTACCATATTGGTTCCATGAATCATGGTGCTCTCTATTTTCAATAAATTTGTTGTTTATGGGAATCATGTTCATTGACCACTTTTCCCTTACATTTTTTTGATTAATCTAATACTAATGTGTTAGCTAACAATGAAGTGGAGACCTAATTTTTTATTTCCTCTTCATTCAACTGTAATTTTATTGTTGAATTCGGTTCATATTAGCCTTTGTGTCAGTATTGTACATGTAGCTTTTCGCTTTTGGTCCTTTTGGATGAGTTTCAAGACTATTCTGCTGAAATTCCAAGTTGATATATATATATATATATATAGCCTTATGCTATCCTCAGCAGCTTGCTCAATTCAGTAATTATGATAAAAGGATAAGGTCTATTTTGAGTTATAATTGATTACATGTATATATCTAAACATGTTTTTCTTGTTTATTTGGTTCCACAAAGCATCTTAAAAATACTCCATCTTTGGATAAAACTTAAAATGGACACTGAGTCATGACATGGGGACTTCCTTTGTCTACAAAGGCTTTTGGATAATAATACTTTTTTGACTTTATAGAAAAAAATGCTCACAATTTCTCAAGCCTTAATACCGAGACATTTTTCATTGAAACTTAAATGCTGCAATTTATAAATTAATGTTACATAAGAGTTGTTTTATGTTGATGCTTGATTTGGTGGAGTTAATTGTGAGATTACTTAACATCCTTATCCCTTAAGCATCTTGAGTGTATATCATGCTAGGGAATCCTTCTGCCATTTAAATTTGGCCATTTTGCAGGTTGCTGATTTGGCAACATTAACTGGAACTTGTGTAGTGGCTCTGGGATCTTCAATTGCAGGTAAATCACGTGTTCTTTGTATGTGCCTTAGATATATGAAGAGTGAAGACCAATTTTGTGTATTCATAGGGAGATATATCAATTGGGTTCTTTATCAAAATGTGAAGAAAAGTAATCAATCATGTCACAATCTTTGATGTTGTGTTCTGGTATTCATGTGTTCACTTTCAAACTTGGTATCTATATAGGGTTTATTCAACCGTTCTAGTTTGGTAGTTGTTGCAATTACTGAATATAAGTTGTAGTGTAAAGTTCAATCATTTGTTTATATTTCTTTCACTCTTTTCCAACACTCTATTAAAATGGCAGTGTAATTTCTCAAGAGGCTTAAAACTTTCAATGTAGAAACATATGTTCACTTTTCCAAGCGATATTTTTTGGGTTCTCAGGAGCTTTGCTTTGAGGATAGGCCAAGAAGTAAGGACATCTGGATTTATTGTTTCCCAGGTAACTCCTCTTTCTCAAGAACTTGCGCTTTTGTTGTGATCGAACTTTCCTCTTTTGTTATTAAACCTGTTTTGGAACCTATCATTTTGTTTGTGTTACCTTTTCCTTTGATCGCTTCCATGCTGTTTGGAGTATGCATCTGATAAATAATGTGGTGGGATTTCTGGAACTTTGAATCCCAACTCCGACTGTTTTGCCAATATGTTCTTGAGTTGCTGGAAAAGGGTTAAGAAGAGTAGAGAATAATTTTAGTGCATGCTAATGGGATATAGCTACAATTAAAATAAACCTCCTCAAATTTATACAACTAAAATTTTAGGAATGCAAAACGAAATAACTCATTCTTAAGAAAGGGAAGCATAGGAGAGTAGATCTAAAAGTTCAGGAATGTCAAATGTGAAAAAACAATAGTTACTATATTCATGGGGCTTTACCAGGGAGAATTCTCATGATCTTCCATTGATTAACTCCATGGAATAGCCATGTCATTTAAAATTTTACTTTCAATTGACTTGTGTAATTGTAGACTACCACAAGATTAAAAGCTATATATCTTACAACATACATTCTATTATTCTAGGTCGATGCTTTAATTTGGACATTACATCAGGTATTGCAATTTCCTTGCCTTCATCAAATGAATTGAACTCACAAGGTATATTACATCGAGAATAATTCGTTGCACTATTTTTCCGTTAAAAATGCTCATGTAATGATAGTTCTAACTTACTTTTGTTTGTTTTCAATTTTGTAGGTACTTGAAGATTACGAGCTACTGTTGACATTGTCAAAATGAGTTAGACTCTACTAGCTATAACATATGTTTTTGTAATTAAATATACTATTAGATCAATAGTTTACTTTATTTTGTGTTGCTATGGACATATAGATGATTCTTATACTTAATTGATGTTTGAATATGGTTTAATTTTACGACTATATAATATTAGTCTTAATTTATTTGGTTTGTAAATATTATGCAAATATTATACGATTTAATGTGTAATAACAAAGTAAATAAAATATTACGATAAATTAGTTTGTCATTAACTAATAACGACGAACATGGTTGCTCGTGCGTTAGCTATTAACGACGAACATGGCTGATCGGCGTTAATTTATATGGATTGTCATTGATATCAGTTAACGACGAACATGGCTGCTCGTCGTTAAGTATTAACGACGAAAATCCAGTTCGTCGTAAATATCTAACGACGAACATCCAGTTCGTCGTAATATATAACGACGAACAGCCAGTTCGTCGTTAATAGGTGACGATGAACATCCAGTTCGTCGTTAATAGTTATCGACTATTAACGACGAACATGGTCGTTAAAACCAATAACGACGGAAGCAATAACGACGGACACACGACAAAGTTTATTTCGTCATTAATAGTTTTAACGATGACATTTTTAACCAATAACGACGACTTTGTTCATCGTTATAGACCCCTTTTCTAGTAGTGAACCTTGTAGCAATGGTCTTTGTCACAATTTTGAAAGTCATATTACAAAGGCTTATCGGCCTTAGCTGATTTATCGACTCCGGGTTCTCCACCTTAGGAATGAGCATGATCAAGGTTTCATTCAGCTTTGGAGGAACTTTTTCACCTTTCAAGATTTTCAACACGATATCTTCAACCTCTATGCGTATAGTCTCCCATTTTTTTGGTAGAACAGCGCTTGAAATCCATCCGGTCCTGGAGCTTTTAGCAGTCTCATACTGTCCACCGCTTCCTTAATCTCTTTTGCTGAATAGTTCCTACTCGATCGATTAAAATCCACCTCTATAATCTCTGCAAAGCAGTCATGAGGAACATCAAAGGGACTATCAACATTGACTTCTTCTGAGTACAAATTATGGAGATGGGCTATCACAGGTTGATTCAAAGCGTCTTGATCCCAAATCCAATCTCCATTCTCATTCATAAGCCTAACGATTCCGCACACTTATGGAAGAAACGGGTATTTTTATCCCCATCTACCATGACATCAGTTTTGGCCTTTTGTTGCCAAAAGACATTAATTTTCGCAAGAACAAAATCCAGTTGACCACGTAGCTTGCGCTCCAAGTTCATTAAATCCCTCATTACTCTAACTCTCATACTTCTTTGAATTCCTTCAATATGCCTCTATATGCAATCTCTTCTCTGAAACAAATTCCTGGACACTATTCTTTTCCATTCGTCCAAATGTAGAGCAAGGTTCCTCAGTGAGTATTTCATTCCACACCCCTCGTCCAGTTTGAAGCAAGGAAATATTGAAACTCATTATGCATAAGCCAAGCCGCCTGAAAACGAAAAGGCTTATGATGAGGATTTTGCATATTGAACCCACTAAAATCCAGCAAAAGAGGAGTGTGATCAGACTGATTTGCAGCCAAATGACGAATAGACCTGTTTGCGAACATTCCTCCATTCCATATTACAAAGTCACTGATCAAGTCTAGCACTTGAACGAGTCTCTGGCTCCGCGCCTCGTGCCCAAGTATATTTTAGTCCAGAGAATCCCAAGTCTATAAAACTCATCTCTTCAATCCAAGAGTTAAAATTGTGGCATCTTCTAATCAACTCGTTAGAGTTTCCTGTTCTTTCATCAAGGGACTTTGTATAATTAAAATCTCCCATTAATAGCCATGGGAGGTTGTTTGCTACACCAAACTCACGCACCCTCTACCACAAAAGCTTCCTCGTAGTAGTTTGCGGGCTAGCGTAAATCGTCGATAGTAGCCAGGCTGCTTCACCCGTTCTCGACACTTGAACTGTTACTACTTGATCATGCATGTCAACCAATTGCATATTAACCATATCCTTATGCTATAAGAGCCATATGCCACCTCGAAATCCCCTCGCTTCAGATCTCATTATGCCATCAAATCCTATTGCTACGCAAACTTCATTCGCTCGACTACCACTGATCTTAGTCTCTAGTAGAATAAGAATAGTAGGTCCATGCATTCTTATCAACTCTTTCAAAGTGAGCATAAAATCACTACTTCTTGCGCCTTGGACATTCCAAGTTAGAATTCTTAGATTTGGCATTATCATGGATAACAAGTGGAAAAGTTTATAATCCTCAATAATCAAATCAGAGATTGTTGCCACCATTTGATGAGACCCTGATTGTGTCGTTATCTTGTAGGTCATCACCTTCTTCCTGATCATCCGCCCTTCTGGTTTGAGCATCAACCTCCATTCTGGCGTCCATCATCTCTAACTTTCCACCATTGGTCTCTTGTTGGGGAGTATCTAACGCCATTACGTCATCTTGATCGTCTGGAGGATCACTTGTATGTTTTGTGGGTTATGTTTGAATTACTGGTGTTGGGTTCCTTGGCAAAACCTCGTCCCTTTTTGTACTCACTTGAGAGATATTCGTGCTTGTTATCTTGTTATTTCCTTCCTTATTGTTTCCTTCTTTATGATTCTCGGTTTGCAATTCTTGCTTATTCTACCCCCTTGTATTATTCTCCTCTTTTTGTCCTTCTTTGGACGTGGAATTTCCATTCTACAATCTTCTTGTATTATTTGTAACAATATCCTTTCCTTTTTCCTTCCTTGTATTATCAACCCCTTTATTCACCCTCTTCTTCTTTGATTCTTTCCTTGCTTCCTTCCCCTTATTTCCATCCTTTTTGTTAATCTAATCTAAATCCTTTCCAATTGCTCCACCTTCCTTATATTTGTTTGTATTGCCCACTCCCTGATTTTCAATCAAATTGCCTTTTGGGATATCAGCTCCACTTTGACTTTCTTCTAAATCAAGAATTTCAAATTTGGACCCGCCAGAAAAAGAACCACTTGCATTTTGACCGGTTCCATAAACATTCTTTTGAACCGGGTTTATATTTCTCCTCACTGTGTTGCTATCATTTTGGTCGGCTCTGGTATGGTTGTTAGCTCCACCATTGTCGGCTTTTTCTACTCCTCCTTCGGCTTTGTTTGCCTTGCTGGTGTTTTAGCTATCATCCATTCCCCATACCTCTCTTCAATCTCATGTTTATTCTTTTATTTTGGTTGAGCTTCTTTCGACTTCTCAACATCTAGACATTTTCCATCAGTATGCCCTATTTTACCACACTTGAAGCATACCATCCTCAAGCCCCATATTGAATCTTCCAAACTTGATCATTCAAGTACACTTTGGAGAGTAGAGGCTTTGTGGTATCGATCTCAATACACAAGCGGGTAAATTTGTCTCATTCCGCATCGCTTGTGGTCTTGTCAACTTTCAAAACTCTTCCAAGTTTCGCACCAACCTGACATAATATCTCTATGTCGAAGTATTCCATAGAGAGATTCAAAACACGAACCCAAGCAGCAACAACCTTAATGGTTTCCTCTTCAGCTATGAAATTTGGACGCCATCGTTGAATTCTCAAGTAACTATCTCCAATAATCCACAACCCATTCGTCATGACATGGCAAAGATCATTGTTGTTTGCGAACTTAATCACATAGTACTCGTTCCCCACATCGATCATCTTAACTTCTCCTTTTGGCTTCCATTTGTTCATCAGGCTGTTTCTTAGATATATAAATCCAACACTTCAATCTAACACTTTTATGATGATAACATCTCTCCATGGTGCCCGAATTCTTCTCTTAACTTCTGTCGTAAGAAGAACCTCAAGGCACATTGGATCCTCTTCCCTTCTTGGTTCATTATCAATGAGATATGTGTCTTGTGCTTCATCCTCCCAGAAAGGGTTATTGTACTCTGTTATTCCTGCAGTGGTTCTTGTCCCTGTTATAGTATCTTTATAAGACACCATATGCTTCCTTGGTGTGTGATCATTTCCAGCATTTCCTTGTGTTCCAAGTGATGGAAATTCCTCATCGTCAAGATCCATTGATCCATTTTTGTTTCTTCTTACCTTTTTCTTCTTTCTGTTATTATCCCCATCTTGAATTCCCAGGTTAGTTAAATCCGGAGGTTTTTAGTTTCCAGCGAGCATGTCTTGAGAGCGTACTAGAGCAGAGCTTTGATTAGAATGAAATTTTTCCCTCCTTGTCTAATACCCGACTTAGGAGACATACATGCTATACAAAGAGCCATATTATTTTATTTTGTACTTACATGAAAACAACTAGCAAATAGAAAAGAAGATAGAACATTTTGAATATCTTCTAGCACATCGTATAAGTGTAGTTTGGAAAAGTATTAGTAACTGAAAAAGCAATCAAAAGCGAATCAGTTTCCGCATGTAAGTGTGTCACCCCAATGGTTTACTAAGTTGTAAGCCAAAAGATAACGCAAATGCTTTAGCTAACTCGACCGTCCATGAAACATTGACTCGACGAACAGCTGCAACAAATTATGAATCTCGGATGACAATCCCATGACCAATGCCATTTACTCCAAGTAACACATGATCAGTATTCAATTTCAAGAAAGAAACCAGCGAAGGACACCAACCCATGAATTGTGGTAGCATGCATTTAGAGCATTTTAGGACATGCATTTAGGACTTTGGTTTGATATATTTTATGCATTTGTCTCGTACTTTCTAGTACTTTTCGCTTTGTTTTCGTTTTAGATGTCTACACGCGCAGGGGTGGAACCAGAAACTTTACATTGTAGGGACCGATAAATTTTTCTAACGTGACTAATGTGTTTTCAGTTTAAAAAATACTCACTCTGTTCAGAAATACATGTCGTTTTAGCCTAATTCTTTTGTTTAATAATATTTGTCATTTGTCATATTTTACCACACTTTTTTCCAATATTATTTTCAATAATTACGTATAAAAATAATATAAGCAAAAAGATCTTAAAGAGATTGATGGTATTTAAGTCAAATCATATGGTTTTTTTAATTTTTAAGACAAATCTTAAAATAACATGTATTTCTGAACGAAGAAGTACAAAATATTGAAAAATATTTAATGAAACTCTTAAAATTATTAATACACAATTAAAATAAGAGTTTGGTTCAAATGAAACAAACTCTTATCCTGAAACGAACTCTTATCCTGAAATGGATGCACTTTTTCTAGTTCGTAGTGCACTTTTCCTATTTCAGAGTGCACTTTTTCGGATTTGCACTTTTCGTACTTTGCAGTGCACTTTTTTGTAGTACATTTTCAGATTGCACTTTTTGTATTTTGCAATGCACTTTTGTATGAAAAGTGCACTACGAACTATGAAAAGTGCCTTCGTTTCACGTTTCATGAATACTTAAAACACGCATATGTTTTTTCAAAATAGCAAAATATTATTATATAAGATAGTGTTGAGAAAGATGTAGAAATAAAAATATAAATTTATACAAACAAAAAATATATTTTATTAAGGAGAGACTAAAATATTTTAAAATACAACTACATTAAGAAAACAATAGTTTATAAAGACAACTTATATAATTATGTTTCAAAATACATTTAGGTTAATAAAAGAAAAATGTTTTAGAATACAAACGGATTAAATCTATAAATACTAAGGGCTCATAACTAAAAATTAAAATCCAAACTAAAACCCTCGTACTAATAGTGAATTGTATGATTCAAGACATCCCAACAATAACTTATTTAAAGGTTTCAAGTCCAATTACACTATGAAAGTAGGAAGTTTAGCAAAAGATAAAAGTATTCTAAGTAAATAACTTGTTAGAAATCGTTTGTATGTGTCTAATCTTAAAACGTTCATAACTTTTTGCTCAAATGTCAGATTGGAGAGTATAATATATCAAATCGAAGCTATTAACACGTATACCAAAAAAAATTAGATTGGAGGGCCATGGCCCACTCCTACCCCCATATAGTTCCGCCTCTATACACGCGTATCTTTATGCTTTTCAGGAACTTTGGAGAAGTTGGAGCTTCATTTGGACGCGTTTGGAGACATGGAGGAATCTAACTTTAGTCTAGAAGACAACAGGACCGAAAACGAACCATCTAAGTTCCAAAAAGAAGAAACTACGCGATCTAGGCTAAGGTCGTGCACCAGGGTGCACGGTCGTGTGTGCAGTGTTAGAGAAATTTCAGATCGTGCGGTCAAGCTAAAGACCAGGCCAAGCTCGTGCGCCTAGGGTGCACGATCGTGCGCTTGTCCTCAGAGAAAGGAAAGGGTCATGCACATACCAGTGAACAATCGTGCATCATTCAGTTAAGGGTCGTGCACCATTGTAGGTCGTGCGCCTCTTCATAGGGTCGCGCGTCTATGGCACACGATGCGAGCCGATGATCGTGCGCCCTCTTTAATTGATATTTGGGTCGCCTCTTCCACCATACCCTTAGTATAACTACTTTCCTTTGTTTTCTTGATTAGGGCTCTAGATTTTTTATATGAATTGCTTATTACTTGAGAGACAAGTTTGGAGAGATCTAGTTGGAGATTTGAAGACTTTTGTGGATTTTAAGTTTGGATTTTCTACATTGCTGAATTGTTGAATATGAAGCATTGTTGAATTGCTGAATTTTCTACATTGTTGAAATCTAAACTTTACCATTCATCAATCTGAATTTTTGCATTCAAAAGGTATATTTCTGCATTCTTGTATTCTAAAAATCTAAATTTCTGCAATCTAAAAATCTAAATTTTTGCATTCTAAAAATAAGTATTTTGTAATTGAAAATTAGAATTTCTGTATACTGAAAATCAGAATTGATGTATCTATTACAATACAAAATCCTGGCTGAATTTTTCAGAACTTGTATCCTAGCGTGCCCTTGTATTTGTTACTTGATTTGTTTTGCTGAATTTTGCATTCATCTATTATAGTTTAAAATTGATTTGTTATTATTTAGTTCAGAATCTTACTTTGGTGATTTGTTTAGGCTTGTTACTGTCAGAAATATGATTGTTATGATGCGTTATTAAAACAAGTGTTTAAGGCTTCAAAGACAGAGTGTGAGGTTGAAGACGAATTTTCTTACTTGCCTCTGAACATCACCAACCGAACGTGTGCTTGTGGAGTATGGCGAATTTCTAGGATTCCTTGCAAACATGCAATTAGGACAATTATAGACATAAGGATAGGGGTCCCCCTAGAAATTGTGTGCATCATGTCTTATGTTTGGCATTATCATTTTAAAAAAACAAGGCCAAATTAGATGGATATATTAGGTATTATTTTGATGTTTTTGTGATCTCTGATTGTAAGGCCAAATTATTACACATGTTAGTTTCTTTGACGTTTAATGCTTGTTTTAATCTAACTAGTTCAAATTACTGCAAAGTCTTACATGTGATATTTGCTAGATTTTGTTATTTTACAATTTCTCAGCTTCTTTTTGTTATTCACTGGTTTTCCACCAATTTCTTTGTCCTAACAAAGTACAAATTACTAACGTTTGTCAAACCGGTAACTACAAACACAATCCTGGCGTGCCCTTGGACAAAATATGAAAAAAGTTATACTAAATCTTTCAATTTTAGTGAAGCTTGCCGTGCCCTTGGACACTACATACACAATCCAACTAAAACAACTAAGTTTTCCATAATAAGGATATGTAAGCTAATACATCAATACCATACTTTAAGGCTTTTGAAAAGGATTTAAAAGCTAATACATCAAGACCGATGAAATTATTCATTTATTTAACACGATGACTAGCAAAATTAAGTACACAACAACCGCTACTTTAATGAGATCTTGCACATATAAGATGATCGGTAAGAGCATTTGACTCATCAAACCATCGAAAGAAATTAGACACATCACATCTATAGTACAACCTGTTTGGATTTTGTATTGACTCGGAAATCCTATTGGAAGCTCTTTGTGGTGGTCGACATCTACAATTTTGATTTCTCGCTCTAACATGTGTCGATGAAGTTGACGAGGAACCACTTTCATAAAAATAGAAATTAAGTACTGCATCAACTCCGTAAAGAGTACATTACTTTCATAGCATTCAACTCCACAAAGAACCAAAACAAATAAACCAAATTAAGAGATAAATCGGTTACCAACAACTTGATTTTATACATAACTGAAATTAACCCGCGGGTTACCCTTTAAAACCAATTCTTTTGAAATAATCCTTCCAGCTACCTAATATAGCCCTAACTTATTCCTGAAATTAGTCCAATTCCTTCACAATTTCAATTTTCAGTTACCTGGTTACCCTTTTAATTGAGATTTCAATATTTCAATCTAGATTAGTCCAATTCGTCCAATTTCATTGCACTTTAACTAAGATTTCAAGTTATTCTTATGTACTTTACTAACTTAATTAAATAAACAAGAAATCAACAAATTAAAAGCTGCTAAACCTAATTTCAAATTAGGAGTGGAAAATCAAAAACCCTAATTACAATTTCAAACCCTAATTTCAAATAAAATCAAATAGCATGTCAAATTGATTCAACTACACCTATTGAGAGTATAAATCAACTAAAGTATACCCTAAATTGCCCTAAATTCAACCATTAACACATCAATTGCAAAAAAACCCTACATTGTGTTTGTTTGATACCTCGAAATTCAAGGTCACGCCCATCCACCAACCACGAACGACGTCCGAGCTCGCTTTGTTCAGGGGCCAACCTAAGTTGAACGCTAGTTGCCCTCTCACCCTTCCTTCCTCCGTTTCCCGTAATCGGCGTTGAGCAGGTGCGACACTCTCACTTCTCTTCTGTGTCGAATATGGAGAAGGGTTTTAGAACGATATGGTTCTAGTGTTTTCTTAAGTTTTAATTGTTTTTTCTTTTTTATTTATGTTTCATTTGTATTTCCTTGTTTTAAAAGTAATCTAACGTAAATTGTAAAAATTGGAAAGATAAATTAAAGGGTACGTGCACGAAATCGTATGAAAACTCGGGGGTACCACGCGAAATAACTTTTTTTTCTCGACACCACTTGAAAAAGTACAAAACTAATGAGTACCGTTCGAAATTTCCCAAAAATAAAAATGGTAAATTACACAAAACCACCCTTAAATTGTGCTACTTTTCAAAAAACCACCCTTAAAAGCTAATTTTCATAAAACCATCTATTAAAAATAAAAATCTTTCAAATAACCACCCAACCCTATTTTTGTAAGAAAAAAACCTTTATATCCTTATGTTTACTCATTTATTAGAGATTTATATAAAGTAATACGAAAAGAAGAGAACTTGCATCAAAGTGGGTTTTAGAAGTTTCAAGTGGCCAACTTCAATCTCGATAATTTGGAGACTAACTTCAACCCTCGTGAAGCACTTAGCAAGTTGCATCCACACAAACTAGGTTGATTTCGATTTGGTTTTTAAATTTTGAAATGCTACAAAATTCCTAACAAGGGTTTTCAAGAATCTTAGTTTTAGTGGGTGTTTTGTTAGGATTTGGGTGGTTAATTGAAAGCTTTTTGTGTTTATGGGTGGTTTTTTGAAAAGTAGCATAACTTAAGGGCGGTTTTGTGTAATTTACCCAAATAAAAAACATACCAGCTATGTAGCGCCCCATATTTTAGTTTGCAGTTATTATTTTACAAAATATTACAAAATAAGATCACAAACCCTTCTTCTCCTATTCTTCTACTCTCCCGATTGTAAGCAACTTAGGCCGGCGACCGACGATTCTTCTCCTTGTCCTTCCTCTTCACTTCTGTCCACACCACGCTCCATCGTCTCGCCGTTCTGCCTCCGACTACCCTTGAAGGCCTACCTCAATTGCACAGGTACATCCACACCACACCGTCCAGCCTTTTGAAGTCATCCACAAGTCGACAACAGGGAACGAATAATTCATTCAGTTTCTCTCTTCATGATCCATTTGTGATAGAATGTTTACATGAGAAGTTTGGTTTTATCGATATGCTATAGACAGAGCACTCATATAGATGATCTTCTTAGTACTAAAACACCAATTTGAAGTTCCATAGGGTTCTTTTTGTATGATCTAAAACATCCTTAAGCATTGTTACCACTTTGCCAGGGGGTTAGTTATCCGAAATACAGCTGCAACAACAAAGGTCCCTTGGTGCTTTATGCTCTGAATATGAAAAAAGCCTTCATTGATGTTGATTGGTTTTAATGTTTCTAAACACGTATGGTTGTCTTACCTCTTCAAGAGATTAATCATTAATTTCATCTTGAACTAAATATAGATATACAAAAACAAACAAGAAATAGAAATTGATTATAATGTTGTCTAAACTATGCTTTCATTTGTTGTTTTTGGAAGTTTTCTATTTCTATTTATAGGTGTTGTTTTAATTTTTGGCTGATGCCATGCACTGTCTTAATTAATCAACATAAAGAAACTCTCCTTATTCTTTCTAACTTTTCAATCAGAGAAAGTTACCATTATTCAACTAGTAATTTTAGTAATGCTTTATCCACCTATAGATATCAATCAAGTCAGAACGCTCCTTATTTTTGTATTCTCTTCTTGGATTGAATTTATGATTGTGGATCTGTTGGCTCCATATAGTTTCTCATTGTGTATAAAATTTTGGGATGGATAGTAATTTCGGCTTGTTTTTGTTTCAAGTTGTTAATGGAAGTAATGGTTAAATGTATATAGAACTGAAAGAAATTGGGTAAAATCCCCCTTTGGGGTCCTCAATCTCATTATACTGATATGTATTCAGATACAACACTTGGACTACAAGTCAGGGCAAAATATAATAATACAATATATGTTAATACGCCCCCGCAGTCGAAACTGGGAATTCCCTAACTGTGAGATTGTCCCGAAAATCTAAGAACAATTGTCTAGGTAACCCTTTAGTAAAAATATCTGCATATTGATATTTAGAAGGAACATGGAGGACCCTAATATTACCCAAAGCAACCCGATCTCGAACAAAATGAATGTTTGACTCAATGTGTTTCGTGCGTTGATGTTGAACCGGATTTGTCGCCACGTAAGTAATGGAGAGATTATTTGTATACACCAACGAGGCACGTGAGTGAGGAACATGGAGCTCGAGCAGGAGATTACGAAGCCAGGAACATTCGGCAACCACATTTGCAACGCCCCGATATTCGGCTTCTGCACTGGAACGAGAAATGATATACTGTCTTTTAGCTGACCATGAGACCAGAGTGTCATTCAGGTATACGCAGAAACCAGACGTAGAGCGTCGTGCAGTTGGACACTCGGCCCGATCAGCATTAGTGTAAGCAACCAATGATGGTGTAGGAGACGTTGTAATGGTGATGCCTAACGCAGATGTGCCATGAATGTAGCGAATTATCCGCTTTAAGGTGGAAAAATGACATTCCCGTGGATCATGCATAAAAAGACGCACTTGTTGTACAACATAAGAAATATTCGGCCTAGTAAAAGTGAGATACTGTAAGGCCCTAGCAAGACTATGATATAAAGTAGGATCAATGACAGGCGGGCCAGCATCAGCACGCAATTTCGTGTCGGGATCAACAGGTGTAATAGCCGGATTGCAAGATGACATGTTAGGCCGAGCAACTATCTCACGAGCATATTTGTCCTGAGTTAAGAATAAGCCAGTGGAAGTGCGATGCGCAGAGACGCCCAAGAAGAAGAATGACAGAGGGCCAAGATCAGACATAGCAAATTCCTTACTCAACAGGGCAATAATATGGGCTCGTAATGCATCAGTAGAAGCAGTCAAAATTATGTCATCAACGTACAACAATAAGTAAGCCAATGAGTCACCATTTTTGTATACGCAAAGGGACGTGTCACTTTTGCTACTAACGAACCCAATTTGATATAGAAAAGTGGAAAAGTACTGATACCAGGCTCTAGGTGCCTGTTTCAAGCCATACAAAGATTTTTGGAGAAGACAGACATGATTAGGTCTAGACTGATCAAAAAAACCTGGAGGCTGAAATAAATAAATGGTCTCTTGTAAGTGGCCATGGAAGAATGCATTTTTAACATCCAGTAGGTGAATCGCCCATTTGCGGGACACAACAAGATGGAGAACAGTGCGGATTGTAACTGGTTTTACGACCGGGCTAAATGTGTCATCGCAATTAATGCCAACTTCTTGTGATCTGCCATTAGCAACCAATCGGGCCTTGTACCGTTCAAGAGACCCGTCAGACTTAAATTTATGCCAAAAAAGCCACATACATCGAACAACATTAGCTCGAGCTGGTCTAGGCACTAATACCCAGGTTACATTAGTAATAAGAGCACGATATTCATCATGTATGGCAGCGGCCCAATTAGGGTCTAGAAGGGTTGTTTTGTGTGAGGAGGGAATGGGAGATAGCTTTTGAGAAGGATGAGTTTGGGCATGAAGGTCAAATAGGCGTCGTGGTTTGATAATGCCGGCACGCGAGCGGGTGGTCATAGGGTGTTAAATCGGAGGGTTGGGGGTGTCGGAAGGGCTCGATTGGGTATAGGTGGGCGCGGGTGAAGGGTTGGCTGGCGTGGGCAAAAGAGCCGCGGGCGCGGGTGGGGTGCCCGTGATCGCGGGTTGTTGGCGAGCGCCCGCGGTTGCGGGTAGGTGGTTGGCGCCCGCGAGTAACAAGCTGTTGGCTGGCGTGGACACTTGGCTGTCATGAAAAGATCCGGGATTCGACTGAGATGCATTAGTTGTAACATCCCCGACCAAAGTGCATATGTCATTTTGCATTATATCATATTAATAGCATATACATAGCATATTGGCATGATATATAGTGAGTTTTTAAAAGTAATATTTATTTTCGAATTAAGTTTATTATATTTTAAAAAGGCTTAAAACATATACAGCCCCCTGTACTTGTGCAAATTTATCAGATAGACACTCCACCTTTGGTTTGGACCTATTGAACACTTAAACTTAACAATTTGGACCTATTAAACACCTGATCGCTGACGTGGTGAAGTACATGTAAGTCAAACGCATATATACATCCCCCTGTACTTGTGCAATTTTTTTTTCTTTTTGTATTTTTTTATATTTTCTGATTTTATTAAAATAATGGTGTTAAAGATTGGGCTTATGTGGCATCTTATGTGGCAAAATAAGCCTATGTGGCACACATCTAGACAAAAAATTGGAATATGTCAGCATGCGTGTGTTACACTCAACGAGATTGTCAGCGACCAGGTGTTTAATAGGTCCAAATTGTTAAGTTTAAGTGTTCAATAGGTCCAAACCAAAGGTGGGGTGTCTATCTGACAAATTTGCACAAGTATAGGGGGTTGTATATGTTTTAAGCCATTTTAAAAAGTTTTTATCTAAAAAATTAATTATTAATTATTTCAGGGTAAAGTTTGAAGTAAATGAGATTTCAGGGTGAAAAGCGAGATTTTTCTTAATTAAATGCCGACTTCGAACGAAGTCATATATATATTTGTGTGATGGTGAATCTTCATCATTAAGAGTCCACAGAAACAAAAAAAACGAGAGGTGAAAGAAGAAGAACAAGAGGATTTTGGTGGTTTGGTATTTGTTTGTTGATCTGGTACAAGATCTCTTCTATCGGGTTTTAATCTCGAAGTACAAGCTTGATTTGGTAAGTTTTTAATTAGTTAATGGTTTATCTGGATTTCATTGATTTTTCCAGATCTAGATCAACAATTGTTTTTGATTGAGAAATCAGTCGATTTATAGTTCTCAGAGGGTGTTTTCGATATCGGATTTATATTCGGTAAAAGATTTCAAAGTAATTTTAGGGTTTCGCTTTGTAATGATTTTTGGAGACCCTTGATCAAGTGTTTCAGAAAGGTTTGAACTAGAAAATTTTTCTTATATATATATATATATAGTTTATCGATGTCAAGTTTTAAAGGATTTGAAATTATGCACAAGAAGTTATAATGCATTCTAGCATTTCATTGCATTTGAGGTTAGAGTTTATAAGAGTAAATAGCCTAATTTGCATTGGGTTAAATATAGGAGCACAAGTCATAGATCATGGTCAAAGAGAAGGGGAAGAGAAATAGTATTTGTCTTGAACAGGTGAGTATATACCGGAGATTGAACCCTATGTACTATATGTGAAATATGAATATATGTGCTATATGAGCTATATGGATATATGTGCTATATGAGCTATATCGATATATGTGTTATATGAGTTATATGGATAGATGTGATAGCTCTGAAATTTCCAAAGTTGCTTGCACATAAAGTATGATAGCAGATAGCATATGATATATGGTTACATGATGCACTTGATTGCATAGCATATTGCAATGAGATTAAAAGGACATGTGGCTGTCTTGCCCTGAACTGTAATTCAAGAAATCTTCGGATTTCTTTGTTAAAGCGACCTACGAGTCATACAAGATCTTCGGATCATACAGGACCTACGGATCAATGAGGAGATCTTCGGATTTCTTTCTTAAAGCGACCATAAGAGTCAATATTCAGGAGATCTTCGGATTTCTTTGCTAAAGGGACCATAAGAGTCCATATATAGTAAACCCGGGGCAGATTCAGGCTTGAACAGTTCACAGAATAATAAATCGGATACATCGGCATTTGCATTTGCATAGTAAATTCCTATATGACATATGTATAATATGTATGTATATGTACATGGACTAAATGTTTGACTCTGTGTGAAATAATTGATGATGGTTTATATTCACTAAGTATGCGACTCACGTAAATCGCAAAACAATTTTTCAGGTTCAGCTAGTTCTTACTGATGTGTGTCTCTTTTAGAGGTCACATTCATACAGGTCGGCCGGCTGAAGCTCAATGCAACCTTTTCCTCCTCATTTTGCATCATAGACATATGGGTTGTAATAGAAATTAGAGTAATGGATGTTTTAGTATAAGAAGTAACGATATATGGGTAAGTGTGTGTGTGCAACCTTATATGGTTGTTACTTTCTGATATGTGCTTATATGAAAATAGTTGTTATATGTGAATTATCTTTTTATATAAGAAATATGTTTTACATAGTATACATCATAGGGTATAAGGGTGTCACATTAGTGACCAGTGTTTGACTCATGGGGTACAGAAAAAGAGGAGAAACTAGGTTCTCATTGTCTAAGAACTCATATGAGGATGCATTTGGAGTGGATGATTTTGCAAAAGGGAAGACGGACTCATCAAAGGTAACATGGCATGACAAAATGATTTTATGAGTCTTAATGTCAAGACAAATGCACCCTCGATGATCGGGTAGATACCCTAGAAACACACAGGGGGTTGACCGTGGTTGAAGTTTGTGAGTGGTAACTGCTGACAGATTAGGAAAACAAAGACAACCGAAAACTCTTAAGTGTGAATATGCCGAATTAACATTATAAAGGATTTGAGTTGGGCTTTTGTTTTGAAGTTTGGTGGTGGGCAAAATGTAAGTAGATAGGCAGCCAGGTTGGTGGCGTAATGCCAAAAATGAGGCGGTACAGAAGCATGGATAAGGATGGTGCGGATCATGTTGTTGATAGTTCGAATCATTCTTTCAGCTTTGCCATTTTGGTATGACGTATGGGGACACGAAAATCGAAAAAGTGTGCCATGGGTTCGAAAATAAGAGTGGAATTGGTGATTATCGAATTCTTTTCCCATGTCACATAGAAAAGTTTATACGGTTGTTCGGAATTGTGTTTTGACAAAAGTGTGAAACCTAAAAAATTGATCAAAGACCTGTGATTTATATTTGATAGGAAACACCCAAAGAAAATGAGAGTAATTATCCAAAAACAGCAAATAATATTTATGACCATGCGAACTGACAACAGGAGAAGTCCACAAATCACTATGAATAATATCAAAAGGCGACATAGTTAACTTTTGAGATTTATTGAAAAGAGGTGTAACATGTTTTCCTAACTGACATGACTGACACAAAAACTTAAGATAAGTATTTTTATGAATATGCGGAAGGTGAAATTTTTGGAGGAGCTAAAAGGCAAAAGCGCCGGGATGGCCGACTCTAGCATGCCAGAGCGGGGCCGACACAATAGACAAAGACACATATGAAGACGTTGGACGAGACACGGGGTAGAGTTTGCCGGTACTATTACATCTCGTTCGATTGGTTCCCGTTTGAAGATCCGTCACAGAAAAGCCAAGAGGGTCAAATTCAACAAACACATTATTATCAATTGTAAATTTTCTGACAGAAATAAGGTTTTTGATGATATTGGGGGCAACGGGGACATGATTGAGATGAAGGGGGTTAGGTTTGGATGGGATAAGGGCAGTTCCTAGACCTGTGGTGGGAATCCGACTGCCATTGCCGACAATAATCGAATGTGAAGGACTCTTATTAGTAAGGGAGGAGAGTATACTTGAGTTGTGTGACATATGAGATGTTGCACCGGTGTCCATGTACCATGAGTTGTCCGGCGAGTAGAGTGTCATTGAACTGTAAGCTTGAGCAAGATCAATGGGCGACAGATATCCAAACTGAGGATAGAAGACCATTGTATTAACTTGAGGCGCTTGTGAGGGTGTAGCACCTAGGATCTCTGTTTGTGGTGTCGTAGGGAAATGGCACGGAGGATGATTCCATGGAACAAAAGGCCAGTGAGATTGATTAAGGGCAAGCGGAACCGATACCCAACTGTACGGAGTACGCTACATTTGTGGCTGGCCGTTCCCGCGCCCGCGGCCACCTCTAATGCGCCCGTGTCCTCCTCTGCAGTGCCCGCGGCTGCCGGATTGGTTTTCGAACTGTAGCGGCGACGGTGGGTGAGAATTATCCGGCTGTGACACTGGTTTGTCTGAGGTCGCAGTTAGCGCCTTGCATTCAGTCGCTAACACCTTCCATTGACTGTGGCAGGTTTCTTCAAGAACCACCATGGAACGAGCTTTCGTAAAATCCGGCAAGGGAGAGGTTTGCTGAATGAAACTTGAAACTGTATCAAACTCCGGGGTAAGTCCCGCAATCAGCTGTATAACAATTTGGCGATCAGACACCAGAAATTCGACGTTCGCTAATTGATCAGCATTATCCTTGAGATTCTGGCAATAAGTAGAGACATTGGAAAAATTCTCAAGATGGCATCTAGAGAATTCGTGTTGCAAGTAAACAACCCTAGACTCCTTGTTGTCCTGAAAGATGTTTTTCAGTTTCGTCCATGCCGAGAGAGCCGTGGAATTTGGAGCGAGAATTGTGAGAAGCCATTCCAACAATATGGTGGCATAGATCCATTGGAGAATGACGACGTCAAGTTGATCCCAGAGGCCATCATCAATGTCACCTGGGCGAGGAACCGTAGGGTCGACGTGATCGAGAACCCTATGCGCACGGGCTGCCACCTTAAACAATTCCGACCACGAATTGTACTTCGTATTAGATTGATCAAGTACAATCGGAATCAAGTTTTTGATATTGGAGACAGCCAAAGCCGAGTGGAATGGAGTCTTGGAGTGCTCGAAAGAGCCCGATCCCGAGGCGAGATGGGCTGTCGGCGTGACTGGAAAGACCGGATTTTTTGGATCGGCGTTCTTGGGATTCGTCATTGTGGCTAGATAATTGTAGGCTAGATGGTGCCAGGGGGTGGCGAGAGGTGGGGCAGCAGTTGGCCTCTAGGGTCGACTGGTAGGTGAGGCGAGAAGAGAAGAAGCGGCGAGCGGCGGAGAAGATTGCCGACGCTAGGGTTAGGGGGCTAGGGTTAGGGTTTCAGGCTCGTGTTACCATGAAATCAATTGGGTAAAATCCCCCTTTGGAGTCCTCATTCTCATTATACAAATATATATACAGATACAACACTTGGGCTACAAGTCAAGGCAAAATATAATATATGTTAATAAGAACTTTTTAACTTTAAATAAATGTGAAGATCCATAAGCTCAAAAAATGGAAAGAGCACCTGGACTTTGTTTAGGAGGATGGTGGTTCAATTCCACCTAGATCTACTTGGCGATTCTTGTAGACTTGAGTCTGGGGTTGGGTCTTCACATTTATGTAATGTTTGTTCATGTTGCATGAAAAAAAATATGATTTTTGCATTAATGTGATAAAACTTATTGTTTTCCTTACTCTTGGTAGGATTCTCAAGTGGCATAGTGAGCTAATGAGAGTTTTCACGTAGCTCTGGTGCTAAAGTTCTACTCTTAGGACTATCTCGATTACTGAACATTATACACAAAGATGTAAAGGATTATTGAGTGGATAACTTACTTGACAAATACTGGGGTTACCATTCTATAGAATTTGTTGTGCTTCAAAGCAAGAAAAACTTGTCAACTTTGCAACCAAGTAGCTTGAAACTGAAGACCATATCTGGAATGACTAACCTTTCAATAGAGACTGCCAACCTCAGTCCGTATCACTTCTTTTGTCTAAAAGACATGGATCGGCTAGGAATTCACACATATTCAATGATGAATCCTTATGAAAGGGTGGTGTATCTTACAAATTATAAAGTTGCATGTTCTTGCGAATTAGGTAAAGAATAATCGTGCTTTTTATTATTACTTGGAGTTGCTTTGGGAATTTAATTCCATTTTGAAATCTCTTCTTGATGCCTTAGCACTGTTTGTAGAACTTGCATATGTTCTTCACTTTTGATTGTGTAAATCCTTCCTCGATATAATAACACTTAACCTTTCAAACCCAAAAAAACTATTCTAAGCTCTCAAGTGAGTGCTCTTTTCATTATAGAAGACAAAATTGTACTATTACCTGAAATCAACTGTCTCATACTTTAACTGAACCTGCAGTAACACATTACTTGAATCCAACCCTTCTAACTTGATTGATATCTATAGGTCTCATCCCATATGCATGATATGTGTGTTAAATACATTTAAATTGAAATTATGATTGTGTGATCCACAAATAACCAATAATCTCCACACCCCAGAAACCACTTCAATATAGTTAATCCAAAATGGACATCTACACCGCTTTGTTGAGATTTTCTTTTTAGGCAAATCTCTTCCTCGAGTAAGAGTATACTTCCCATGTCTCTCACATTCCAGCGTCGTCTTTTTAAGAACACCAACACCACTTTTGACACGAGATATGACTACACTCGTTTTATACTTCTTCCCAACACTTCTAACCCATTTTATAGCTTCATCACAGGTAATAAAAGTTTCATTTGTTGTAAAAAACTCTGAATAATCTGGAAAGGGATCTATATCAACGCTTTCATCATCATTAGAGTCCAAATCTTCACCTCCATCATTGCAAAAATCGATATCATCTAAATTTATTGTTTCATAAATACTATGATTGTAATACCCCCTTCCTACCCTGGAGGTATTACCGCCAGTAACCCCAATTAAAACTAAACCGATGCTACCCAAGGCTTTAAACTGACTGAACAAACTAAAAGAAATGGTAAATGAAACCATTTAAAACCTAACAAAATTAAGTAAAACTTTACATCGGAAAAGAGAATAAAAGATCTTATACAAACCTTAACTTAAAAAGAATTAGTAAATAAATAGAACAACCTTCTACTTAAACAAAATTTTCATCAAGTCTTCCTTAAGTTCTTATTTTTGAAACTCAGCTTCGCTTTGAAGTAGTTCAACCATGATCTTCACTCAAGTATAGCTATTGGAAACCTTTCTTCAACTTCTGGAGCTTCAAACCTCTGAATCCGCCTCTTGAATCAACTTCCAAGAAGAACCTGATGTATCATAAACCAACGGTGGAAACCAGCCGACCATATAAAAGAAAAGAAGATGGACGAGTTAGTCTAATGAAAGACTAAGCAAGCGGAGAAACTAACTTGGTTCTTATGGTTGTAACTAAACATATTGGCATCCAAATCCGAATACACTCGGATTATGATCCAACAGTTAGCAGTCTTATAGAGATTAAGAAGGAGACTTGCATAATTAAGAGAGAGAACACCACCGCTTGTGGTTTCTTTAAAAAGCATAAACAATTGTTGGGAACTCATTTTAATCACATAACATCTTGAAAAGTCTCCATCGACTAATCAGATTGACTTAATCAAAGTTTGATTAAGAATCATTAATAACCGGGAGTAAGAATGGTTATCGAATAGACTAACCATCCGGGTACATTAATGTGCCTAACGCACTTGTCTTATATCACTTTCAAACTTTTTATAAACATGTTGGTAACTTTTAATCGACGAAAACGCTGAGAATCCACATGTACATGTGACGTCAAGATGAGAGGGATTATTTCAACCATGATCATTGACGAACAACTAGTACCAATTGCACTTAGCTAGAGTGCATAACACCTCCTCCAGCGTTGAGTGAGGTATGAGTCATGACCCGAATGTTGGGATATGATAGCGAACTAAACCTCCTAACATAGACTGTGTCATAAAGAGGTCATCGGAGACTCGGCTCCTACCCCTGGAAACTAACTTACTTCACAATAATGTCTGAGCATGAGACAACATACAAGGTCACACATAACGGACCTAAATCCAGTTCTATCGCGAAACTGAATAAATAACATGTTCATTATTTCTAACAAATATTACGACCTATCATATTTTATTGAGCACACAAGTTGTTCCCAACACAAATATTAAATGAGATTCAATTCCTCATTTAATAACCATAATGCAAGAGAGAACCGTCCACTTGCCTTAGAAAGAGTGCTCAACGTCCTTAGCAATTCCAACAGTAATCTTTATCATCCTTCTGACAAATATAACAAAAGGATTTCTCAGCAACGAGCTCACATAAACACTTCTTAGTTGTATTCTCAACTCCTACAACTTCCTAATCGATAAACGATTTAATTTCCGAATATCGATATATAATAAATCCTTAGTTATTATGCTTTAAGGAGCCATCTTTGCGGAATTATAACTAATTATCCGCTTCACTTTTGAAATAATTTTCTAAATAAAAATTGTTCATTAGCAACAGTTCTTAAAGGTGACCAAATCTCGGATCAAACGGATTAACAACGAATCCCGAGTAATTATCCGAAGTCCTTTACCTGCCAATCGGTATCAAAACTTGTATTCGCTATAACTAAAGATCCGGACATCCGTTTCACGAGCAGTTTGAACCCTTGGGACCGTATCAACGTCAAGATTATAAAAACTATAAATTTAATTAGCAAAGAGGAACCGAAAGACCCTTACGGTGACTCCGTAACCAATCCGCTAATTAATTTCGACCGTATATACCTTCACTCGAGCCCATGGCTCGTTTGGCTCGATAGTGGCTCGATCCCTGAGCCCAAGGGTGGCTGGGCATTGCCCGACGGCGGCCCTTGCGGTGGGTGGTGGTCGGAGGAGCTACCGATCGTCGGCGGCGTGGCGCGGCGAGGCAAGAAGCTAGCCGGTGATGATGTTTCGAATCCTTCTTTCCCGTCCATCGTTCCGACCTGATTTCACTCATGGTTCTGAATTTGTAGCACCCATGAACCCAAGAAATGAATTAGAGGAAGAAGATGAGAGGTGGAAGGTGGAGGTGAGGAAGAAGATAATCGGCGATGGAGAAGTCTTCAACCGAGTCCGTCGTTCTCGAACTCCTCTGGTTCCCTTAAAGTTATAGCTGGATTCGATCAAACAAAAGAGGAGAAAAGTCCACCGAAATCTATCTCTCAGATTCCTTCCATATTAAGGCAAGAAAGGTCGGTTTACAAACTAAACCCGTCTCGGAACGGGACTCGTGTTAAAGCGGTAAAATTATGTACCTCGGGTGGAAAAACTTACTAAATACAAAACGTCCCGTAAATTATGTAGACCAATAAAACCAATTTTCCATGATTTTATCTTGCTACCTTCAATTTTTAAGGCTTCCGTTTCGTATTTTAAATCCTTTACAATACATAATTAAAAAGACGACTTATCCAATAAATATTCTTTTTCTACTGAATAATCCCAGAATTCACACCGATCCATAAAATCATTTCTTTTTGATTTTAGGATATCACCAACAATTTTCTAGGATTTAAATTCCGACAAAAATATTGGATTGAGCGTTAAAACGGACAAAGAGGTTAAAAGGATATCCGAGAAAAATTCAAAAATATCCTTAAAAACCGCAGTTATTACATTAGTACCCCCTTAAAAATGGTTTCGTTCTCGAAACCAAGGACAACTTGGATCACAAGGAAAGATAGCACAAGTACACACACACAACCACTACAAACCTATACAGAAGTTTGTAGTACCCCCTTAAAAAAACATGTTGTTACTTCTGCACGAAGCACAAAACAATCATTGCTTGGTTACCAAACTTCTTCTTTACAACATTCATTAAATTTAGAAAATGGCTCAGCATTTCCTATGTAGTTTCTCAAGTCTTTTCTTCACCTCCATTTTTAGGCCAAGGTAGCCTAATCAAAGGTATTTTTCCTATTCACGAAGACATTACGGATAGAATGCACTGAAGGTGGCAATGCCAACCAATAAACAAACTTACCAGTTCTTTCCAGTATCTCAAAAGATCCAACATAGCGAGCATTTACGTTGTCTCGCTTTCCCCAGCGGAATACGCCCTTCAAGGCGGATACCAGAACAAACACGTCGTTCTTTACAATGAACTTAACATGCTCTCGCTTTAGCACAACACACAAATGTTGTCGCTTTTGAGCAGTTAGCACCCTTGAACATTTTAGTGCGATATCAGTTGTTGTTCTCTTGGCCAAGTCTGGCCCACGAAAAACCTTGTCAGTTGTAATAGCCGCTATTTTTAGGAATAATTTTTTTTATAATTTTAATCATTAATCATTTATTGAATAAAATAAATTCATAATATTCATTTTATTCAAAACTTTTCTCTAATATAAATGGAGTATAATTCTTATGAAATAATTAATCTAATAAATAAAATTTATTAAAAATGGAATATAATAAATTATTATCCTAACGGAAATGCTCTTCTAAAAAAAATAGTTTCTTTCTTAAAAAGAAAGCAATGGGCCTTAGCCCGGGCCATTTAAAAAGACCATATATCATCTAAAGGGTTTTATAAAAAACTAGAGACAAGGGTGAGATTTGAACCCTTGACCTCCTACACCTTCTCCCACTCTTTTACCATTTGAGCTAGTTTGTTTTTCTGATATAATAATGCAACTAGTTGTATTTAAACCCATTCTTGTCAGTGAAAATTTTGCCAATCCGAATTTCCGATCCGGTTGAGACTCGACTTGGGCATTAAGGAGAGGGGATTTGGGTAGGATTTTATGCAGGCGATATTCCCCTCCCACTCTAATTTTTTTTTATCATTTTTTCCCACTCACCATTGAAGAGATTTAGAGCAATTATGAGTTTGATTCTCTTCCTCTCTCAATCCCCCACCTCTTTGCCTATTTAAAGGCTTCATACACCTCAGAGAAGGCTTTCTCTACTCTCCAAAACTCCCAATTTCTCACC
Organism: Fallopia convolvulus; assembly: GCA_964016875.1. Classification (NCBI taxonomy): domain Eukaryota; kingdom Viridiplantae; phylum Streptophyta; class Magnoliopsida; order Caryophyllales; family Polygonaceae; genus Fallopia; species Fallopia convolvulus. The sequence goes on from OZ024722.1 coordinate 28,660,320, forward strand.
CAAAAGCCCTTCAAGAGCAATCTGATTTTTTTCAAAAATAAAAGAATTTGGGTTTAAATTTTTTTTTGAGCAACCTCACCACATCCGGCCACCACACCTGGTCACGCTGCCTCTCCGCGCCACCCTGGAGCCTCACCGGCCGCCCTACCCTGGTGTCGCTCCACCCTTGCTTGCGTTCTCCTGAGTCGTCGTCCGTTCTGATTTTGTTTGCCTCTGTTCCTGCGTGTTTACATATAGAAGAAGAAGGGGTATATTTTTGAGCCCTTTTTATTTGACTCTTATGGGCTGATTTTAAGTGCTAAGTATTTTATTGGGCCCATTTTCCTTTCTTAATCTAGTAAAATCAGATTTTACATAATATAGTTTTGTACATGTTTTTATGAAGAAAATAACTTGCATGCAATGAATTTTAAAGGGGATTTAATTTTACAAGTTATACAATAAAATCTAATAAATCCTAGATTTATAAAAGTGTCTCTTAACTTAAGAAAATTATGATTTTAATTATTTTAAAGGTCTAGACCTATTTCTTTGTTTAAACAAAATTCTTTGTTTAAATAAAGTTTTGTCTTGATAATTTTATAAGATAACATTACATGCATGCAATATTCATGCATGTCCTTTGTAAGCATTTAAATTGTTTTTATATGAATTTTTAATATTAATAAGTCTATTAAAGATAAACTTGATCTTTTAAATTAAAAGTGCCTTTGCATGTACTTTTAAAAGAGTTTTTATAAATTAAATTCTCTTGCATGTATTTATAAACTTAAGGATAATCTTTTCTATGAATTTTTTTATAAAATAGAAGTTAATAAGAACAACATATGTTATTTAATTTAAAAGTGCCTTGCATGTATTTTTAAAAGAGTTTTTATAGCTTAAAACTCTTTTGCATGTAAATTCTAGCTAAAATAAATGTTGATAAAATATTTTAAACCATCTAGAGTTTAAAATGAACTTATAAGGTTTTTATCCACTTAAGAAAATTAAATAGTTGTGCATGGATTTTTATAAAAATATTTATGAAAAATCCTTTCTTGCATGCATCCTAGTTATATTCCCTAGGTAAAGAAATAAATATGTATATACTCCTTTTAATAAAAGAAAAAGGAATTTTTATAATCATACCCTATTTAATTAATATATTATCTTGCATGTAGGAAATAAAGTATTTTTATAAGGTAATATATGCATGCATGTCAATTAGAGGCTTTATTATATTTTTATAATATATCATTCATGATATTTAATATTAATGTTGATCATAATAATAATTTTACTAAGTAGTTTGTATAAAATTTTGATAGTTGTAAAAAGGGTTTATTCATAAATAAAATATGCTTGCATGTCAAATTTTGCTTTGTCAAATAAACTTTTGGGAATAAAATAAAGTTTGACTTGTGAATTAATAAAGTACATGAAAATCATATTTTAAGTAGGTTTTAATTATTGCATATGGTTTAAAAAGGAATTTCCTTTATATTTAAATAACATTGTACATGTGTCTTTAAAATAAATATTTTAAAATCATAAAAAGTATTATCTTGAAAATAATAATAAGGATTATTATTTTCTATCCCATATCTAAATTGTTAACTAAAATAATTTAGATTTAATGTTCTTTCTCTTAGAAGAGAAAAATAAGAGAAAAAAGCGTATTTAATATTAAAATAAGGATTTTAATACGTTTCCGTTCGTCTTTCCTTTCGATCAAATAGGTCGAAGTGCTCGACGTCTCTAGGAGTTTATAATTCCGAGTTACGAATATTCCGAAAGAAATCCAAGGCAAGTGGACTTTCTACTTGACCCTTTCGATAATTCAATTTCCGTTAACTTGTTCTATGTTGGGAACACTTTGCTTGTTAAATAAAAACGAACCTAGGAAATACCGATTGTTAGAGATAATGACCATTGTTAGCATTATTACTATTACTATTGTTAGTAGGATTATTGCTAGACTTGTCGTGTGGCCTTGTTTGTTTAAAAATCTCATTTTGAGATTTGTTATGAATATTCGCAAGTAGCGTAGTAAGGGGTGCGGGCTAAGCCCGACATCTCTATATAACATCTTAAGTCGTATCGTGAAATACCAACTTTCCTACGACTGTACGGATCATGATCTATTGTCTACTCCTACTCTGAGGAGGGACATGTGCACCCTAGCTAGGTGCCGGAACTCAGTTCCCGTAAGTGGTACGCCGGCCCATTCATGGCCCCCACACTCTTAAAAATCGTAACTAATGTGAAAGTTTTGATCACGAAAGAAAGTAAGTGCTAAAGCACCTTAAAAGAAACCAAAACCGGATCGGTCTCAAATGATCGATCCGGCTCTCGGTTCGCAAGGGTGCGAGAGGTTTTCTAATAACTTGTGTGTAATTAACGTTCCCAACATTTATTCTATTCTAGACGTTCTACAATCTCGTAGTTTGTTCTTTCGGTTTACGAGTTATCTCATCTCGAGATTTACTCTTTCCGTTCATAATAGCTCCACTTAAAGTATACACTTCTCAAAACACATCTCGAATACCTCGTAGAAAGTTCGATACTTTACCAAACTACCTTAAGATTGTCCGTTCCCGCTTGCTTAGTCTCTTTAGACTAATTCTGTTTTTCCGCATTTCTGCCTGGCATTTTCCGCCTTTTGCGCCAAATGCTAGAATCCAGGAAACCTCCATCAAAGGCATGAAGGAAGAAGATCAATCAAATAGAAGGAAGGAAATCGATTTTAAATCAAGTATGATATTTTGCTCACTTTCGGGTCATTCTACGGTTAAGCAAAAACAATGTTATTTTAATTTCCGCTGCTTAACAAAACTTAAAGTTTTAGACTTCGCTAAACTAAACCATGGTATGTAATAAGTATTTCTAAAGTCTCATATATGAGCAACTCTTTTGATTGTAATAATTTTATAATTCCGCATGTTTCTATTTAACTTAATACCTTATAATGCCTTGGGTAACTTTGGATGGTAAAACCCGAAGTCACTGGCGGTAACACCTATCGTTGCAAAATAGGGGTGTTACATCAGCATTGTCATTCCAGCAAATTGACAACCAACACTTCCAACCTTACCAAGCCTCAAAAAGAGTCATTTTCTTTATCGTGTAATCAAAATTCTTGTATGTGAACTCACTCGAACTCAAACTACCATTCCAACTCATGTGGAATCCAGAATACATGTCCTCGGGAGTTTGAATTTGTTTCTTTGTATTGTTCATCAGTTTGATGAAGGAAGCCAGCGCTAAAATTCAATTCACTCCACAAAGCTTGATGTCACTCCTTTCAAAACTTTGACATGAACCAATCTCAATCAGAGATAAAAGTCTTTGGAGTTTTATGAAGATCAAAAACTTCATGCATGAACACCTCAGCTAACTGTTGTACTCTTTAAGTCATCTTAATTGCATTAAAAAGAACACTCTAGGTGAGTTTATTAACAACCTCCATATGTATCCTTCTTTCATTAAGTCTTGAACGACTAATGACAAGAATTCATTGTAACATCTTCCCACTTTCCTTCTGGAACAGAAAGAGACTATAACATTTCATCTGGTCTTCTATGCTCAATTAGGGCTTTCAGACAAACTAAATATATCAAAACGAACTCGGTGACATTTCGTTTTATGTCAGGCCATCAAAAGGTTTATCTTAAATCCTTATACATTTACTTGTTCCAGGATGAACTAATTAAGCAAATAAATATGCTTCCTTTGAAATAAGCTTTCAAAGCTCATCAACAACAGATATTCATGAACAGTTTTGAAACCAAGCAATCCATAAGCTTGAATAACAAATCCCGGTGTCTTACCTTCTTGATCTTCTTCATTGATCTTAAACAATGTTACTTTCCCCATACTACTTTTCCTTGATCTGATCAACAAATTTTGAATAAAATCCTAGGGTATTTACACAACCTTATTGTCATCCAAACTAAACCTTTAGTCCTTCTCAAATTAGTTTCTTTACAAGGATTACTTAAAATCCTTACTTAATTTCCTTTTTGAGATAAAATCTCAGTATTACTTTAACCAAGAATATGAGATTTATCCAACACATGACAAGATAATAACCTATCTTGTCAATCCTTTACATCCTTTTCTTAACCAAAACTCAGCTTGGGCATACTGACATTCAAAAGTAGTTATCTTTCTCAACTACTTCAAACTACACTCTTACGCATTACTATACCAACATATTGGACAATAATACCTTTAGTCCAATAATTTCCAACAAAATTGTCTCCATTGACAATTTTCAGTCTTTTTTCATCAAAGAACTGTTTAGACTTCACTTAACATTCTGTCTTGTTGAGCAACCTAACTCTTAGGATTAAAAACATATCCTCACGTGTCCACTCTCTATATCCAACAACTTATCAGGCTGAGATTGAATATCAATACTAATTTACATATCCAAACTCCAGACCCATTGGAGTTCTGCTTAAAGTCCTCACTTGACTATCTTATCTCAAAGAGATTTAAGTTTTCAAGACAACATGAAAACAAATAACAACTAATGGAGAAATTACTAGTACATCCTTTATTTCAAAAAAAAGGATTACTACAATATCATTCCTTAGAAAGGGTCCCATTCCAGGAGTCCATATCAACTTACTTTCAAGGACAATTCCGCTAAAAAGGCAATGACTTTCTTAGGTTATGAAATAACAAATCGTCCATTAGCAGATTGCTAGAGAATTCTAATAGTCATTGACTGAAAACATTCCCAAACTTTTAGAGAAGTACGGAGTTACTCCATGCTCTTCAGAGACCAACACAGATTTGTAAAGAATCTTACCAAATTTCTTTACTTATAATCGAACTGTTTTGGGAAGTTTGACCATACTCCTTAAATGGTATAGGATACCAAGGATATACTAACTCAAAGGAATTTTACAAGATACTAGATATAACAATTGCTATAATGCAAAAGAAAGCTTGCGTCTTTACATCTCAAACAACTATCCTTGCAAAACTTATGCCAAAACATACTAGAAATGTTTTCTTCTTTAAGACCCAAGCAAAAATCCCTTATACATATAGAAATGGTTATTTCCAAATTCCCATCACAACTTTTGTGCAAATCATTCAAGCCTTGACAAGAAATGTAACTTGTACAAATTCCTTATTTCAACTTAAACCTGAGGAATTATGTGATCTTATTCCACCATGTGATCAGGATGGGGAAACAAAATCAACACAACCCTTTACTGCATTCTCATAGGAATAAGACATGTAACCGTAGAAAAATTTATTCATGAATCCTTTATAACAAACTACCATTACTTTTAGAAATTCATACTTGAATTCTATAAAGTCCAAAGAATTTTCTCAAAAGAGAAAATCATGAAACGATCTCAAATATCCTTAAAATCAAGACATCTTAACTCACATAAATCTTTACCCAATTTGACATAGAGAAGTCCAATAAGATCATATAAGATCACAACCCAAGAGTAAAATATAACAATTTTACAAAGATTAACAAATGGGTAACACGATTAAAATTACTCATGAAAAGGAATAGTTATCAACGAATCTTAAAAGATGTTGAGGCTTGACAAGAAACTCGACATAGGTTATAAGCATACTTGCTTTAACTTTGAAAACTGCGGAAACAAAGATTAGCTATTCTATGAAGAATTGGGCGTGTTAGCCAATGCATCATATAAAATTGCTGACCTTATTTTCATGATGCTACGGACGCTTTGCCCTAGTTCTGTGCTGACATTTGCACCTTAGCTGGCCTTACCAACTTAAAGTTTCAAATCAAAACTGAGCTTCAAAGGACCTAAGACAATCCAATTCACTTATGAGTACTACATTTCCTTTCGAATGTAATACTTCATTCCTTCCTCAAGATAGAACTTGATGACATACCTTGACTTTTCTTACTTAGACATATTATCAGATTTTTCTATAATCCATAATATTGAGTAATCTCTGCCTGATTTAACTCAATCTCAACCCAACTTAATTTCGCAAGTTCAATAAAAGAGTTGATCGCTCAAATCCACTTACTTGCAATCCTTAGTAAAGATGTGTTTTCAACCACTTCTTACCCATGGAAGATTGTTCGAAGGTCGTTCTCAACTTGTATGTCTCCCTTGACATACTACTTTAAAGTTATGCAGATATAATCCATTGACAAAAATTTAATACTTGAGTTCATCCATTCACAGAACAACAAGCCTTCTACAAGTTAATAGTCATTTGAATTCCGATATCCAAGAGTGATCTATCAAACTCTTTTGACGATTTTAAGGACTTTCAATCCTTTTATAACTTAATCTTCTCAATGTAAAAAGTGAACTTTCAAACTTTGCATCTAGTTCAAAAAATTCAATCCATATACCTCTCTATATATATTGAGAGTCCTTTAATTTCCAATTTCTTTTAACAGAAGAATGCACATGACCACACAAGATATTCTTAAACTTGTCCCAATTCAACATTGGTAAACAAACTAATCCATCATTCTCTTGTCTTCTTACTTAACCATAAGGAGATGACATGTACCTTTTCATTAACTTAAGTTCAAACCACACTGCAAAAGAAGAACTTATGGTTAGGAGACTTGCCAACAACTTAACAGTTTCACCAGTACCATCTTAGGTATTGGATTTGATTGTTATAAAATCTTCAAAACCCAAACACAAATGGAATTATCTTTTCAGAGATAGAGTCTAAACCTTGTTGACGATAGATGATTGCTATTTTCTCCCAACTGTTTAAAATATCAAAGACAAATATGCTAAGATCATTCCTTAATTGATCTTTTCAAAACTGAACTTTATCATTTCCATCCTTGAAGAAAACATAAGCCAATACCATTGGCAATTTAGAACCTCTTATTGCTGATTCCATTACTGATCCATTATAGACCTCAAGTCTCTTCTCATTATCTCAAGTTGGGTATCATACAACGAAATTCCTATATTGTTGTCACATAGGTTAATTCTCTGGATATCAACAATTCAATGTAATCCATTAAGACTTGCATTAAGTGTTAATTGAACATAAATACATCATCGATTAACTTCTACTTGTTCAATCCATTTTTACCAATCAACCTTATTCACAACAACTGTGATAATTAACCACTTGTTCACAACTTAAATTGAACCAACATTCTTCCTCTCTTACTTACTATAACCAAAAAGAGGTTTCTATTCCATTTAGGATTTCAATCCTCTTAACTCAAAGGATAACAACATTTATGAAAATCCGAATTCGAATACTATTAGATTCAAAATTGAACTGTATCTTCCAATAGTTTAACAATTGTTGAAGAAAGTTTCAAAAGACAATCCTTTTCTTTTCAGGATTCTCTTACATCACTTCATGATCTATACTGATCTTTTTAGAATCACTCAAGACTCATAAGATTTTCCAAATCTTACCATTGAGAAGTAGAGTTTCCAACTCATTCCTTCTATTGATATTTGAATTTCAAAATTCCAAAATTCCTATAGAAATATTCCCATGAAAATTCTTAATCTTATGACTTCAATGTCAAAGAAACTCACTTTAAAAATCCTTTTAAAAGACAACACTTGAAATTTCATATTTCAAGAAAAGGAATTTACAATTTCTTTCACATAAATTGAATCATGACCCTTTTAAGCCAAATCTTAACTTGAAATCTTACATAATACGAGTTGAAAATAGGAAACCTTCAAAATAGAAAGTCTTTATGAAGTACAATACTTAACTTCAAAATCTCACAAGAAGTTTCCTAATAACATGGAAGAAACGACAAGGGTACACCCAATTCAGACTCTCAAGAGAGAATAGAAATTCATTGAGAACTTGGTCTAGAATCGGTTCAACTTTAGGAATCTTCACCTAATCTTATCTTGGATCCTTCTCGGAATCCATTCCCATCTCCAGGGAATCAAATGTCCACTATAGGACCTTTTTCCACATAAACCATTACAAACTTGTTACCTCATGTTCTCAAATTCCCTTTTCTCCTTCTATCTCTTCACGAGTCTGGCTTCCAATCTTAACCACTTTCCATAAATGGTTCTAAGATAACACCCATATAGAATTCTCCGTAATTCTATATAGAAGATGAAAGTCTTAAGTAAGACTTAGGAACTTTTAGCTCTGATATCACTTCTGTAACACCCCCTTCCTACCCTGGAGGTATTACCGCCAGTAACCCCGATTAAGACTAAACTGAAGCTACCCAAGGCTTTAAACTGACTGAACAAACTAAAAGAAATGGTAAATGAAACCATTTAAAACCTAACAAAATTAAGTAAAACTTTACATCGGAAAAGAGAATAAAAGATCTTATACAAACCTTAACTTAAAAAGAATTAGTAAATAAATAGAACAACCTTCTACTTAAACAAAATTTTCATCAAGTCTTCCTTAAGTTCTTATTTTTGAAACTCAGCTTCGCTTTGAAGTAGTTCAACCATGATCTTCACTCAAGTATAGCTATTGGAAACCTTTCTTCAACTTCTGGAGCTTCAAACTTCTGAATCCGCCTCTTGAATCAACTTCCAAGAAGAACCTGATGTATCATAAACCAACGGTGGACACTAGCCGACCATATAAAAGAAAAGAAGATGGACGGGTTAGTCTAATGAAAGACTAAGCAAGCGGAGAAACTAACTTGGTTCTTATGGTTGTAACTAAACATATTGGCATCCAAATCCGAATACACTCGGATTATGATCCAACAGTTAGCAGTCTTATAGAGATTAAGAAGGAGACTTGCATAATTAAGAGAGAGAACACCACCTCTTGTGGTTTCTTTAAAAAGCATAAACAATTGTTGGGAGCTCATTTTAATCACATAACATCTTGAAAAGTCTCCATCGACTAATCAGATTGACTTAATCAAAGTTTGATTAAGAATCATTCATAACCGGGAGTAAGAATGGTTATCGAATAGACTAACCATCCGGGTACATTAATGTGCCTAACGCACTTGTCTTATATCACTTTCAAACTTTTTATAAACATGTTGGTAACTTTTAATCGACGAAAACTGCCGAGAATCCACATGTACATGTGACGTCAAGATGAGAGGGATTATTTCAACCATGATCATTGACGAACAACTAGTACCAATTGCACTTAGCTAGAGTGCATAACACCTCCTCCAGCGTTGAGTGAGGTATGAGTCATGACCCGAGTGTTGGGATATGATAGCGAACTAAACCTCCCAACATAGACTGTGTCATAAAGAGGTCATCGGAGACTCGGCTCCTACCCCTGGAAACTAACTTACTTCACAATAATGTCTGAGCATGAGACAACATACAAGGTCACACATAACGGACCTAAATCCAGTTCTATCGCGAAACTGAATAAATAACATGGTCATTTTTCTAACAAATATTACGACCTATCATATTTTATTGAGAACACAAGTTGTTCCCAACACAAATACTAAATGAGATTCAATTCCTCATTTAATAACCATAATGCAAGAGAGAACCGTCCACTTGCCTTAGAAGGAGTGCTCAACGTCCTTAGCAATTCCAACAGTAATCTTTATCATCCTTCTGACAAATATAACAAAAGGATTTCTCAGCAACGAGCTCACAGAAACACTTCTTAGTTGTATTCTCAACTCCTACAACTTCCTAATCGATAAACGATTTAATTTCCGAATATCGATATATAATAAATCCTTTGTTATTATGCTTTAAGGAGCCATCTTGGCGGAATTATAACTAATTATCCGCTTCACTTTTGAAACAATTTTCTAAATAAAAATTGCTCATTAGCAACAGTTCTTAAAGGTGACCAAATCTCGGATCAAACGGATTAACAACAGATCCCGAGTAATTATCCGAAGTCCTTTACCTGCCAATCGGTATCAAAACTTGTATTCGCTATAACTAAAGATCCGGACGTCCGTTTCACGAGCGGTTTGAACCTGTGGGACCGTATCAACGTCAAGATTATAAAAACTATAAATTTAATTAGCAAAGCGGAACCGGAAGACCCTTACGGTGACTCCGTAACCAATCCGCTAATTAATTTCGACCGTATATACCTTCACTCGAGCCCATGGCTCGTTTGGCTCGATAGTGGCTCGATCCCCGAGCCCAAGGGTGGCTGGGCATTGCCCGACAGCGGCCCTTGCGGTGGGTGGTGGTCGGAGGAGCTACCAATCGTCGGCGGCGTGGCGCGGCGAGGCAAGAAGCTAGCCGGTGATGATGTTTCGAATCCTTCTTTCCCGTCCATCGTTCCGACCTGATTTCACTCATGGTTCTGAATTTGTAGCACCCATGAACCCAAGAAATGAATTAGAGGAAGAAGATGAGAGGTGGAAGGTGGAGGTGAGGAAGAAGATAATCGGCGATGGAGAAGTCTTCAACCGAGTCCGTCGTTCTCGAACTCCTCTGGTTCCCTTAAAGTTATAGCTGGATTCGATCAAACAAAAGAGGAGAAAAGTCCACCGAAATCTATCTCTCAGATTCCTTCCATATTAAGGCAAGAAAGGTCGGTTTACAAACTAAACCCGTCTCGGAACGGGACTCGTGTTAAAGCGGTAAAATTATGTACCTCGGGTGGAAAAACTTACTAAATACAAAACGTCCCGTAAATTATGTAGACCAATAAAACCAATTTTCCATGATTTTATCTTGCTACCTTCAATTTTTAAGGCTTCCGTTTCGTATTTTAAATCCTTTACAATACATAATTAAAAAGACGACTTATCCAATAAATATTCTTTTTCTACTGAAAAATCCTAGAATTCACACCGATCCATAAAATCATTTCTTTGTGATTTTAGGATATCACCAACAATTTTCTAGGATTTAAATTCCGACAAAATATTGGATTAAGCGTTAAAACGGACAAAGAGGTTAAAAGGATATCCGAGAAAAATTCAAAAATATCCTTAAAAACCACAGTTATTACAATGATCCTGCATCAAATGAAAAATATAATCTAAATTTGCTAATGGATGGACCTCTCCATGTTGCACACAATACATACAAATCTTGTGAGCTACAAGTGTGTGCACACATTAAAAGTGTATGCAGTTTGCTGATGCACACAAATTATCTAGGGTAATACAGATATTGCACGCAAATATTTGGTGTGCAATTCTAATATCCACACAATAATCTCGCGTGCGCTGCTTCTTTGCACACAAAAGCATTGTGTGCACCTGTTTTATGCACGCAAGTGTTCGGCGTGCAATGCTTTTTTGCACACGTCTTAATTGCGTGCATAGTTGTTTTGCACGCAATCCGCGCACATGCATATACAATTCCAAAAATTGAAAAAAACGTTTATATGAAGGTTGAACGTACCATGGAATCCTGACTACGTAATCGTTTTCAGCATTCTTCTATTGTCACTCGACATTCGTTAAAAATAATAGTATAGAGAAATTTAAATTTTAATTAGGGTTACAAACAATAGAAAAATGGAAAAGGGAGGAAAAATATATTTGGACTAGTTTTACAATTTTTAATAAATTGAAGTTTGAAACTAATTTTATGGGGCGTATAAGGAGCAGCGCTAATCCTCTATTTCATAAGTGTGTTCCACTTCCATGTTACAATTAACTATATAAATATTAAATTAATGTTAAAAAAATTTTAAAAATTATATTTCTATTATAAACATCTATATACATATGTGTACAAATTTTTATCTTAAAAATCTTATTATAAAATTTTTAATAATTAAAAGAATGATTTTCGTACAAAATATTACCCTTTTAATTTTTAAAAATTGTATAATATGATTTTTAAGTTAAAAATTTGAACACATATATATAGTTGTTTTAAATACAAATATAATTTTTAAAAAATTTTTAACATTAATTTAATATTTATATAGTTAATTGGAACACTAAAATGGAACAAGATTTTGGAATAGAGAATTACTGTTGATATAAGGAGTGTTTAAATGCAAAATCTTCTAATCTACTAGAAAACAAACCCTCGCTCGCCTTCCTACCGCTTCGGCGCTTCCCCTCCATCATCACCCCGACCGAGCGACCCCAAAACTCTCTGAGAGACTTCCAACAGCTCAACCCAACCTTCTATCGCACAAACTCACACCGCGACGCTGCTTCCGGCGACCGGATCAACCTTCTCCGGCGGATTTTACACTGTACGTCGAGTATTACATTCACGTATGCTTCTTCTGCTCGTTTCTATGCTTTGTCTCTTGCTTTGTAACTTGTGTTCAAATTGGTTATCGGTTTTTTTTTTTCGATTAGGGAAATATATTTGGCTTCAGTTGTCTTATTGAGTTTCCCAATTCGTATCTTCTTCCGTTGGCGATTTATTTAAGGAGGTGTTTGGTATAACCCTAGGTAGTTGTGTTAAAAAAATCAGAAATTCGAGTTGGCAGGTATGTATGTATTGAACGTATAAGATCAGATTTCCATTGGAATGCAGGACAACAAAGAGGAAGAAGGAAGCGGTGAGGGTCTGAGGGAGGAAGGGAGTTTTAGGAATGAGTGACACCCTAGGTGGGTATGAGGTTTAGCTATAAGTCTTGGAAATTGGAATAATGATACCAATAATGATATCAGGTCGGGTTGGTTATTCCCGAACTTTGGCTGATGCTTTATTTCCATTCCTGGATACCAAAACAGGTCCTCAATACTTGTACATATTTTCTCCTGTGAGGTTCTACTAATACTGCTAGCTGTTGATGATTCTCTGTTGGTGTTTGATATCTCTTGGATGTGCATTATTTTTCCACGTCCAACGAGCATCCTTAAAGAAATATTAAGGATTTTGTTGATTATGATTTTACCTTTTAGTTTGATCATTGATGATTTAGGCTTGCACCTCGCAAAACATGTTCTGTGTATATGCTGTGATTGATCTGACCTATTTTACAATTGTGGACCAAGTGTTTTCTATCCCAGTAGATAACATGAAAATGGTTAGAAGCAAAGAACAACAACAGTGTTGTTTGGTTGAAACTTAACTAACTTGGTGCTATCAACAATAAGTTTGCAGAGAGATTGGAATTATAGTATTGTAAGGCAGCTTTGCAAAAATAGGTCAACTGGCTGATTCAACCTTGTAAAATAGCATGTCACCTATTACTAAAAGCCTATTTTTACAATCTAATGGTAGAAACGACCTAGTTTTGCAAATCACCTCTACTAGTATGTTCTTTTCTTCTTTGTTTTTAACATGCTTTTAATATTAGCAGAGGAGAAATTTTGGTTGAAGTAACTTGGTGGAAGCTGACTAGCCAAGAGAGAATCATATTGAAGGTGTGCCAAGAAGGGGGGAAAAGAGAGAATACTAAACGAGATGGCTGGAAGGGAAGTAAAAGAATACACTAATCTGACTGACCCAAAAGGTTTCATGAGATCTCATATAGTTTTGGTAACTTTTGTGTTTTCTCTTTGAAGCATTTTAACTCAATTTGACTTGCATAGATAAGAAGTGGGGAAAGGGAAAGGACAAGATTGATGATGAAGATGTCACTTTTCAACGCATGGTTGCAAAGGTTAGCGCGTTCATGTCTCCTCTCTTTTGTTTGCTTTTGTACTATCTCCTACAAGAATTAACATTTTTTGAAGCGGAACCTCACTGGGTCAATGCTGTTGTTGTTGTTGAAGGTCCTTAGGAAATGGCTACCTCATAGTGGCTATGCCACTAGATGTGAATTCTAAAATAAGACATGCTTTATGTATGTATCTTAATGCAATTTTTGAGGGTGGACTATCATTGCAGTTTGTTGATCTAGATGCAAATATTAATCATGGGGGATGATTAACTTTAGCTTAGTAGCTGTTCTGTTCATCATTCCTTCTTGATTAAGCAGCTCTGCGTTATTTATGAAAGCAATTCCCCGTGATACCATATCATATGACATCTTCAACAATTTTATCAACTTGATTTGAATTGTTTGGGGATTTTTCTGATCATATGCCCTCGCAGGGATCTTGGCTTCTTATTTTGGGCGGTTGATGCAAGCAGATGCAAGAAGTTGCTGGAGAACGTGGAGGTTATCTTCATGGGCGAGGCGGTATCTTCTCTTTTCAAGCCTTCCTACCCTTGTTCTATACACTTCTATGATGGTGCACAGCAAATTCCTTTTGCACATATGGATTGAGATGTGATTTAAGTGTGATTTTGTAGCTTTGGATAGTGATGACCTTCTCTATCTCAAGGAGCAGATGGAAGCTGAGGAAGACGCAGAACGCCTACTTCGCCATACTGAGAAACGGGCATTCGCTGCTTTTAAGATATCCTTCTGCAGTGAGAAATGTAAACTATATAAGAGGGGTGCTTGTGTTAGTACACTTTGTTTTTTTCCTTCAAAGAACAGTTTTAGTTTGGTGGGTCTTGACGTTTCTCCACTTTGGCAATATCTTAACTTATTCATCTTTAAACTTTGAAGATAATTAACACAAATTTAAGTTAATTGATGGAAACATGCTTATAAGATCTTTGTGAGGCTTAGCAGATTGATTTTTTGAGTAGATGAAAGCGGGTTGGGGTGTTGTTCTATTTTCTAGATGCTATAATGTGGAGACAACCTTAAAGATTGATTGTTAACTTTTTTAGGATAGCTACGAGCTTTTATTCATAGATTTTTTTTTGGTACGTACAACTAAGGGGTTGTTTCACTTGTGGATAAAAATGGATTTTTGGGTGAAAAGTGATTTTTAGTGTCTTGAAAAACGTAGAAGTAGAGAGAGTTGCACGTATTTCAAGAGTGTTAAAAGTAGTTTTTGGGTAGAAATGGCTTTTGGGTAGAAAGTGAAACAAGGCCTTATGACTAGCAGAATAGTTTGTGTTAAACTGATTTCTTAAGTATAGCAGCCTAGTAGGATTTGAAGGATGGTGTGTTCCCTTCTTGTTTTACAGTTTTCTGACATTGTCTATTATCGATTCCACTGTTGTGGTTAATCTGTTGGTTTTGTATGTCCATGCAATGGCTTAGTGCTTACTTATTGTGCATTTTCAGTGAAATCTTATCTTGCTCAACTATATACATATTGTTGTATCTCTCGTTGTGGTCCTCTTGCACTTTGCCCCCTTGACTCTATTTATCACAGAGCTGCAAGTTTGGCAGATGCTTTGCCAGCTGCTCCCTTGGCACTTCGTGTTGAGCCCAAGCCTAAGAGTGGTATAAGGTACTTCCAACACTTCTGGGCGTGAAACTATTTTCAAAATAAATGATTATTATAACCATTGAAATCATCATCCCTTGCAGACTCTTAGGCAATTAGAACACTATTTTAAGCTCTAGATGCACCTAGCCATTCTAAGTGGGAGTTGGAGGTATTTTATACAAATCACACCTAGATGCACACTATTTTTAACGCTAGTAAAGTCTAGACTAAGTTTATATGCTAAAAAAGGCATTTGATACATAGAGTTAGTGGAAGTGATACATGGATAACTCCACACTTGTCAATAAGAATTGATGAATTTCTTTGCATTCATGGGGTATCTAATCTATCATCGGTTGATTTCTTTCAGGCAGCAAGTCTTACTTAAGAAAGTTGTGGAAATCAAACCGAAGAGGCAGAAAGTTTCAAGTCCACCTGCCGATGGTAATAGGTCTACTACTGCCTCTCCTGATAACTCAGCAGCTTCAACTATCAGCAATCATTCAAAGGCATCCATTCAACAACCGAATGAAACAAGAGCAAAGAAGAGTGAAGTTGAAGACGCAACCAAGGTGGACAGCCCTGCTAAAACCCTTCTGGGGCTAGCGTATGAAAGTTCGGACAGTGAAGAGTAATAAAGTTCTCCAAATGCTGTGGTATGCCGCCTAGGACACTACTCTACATCTTTGCTCTTGTTTGTGCTTGAGACATCTAGTTTTAAGTAGAGATGAAAGTGACCTTAACGGAATGATTATTCCATTTGCTTCCAAGGCAGACTCTTATTACTGGTAAAAAAAACTACTATAGTGCTTCCCTTTGCTTGTTCGCTGTGGCATCTGTGGCTTCTGATAATTTGAGAATTTTTAGGTCAGTACTGGAGTGGACTCATAAATAAATAACCTGAACCGAAAGTGGTATTACTTAATAATTCAGCTAATAACCGTTACTTGGATTGGGAGATTATAGGATCGGATTGTTTTAGGTAGGTCCGTCCGTATTCTTGAGATTGTAGGATTCTAGAAAATAATATAAACTGCTATAATTCTAATCCAATATATTATTCGTTTTTACAACATCAACATCACTGCCTAGTGTAGCATCATCGCCATAATGTTACAAGTGAAATAAAGAAGATAAAGAGAAAAAGAGAAATATCATAGTTTAGGAGCTTTTAATTTTGTGAAAAGTTAGGTCGAGAGCCTCTCTGGTTGAATGTTTGGTTGATACGAGTTTTTGGAAACCTTAAAGGCTTGTTTGTTTCTATACCCCTGGTATCAGGAATCGGGTTAGGAATGAGTGAAACTGATACTAGTCTTTGTTATAACAATTGGTATGGGAATGGGTGATTCCCATTCCAACACAATTGCCTTGATGCCATACCCAAGCCAAAACCAAGGTATGAGTCATTCCATGTTCATGCTTCTTACTTCTCTTGAGGCCTCTCATCAGCAACTGTCGATGGAGTCGTCGTCGGAGATCTGGACGGAGATTCAGAGCCGTCGTCGCAAATCCACCAGATCTGGAAGTTCGTTCTTCCTCATTGGCCTCGTTAGCAGCGTCGAGATCCGCCCAGGTGTGGAGAGGAGAAAGTGACAGAGAACAGAGAAAAGAAGAAGGAGAAAGTGATCCGCCCAAGTGTGGAGAGGTTTGCCAGATCTCTGATGAAGAGGAGAAAGTGACAGAGTACGAACGAAGAAAAAAGAAGGAGAGCAAGATAGAGAACAGAGAAAAAGAGGCGTAAGGATTTTTTTTTGCAGCAGTTGTAAACCCTAATTCGATTCCTAAGATATTTAACCAAACACAAAAATAGGTATCACTTAGACCGATTCCTTATCCCAACCCGATTGCTTATCCCAATCCGATTCCAGGTATAGAAACAAACGGGCCCTAAAAGGAATAAAATGAGCAAAATAGGAATTTTGAGGTCTTACACGTGCAGCTCACGTGAATCCTTCCCCTTGTATAACAGATTATTAACAGAATAACAACACATTCTCTCTGCTGGTTATTTCATACTGTATGTACCAAAGTAGCTGGGTTGTCAAGTGTACCAATTAAATAAAGCTAGTTGAGCGTGGTTGATGCAAGTAATTCTTCATTGAATTGTCAAAACACACAATTCCTCAACCATGATACACATTCTCCTATCTCTAACCGACCATCTTTACATGCTTGTTGATGCAAATTCACCAAATGATCTTCAATTCTTTCTTCATGTAAAAAAAAAAAAAACACCAGAACCACAAACTACTACTACAATTCACCCCAAAACCAAGACTTGAATCAACAAACAAGCTAGGCAGCCCTACTAAATTTTACTAATTGATTCTTCTCAACTCTCGCACCCCTTGGTTATTATATATTGTCGATGAGGTCCAAATTCGCTTCTTCTGCTTGTGCAGAAGCTTCGATACGATTCACTGCCTTCTCGACCTGTACAAAAAGAGAGAGAATGTAAAACACACCACTCATCGTTACTTAATACTTGAGCTCAAAATTGTAAATGGTGAAGGTACGTAGAGGAGTAAATCACCTCTGCTTCCAGTTTGTTCTAGCGGTAATTATAATCAATGTCACGGTTTGTAGGAGAACGCCGATGATCATTCCCCACCATATACCCTGGGAAGAAGAAGTCAAGTTACTGGTGTTTTGCTCTTAGAAATAAAAAAAATAAAAAAAATGTAATTATAGTAAAGTAAATTAAACAGGGCAGGGACTTACAGCAACTCCTAAGCTGGTCTTGAAACCGAGCACACATCCGATCGGTAATCCGATGATGTAGTATGCTGTGAGATTAACGTAGGCCACAACGGCCTGCCATCCGCTTCCAATGGCGACCCCTGAAAGGATAGGCTGGATTCCGTTCAAGAACACCGAGATTGCCAGCAACGGGGTCAAGTCCGAGACCGCCTCAATCACCTCTGTGTAGCTTGTGAATAGCTTGCTCAACCCAACTTTGAAGATCAACACGATGGCGCTGAAGACGACGCTGATCAGGATGCTCGTCCCGTTCACCACCAGCACTGACAATTTCGCCACCATCGGGTGCCCTGCCCCTAGCTCGTTGCTCACTCGTACACTTGCAGCGGCTGATAGTCCCAGCATAAACTGCAAGTCCCAGTTCAAGTAGTTCATGCTGCACGCGCATATATATACACATATGTGTTCGATTTTAAATCCCAGTTCAAGTACAACAACCACAACAATGACCCAGTGTAGCTTCCCTTACGAGAAATCTGGGGGGGTGTCAGGAGGCACCCCTGGCTTAACGGAATGGGGAGCGACCAAAAGGCCCAACAAGACCACAGAACACAAGTAAACAAACAAAGCAACCAAAAAAGCCGAAAACAACACAAGTGCTTGATTGTACATATATGATGTATGGTTACCAGATAGATATGGAATCGAGCGATATTGTCGGGTTGGGAAGAAGCCCCGAGATCAACACAAGTCCTTGATTGTACCATATCTCCAAACTAAGTTAATTGGTTAAAGTTAGAAAGCGTAGTAAAGCATTCATCAGTTAAGCATTGTAGTGAAGAATTGAAGAAACAGTAAAGGAGAGGTGTGGTACGTTACCACAACATGACAACAGAGGCAACGGTGAGCTTGAAATAAGGCCAGATTCCCCTAAACGCCCGACAGGAGAACCCGGTCCAAGTCTCCTTACAATTAGGGCTAAACAGGATGTAAAGAGCGTTCAACACGACGATTAACCACCAGGAGAAGCTGAGGGTAAGAGCGGCCCCGAGAAGGCCAAAGCCCCAAACGTAGACCACGAGCCAAGTCAAGAGAGTGTGGACCAAGAAGACCCCGACGGACATGTAAGCGAGGGGGTTGACAATGTTCTACGCCTGGAGGAATCTTTGGAGAGGTCAGCTGATTGCAAAGGCGTAGAGTTGGGGGATGAGGCCTCGAGCGAACACTTGGCCTTGCTCGGATATGCTCTCGGATTGGCCGATTAGCTTGAGGAAGGCGCCCGAGTACCAGTATAGGATTGTGAGGAGAATGGCTGCTCCCAGGTGTAGGATTATGGCTCTCTGGCAGATGATCCCCATTGATGCGTACTTCTTTGCTCCGTATGCTTGCCCGCATACGGTTTGAACCGCGCTCGCCATCCCTAACTGATCACCATCATCATAATCACCTTACCAATTAATAATTGATCGAGTTATTATTTATAACCTGATAATCGATAAGATTGATCAAGGGAGGAATTAGGTAGGTAGGAACTAGCTAGCTATACTATTACTATACCATGATACCATAAGCAAGACCCTGGATACCGACGCTGGCAATGGAGGCACCGGCCAGCTCAAGAGCACCGAGGTGGCCGGTGAACATGAGAGTGACAAAGCTGAGCATGTAGTTGAAGATGGAGACGACGATGGAGGCCCCGGAGAGAATCCAGAGGAGGCGGGACTCCCAGGCCACGAGGCGGGGCCACCATCGGGCTGCAACGGGCTTGTGGGCCAGGAACTCCTCGATCACCTCAGCAGACAAGTCCGGGATGCTGGAGTGGGAGTACAGCCCCAGCAGCAGCGGCTCGTACGACGCTGACCCCATCCTACTCCGACGACTACCAATCCTCCTAGCCTAAGCCTGCTAATTAATTAATGCTGATATTCGCTCCTTGACGACTGATATATAAATCCTCGCCGACCATTAAACAACTGAATACGTTGGTGGGTAGCTACCCTTCAAAGTTCAAAATCCAAATGGTTCGTTAAAGCTAACACCTAATCTTTTCAACACTTTGACTAGTTCTCTATCTAACACTCTATTTTTTCTTTCGACCAAACCAAAAAATAAAAATAAACACTCTGATTCTTTCCTCCGCGTGGTAATAATCATTTTGAGAAAGAATACGCACCCAAAAATTGTAAAACTCATAACAATTGAAACCAGTGTCTCAGTCTTTTGAGAGTGCTATCAAGTTGCATAATTCCCAACCTTTGCATAATTATTGTTTTAAGGCACCCATTCTGGACCGCCGACTAAGTGAACTTGTTAGTATTACCCTCGCTTGATTCATTACGAGAAATTAAATTTCTGTTACATTTTGTATACTAGTGTACGTGCCGCGTGCTAGAAGCACGCGGAATACATAGCAAAATATATTACCTAGTATAAAAAAGTTTTATAATTAGAATTCATAACTTTAAACATGTAATATAAATGCTATGTAAACTGTACAAAACAGGAAAACCCCCAAAAAAAAAGATTCAAATATTTATACACATTGGAATAATGAATAAACGTAAACCGTACAAAAGGAAAAACGCTATGTATATATAGCATTTATCAAAGAGTATCCGAAAAGAAAACAAGAAAACCCAGAAAAGAAAAAAGAAACTCCAACTGCCCAACAAGGCATCAGTAGAACATTATGCACCCGCATACTTCTCTTGACACGATCAAGCTCTAAATGGAGGGCCAATCGTCCACTGAATCGTCATACACAAACCGAAGACAAGTTAAGAGATTGGAGATAGGAATATGCTCCCTGATTATTAAACATCCTTCAGGAACATCTGCATGTTTAAAACATGTTTGTTACAACTTAATGAACACAACCAAGAGAAAGGTATCAACGCAAAGAAGTAAATAATATGCTTTACCGCTGGTGATTGGTAGCTTAGTAGGAATGTAAGGGGCAATACTGTCCTTTTTATAGAACTCAATGTGGAAGTCAAGTGAAGCATTCTCATACTTCCCTGCAACTACGTTAGCTTCGGCTTCCACAAATGAATCGAAGTTCTTGTAATGTCTTTGATACTGCAGAATTTGCATTTTCTCTTAATAAAAACCTGAAAGTGATTATTTCGACCTTGTTAGACTAAGCTTTTAGTGATGTCAAATTACATCATAATAGACTTCACAATTCCAGCATTGTTTGTTAGACTTAGCTTTGCATACTCTTCTCAACAAAGTATTCAATTCTCAAAATTTCACTCTGTTTCAAAGGCGGCATTAATATGTGATATGATAGCAAGTTTCATTAACTGGAATAACATTTTGAGAATTTCAATTGATACTCGAGTTGAATGAGTTTAGTTCACAGGACACAGAAACAAGAAAATTTAAAAGAGACGACATTACCTTTATAAATTTGGTATGGATCAACTATGAGCTCCAGTTTTCCATCCATCCATATAAAGCAGCGAGCATTGGGAAAAAGCCTATGCATTAGAAGCTTCGGAATCTGTCATGTTTGTTAGTGGAGGTCAGCCATCATATAATATAAACTGGTCACAAGATAGTTCTTGATCCAGTAAAGAACGAACAGAGGCAATTGACCAAGTTCAGTTGCGTACAGGTTAACCTCTCCAGTACGCCTTGCATCCATATAAGGAATATTATGGACAACTCGCCAAACTCCAACTTTCTTGCTTCCATCAATATCACCATTATTCCTCATATACTCTTCAATTACTTCATCCAAGAACATAAAGAAACGAACTGTTCTTCTGGCAGTTTTACCAATATTCCCTCAACCAGCTCTAGTTCGTTTGACAAATCTGATTAATAAGAAGGCAAGTTACACATGAATAAGAAGGAATCTAGTCAGTGTAAAGATAGGACCTGCCACTCTATCGATTTCAAATGTGCATATTACATTGCCCCCAAAGCTTATATTTTAAATGATGAGCAGCTCACAAGGCAGGAACCTTCCCACAATGAACAGTCACCGACTCTCTAATGTCATATGAAATATTTCTCTGCTTCAAAGAAGGGTATCCACCAAATTCAGTGGCTCCAATTCCGAATGGAGGACCTTTTTCTGGACGTATAATTGCAGATGGTTCATCCCAGTGAACCTGCAAGCAGAAATTGACGATAAGTTTGTCTGATGGAAGTCTTTGATACGTAGCTATTAGTAATAAACGAATGCCTCAATCGGGCAGAACAGTGCATGCTTTACAATACACCGTCTCATGAGCCATGACTATTAAACAAGATCCAGATATGTACGAGTTGAAGCCTACCTTTAGAGATCTCCACTCAAAATCAGCCCATGCTGATGAAGAATTATTAGATACGCCAACAGGTGTTCCACTATAGCTGCAATGTTAAGACATATTAGATTTTGATTAGTATTTATAAAAGCCAGACCACAACAATGAATTTGTCTCTTCTTGCACTCATAGAAAAAGAATCGTAGAACATAATGAATGACAACCTACCTTCTCTTTTTGGGGTCGTCTGAGAGAACAATATTGCTCATCTAAATCCAAGGAATTCAATATGCCACTGTTAAGATGGCAATGCTCCGAGATCTCCAAACGGATCTTGTCAATTTGTGCTTTCATATCAGCAAATTTCTTAGCCTGCTCGTCTTTCTATGATCTCCGATTAGCTACAAGTGGTGTGACAACCATAAGCTGCTCCTTCAATGATGTTAGCATTAGTAGCCTCAGCAACCTTCCTCTTATAGATATTCATACATTGTTTTTCGAATTCAATCAACATCTTGTCTTTCTCTGCTTCTGTTTGACCAATATCAACCCATATTTGCTGCCCACAGAATGATCACAGACCTCGGTTTATGAAGCCATTAAGAGCAGCTAAATTGCTAAATGGGTAACACAGACCAGAATTCAAAGGCATCAAATGATGAAAATTGAGAAAGCCAAGGATTCAAAACAAGAGATAACCAGGTGAATTACCTCCTGGCAAGGACTTTATCTCCATTGAATTTCATTATGAACCTCATGTCCACAGAAGTTGTTGGATTTTGGCCCAAGGTACTTGTTGACACTTGCGATTAAATCCGACCTACTCATTCTGACATATAAAATAGGAAATTGTCAATGCAAACATGTAATTTGCAATAAGGTCAAAGAAAATGCAATGTGTAGACTAAAAAAACAATGCGAACTCAATAAGTACCATTCAAAATATGTTGATTTGACCATTAAACCATGATCCCAAAGAGTGGAGAATCGGAAATAGACGCACGAACAAGTACCTTGATATACGAACAAGTACTCTCATATAAATATTCGATATTTCTCATAGACAATACATTTACGGAGGATAGTGCTGGATTGTATAGATCATAAGGCAGGCAAGTAAAAGAAAATACGATTAATACGACATTGCGAAGGATATATACAATATACACGTAATACAAGGTAAATGCATACTATTTAGCGGTAATAACTCCGACTCTCTGTAATATATCAAAGGAGACAATATTCATAACATCATTAGTACATGCGGCGCTATCATCAGGTTCGACAATGAAAACCTTTAGATCTAGTTTGTTTTGAGCTCTAGAAAAAGCGAAATATAACTGACCATGGGCAAAGCAAGGTTGGCCTAAATACACACATACTTTTTCCAATGTTTGTCCTTGAGGAGCCTTATTAATAGTCATTGCAAATCACAATTTAATAGGAAACTGTTTGCGTTCAAATTGAAAGGGTAGGTTGTGCCAGGAGGACGGAGAGTAATTCTTGGAAGAAGAACCTGAGTTCCTTTATAACAGCCAGTAGATATCTCACAAAGTATGACATCTTTTTGAAACTATTTACAAACCAATCTGGTTCCATTGCATAGGCCGTTTGAAGGGTCCAGATTACGTAAAAGTATAACAGGGCTGCCTATCTTCAAGATTAGTTCATGTGGACTCATTCCTGAAGGACACAACGTATTCAGAAACTCAGCTGGATATATATTGCAATTATTATCAATAACTGAATCCTAGCTCTTATATGTATAGCTTTGACCGCTGAACTTGGATATTATAGCCGCATTTATGGTATCAACAGCTTCATTAGTCGGAGTCAGAATAGCCCGATCGCTGAATATATCAGAGTTAAAACAGCCTTGAGTGATTTCAGGGAAAATTTCCTCTATTAAATGATCATAAGACATGGGCTGAACATGATAACAACTGATAATAGAAGGTAATGTGATAGAAGAACGTGGACCGGTCTGTAAGCTCCCATTTCCCAAATTCAATAGGAAATCAGCAAATTCCGTGTCATATTGGGACCTAATGTTGGTGTACAGTTTGAACTTGATCAAGTGGGGCCATAGGTACGAGCTTACCAAACTGGAATTAAGAATTTCCACTTGGGATTTGTGCGGGACTACAGGTAAGACCTGTCTAAAATCTCCACCAAAAACCACGTTCTTTCCACCAAATAGCTGCTTTGAGTTGCACATATCTTGTAACAAGCGATCAAGGGATTCAATATCATCCTTCTTAGCCATGGACGCCTCATCCCAAATAACTAATGTGCAGGACCTCAACAAAGATGCTAAGCTACTCTGTTTGGAAACGTTACAAGTGACTGAGCCTTCTTGACCAATGGGAATTTTGAAGCGCGAATGAGCAGTTCTACCAGTGGGCATATTCGACGCCGCGATTCCCGAAGTTGCCGTTGGCAGCACAATTTTGCCGCAGCTCCTAAGAGATGCATAAAGAGCGCAATATAAGAAAGTCTTGCCTGTTCCACCGAGGCCATCAATGAAGAATATGCCTGGAATGTTGTGCTCGACGTGGTGCATTATTCTGTCATAGGCAGTGCGCTGCTCAACATTTAGACGTAAGTGTGCGTCTACATACTGCAGAGGAACAGGAGCATCTAAAGCATCACTAATATCTCGGGTCATACTCAATCCAACTGTGTCAACACTAATGGAGCCTGGCAAATTGAAAGAGGCGATGTTTCTGCCAAGGCCTTCTAGGTATTTTTGAACCTCAGAATATGTCAGATGCAATACTCGAGCGGGCTGAGATTTGTAGGTATGAGCAAAGTCTTCTGACAAAGAAGTGTAGAACGTATCCCACAACAGGCGGGGGTTAGCAGATGCACAAAAAACTAATAAGGTCGCAAATAACCTACGCAATGCACAAGGCATTTGAACTTCGACAGCCTCGCGCATACACGCCTCAGAATAATCATCTCTTTCTAACAGCGAATATCGCTCAGCAACGTCTTTAAAACTATCATACGTAACCCCATTGTACGTTAACAAATCTGTGAATGAGGTTGCCCCACGTATGTTTATGAGTAACAAGCGTAGATAATACCTTTCCCCTTCACATGGACTGACATGTACTAACCTCCCAACATTTTTGGGACCCTTCTCCCTCTTTTTCCACGCCTTAAGACCACTACACCAGGTAAATAATTCAGGGAACTCGGAGTACAAGTACTTCTTAGCATCAGGAAGTACAAAAGTAGCGGTGAAGTACTCGGTAAGCATTGTAGCACTGCTGTTTTCATTGTTCACTATGTTTTGTAAATTTGCATGCACCGAAAAGCTGACAACATGCAAATGAGGCAGGTGCACCTGCAAAGGAATTACGGCCGGCTTCATGGAATACATATCAAACCTAAAGATGCGCCATGCAGCTTCCGGGGCACTAACCCATCTACCGGACTGATAAGTTGTTATTTCATCCCCGACATCTGCCTGATTTCTAGCAATTTCAAAGCAGACCTTGTCATGCCCTTTGTAGACGTATTTGTATATATACTTAACAGCCCGTATAGTTGAACAAATTTCAACATTGATATGACAGTCAAATGTTGATAAAAGATATGGGTTGTAGGGCACAACCCAAGCATTATCCAATTCACCCCGCCTTACTGTAACGACATCGTCGTTCTTTCTTCGTCTATATGTAGGGTAGCCTTCATCTGTAAATGTTGTGAAATCAGCATATTTCTTGGGATAATCAGACCTACACTTAGCAACTAAGCCAGACTTTTGCATACAGTAATTATCCAGGTTTTTTTCTCCACATGGACCATGCATCATGTGTTGCAAAACAAGACCACGTAAGCGCGAAGTTTGTACTGATGGTATCTCGGCACAAATGTACTGATCAAAAGATTCGGGATTACGGATTTTACACCCCTAGTCTAAAATGATTAACATATGCACATGCGGCAAGCCCCGCTTTTGAAATTCAATCACATCAACTCTTGTAGCTACAGTACCAAAAATTTTCTTTTTCATTATTAGATCTTTTAACTGCCGCACTTTGGCATTAAAAACTCGGGCTATTAAATCAGGACGATGGGACCAAACCTCACCAGGCCCAAGGTTGTTGCTTATTTCAGGCCACGTAGGATTACAAGTCATAGTCAGGAATAAATCGGGTTTTCCAAATTTCTGCACAAGAGCCATGGCATTCAAATACCGACGTTTCATATCTCGAGGACCCCCAATGAATGAGGCAGGTAAAATGACACGTCGCCCAATATCAACGGCATTTGTCTGACCGTCATTAACACTGTCAGCTATACCCTAATATAATTCACTCCTCAACAAGGCTTGATTTAGCTTTAAAAAATCTAGGCGTGTGTTTTCAATCTTAACATACATGTCAACAACATATTGTAAGAAAATACGGCCGGTATGTACGAGATAATTTTTAGGGCGGATTTGGAACCTGTAGGCATAGTACTGTCGGCATGAAACAGCTTTTTCTTATTTTGTAGGCCTACTGGTCGAAGCTGGGCACGAAGGGGAGCGAAAATTAGATGTAATACAACTTATAGTAAGCAAAAGATAAAAAAAAACGTCATTGTAAATGGGGTTGCAAAGAGATACCTTCGGCCTCACAAGCTACGATATCGGCTGCAGTTTGGGCAGTAGCAGGGTTAAGTGGAAAGGGCCGCTCATTACAAGTCTGTGTACTACCAGGTTTAACACGCTTTAATCCTTGATGCCAGCCAGATTCGCCCCTGGTAAATAAGAGAGGATACTGCAACGGATCATAACACCCGTAATAATGCAAGATTCTATGTTCGCAAGCAGCCTTGCCGTAAACTATAATATGTGGGCTGTTAATGCGGTCAGCAGAGTTGTCATCAATGATAATTGCAGCAACCTCATCACAAGTGGGAGCATTATAGACACGCTGATCCAAAGCCGGGTTTTTATAAATTTTGATTTGAGAATTGTCTAAAATAGGGAATGTACGAAGTGAGCGAAAGAAAGCAGCATAAGGATTCGTTGATGTCGTACGAATAAAGAACTCTATTAAATCTGGTCTAAGCTTGTCAAAGTTATTGCATCGGTCAGCACATTCAGAAAACCCATCATAAAAGTATAGTTGCAGGAATTTAGGGTTGTCATTAGTTGCTAACAGATTTGGAACATAATGGTATATCTGGCCTTGTAATGAGAAAGTGAAATATCCCTTAGAATTATTCTTAGTAATTTTTCCGGCTAAACAGCTAAAAGCGAAGTTGTTGTTATATGATCTTGAAAATGTGCGAAAATGGACACCAACAACATCTTGCCTGGTAAATAAATCTAGGAGTTCTGGTGGAAGTTCTATAGATGCAAGGCTTATACTACCCTCGTCACAGCAAAGCGTAGGGCGTTCGAAAGCAAATTTTGTTGCATCACAGTATTTACACTTACGTGATCGTGGTAGAGCCAAAGAAGCGGATGGAACGTAAGACATACCAAGGCCCTTATAAAGGGGTCATCTACGACGGCGGGATGGTCTTCGTGTAGGAGCAGATGCTGTAATCTGCATATGACACACAAGTAAGACACACCATAACAAAGGAAGAAGATAGACTAATATAGGTCATTTTTGTACCGCAATGCGTGCGCTTGTACGCTTAGGCGCAGATGGCGTCTCAACAGAAGGCACGGAAGAGACAAGGCCTGAAGTTCGTGCAACCCCACCCCCTGCAAAAGGAAACTAATTATGACGCCCGCTACAAAATGGAGTCTGTAAATTTACCTTTCTAAATAAAAAGCTCACAAAGTTGGAGAGCTACGCATGCAACATGCAGTGTAAAAAACGAAAATAGGGGTCTAAGTTGCAACAACATGTGGTACACGCGTAAGAACTAATATAAGTGTAGACACTACGTTTTCAGGAGCTAGCCAATATAATTCATGTGAAGTAGATACAAGCACATAGAAAATAGCAAGAGAAAAACACTACTGATCAAGACAGTGTAGAAAAATAACTTACATGAATATGAAGAGCACTTGTATCATCCATATGAGGTGTACACCCGGTAGGTGCCGTCATAGTAGGAGGAACAAGCGGTAATTTACGAGGACGTCGGCATCTACGTCGCACTATTTGGCTAGGAGGGATGGAAGGGCCAGAGGACGAGATAGGTATGGCAACCTAAAAAATAAAAGCACCAAAAATATAAATAATATCTACCCATCAGAAGCTGCATTCTCACACTAAGAATCAAATGGTAAAAAGGGGACAATTAGCAAAAGTATGTGGAAAAATAATATGCAACATTGAAGTAGGAAGTAGGGGTTTTGCAATCTACACAAGGACATGTACAACATAGAATAAGCTTTTGTCGATCAGCACGATGTGCAAAAGTAACTCATGAACTCCACCCACATTTGTGTCATCCACATGAAGCATAGGCTCAACAAGGGGCATCATAGTTGGCAGAACCAGCTGTAATTTACGAGGACGTCCGCGCTTTCGGTGCTCAATTTGCTCAGGAACACATGAACGCATAGAATGGCCAATAGATTCCTAAAAGAATAAAGCACAAGAAAAGCAAATATCAGACACTTGTCAAAAGCTGCATCCTGGCATTATAGCTCCAAAACTAAATTGTTGGCCTAAAAAAACATATAAGACGAAGGTTGAATGCATACCTTAGTAGGGGGCGAAGTTTTCCCAGTTTGCAAATGCGCAACAGGAAAAGATGGCAGTATAATCGTAGTAGAATAAGCAGGGTCAGAATCCAACTGCAAAGGACAAAAGAAACAGTCGTATAATAAAATAATGGATCCATTCATGAAAGATTAAATAAGCGAGCAAAACACATGCGCAAAGCACTCATTGAACATCCACAAAACTCAGCATTACACATAAGGAAGTTGCGGTTGCACGACATATTTTACTTTAATACATAACGCGATAACAAGGAGGCCCATGTGAACATTAATTGCTATGCAATTGAAGAAAACTCAAATGTATAAGACACGACATTTTGTCCTTGTTTTGTTTATAACTTAGTTTTTATGGTGCAAAGACATGAACTTAAAAGTGAGTACATGAAGGAGTACTAAATTATGACACAAGCTTTGAGCCAGATAATTTTAGGGGCAAAATAACAGACACAGAAGGTGCAAATACCCCAATCGGAGGAAGTGCCAGCTCAGCAGCAGGTGTGGTCGTACCACTGACTAATGGCGTTTTACGAGGACAACCTCGTTTACGTTTAACAGCTTCACCGGAAACAGAAGGCGTCAAAGCGGGTATATATGACATCTTAGACGTGTGGACCTAAAAACGTAACATAACAACACAGTGTAAATAACATCGACATTGCAATAGGCAAAGTACATCAACGTAGCGTTAAAGAGATCAAACCAGATGCAACACATGCAAAATAGAAATTTCCTACAAACAAGATATAAATGGACAACTGAGACATTCCACGATAAATAACGGCTCTAACTAAATGAACTTCACACATACATGACCTTCCAACCACACACACCAAAATACTAACTACCCAGCAGAAAAGGAAACTTACAAAAAAGGGGAAGTTAAATATAATTCCCTATGACCAGCCATAAACGACAACAACTAAGCACCAAGGAACCGTAATTTACGGAATTGGGAAGCATACATACGAAACAGCACGAAACAATATGGGGAACGCGCGAACAACAATCAACACGGAATATAATAAGTTAAGAACATAACTTGAGGAAAAGTTAGGCTTGCCTCACGCATGCCAGCACGAGTAGAAGCAGCTGGGACAGTAACCGATGCACAAGATACATCGGGAATACGCAAAGAACAATGATTACACTCATTGATGCCGAGATTAAAACCAGGCTCCGAGACATGAACACAAGTCTGCAACAAAGTGCCACAAAAATAGGAAATAACGAATGGTTAAGGAAAAACAATATGCAAAGGCCCGCATCCCAAAAGGGCAAAGGGACTAATGCACACACAAGAGCATTACAATGGAAGCAAGGAAATTCCAAACAGTTTACCTCATCAAGAGGCCTTTTGTTCCGGCGAGCAACGACCAGATCAGATGCCGAATTCAAGTGGACAGGCAATGGAAGCTGAATAAAATAATCAAGGAAAAATAGTACGCAAAGACATACGTCACGAGAGGTCAAGGAAATGAGTGCAAACACAAGAGCATCGCAAGGGAAGCAAGGAAAATCCAGACAGTTTACCTCATCAAGAGGCCTTTTGTTCCGGCGAGCAACGGCCAGATCAAATGCCGAATTCAAGTGGACAGGCAATGGAAGCTGAGAAAACATTTTTGGGAAGGGATCATCAGGTGGCACAAAGTCAGCCCCAGACAGCGAGGAAACGAAAGGTACCTGCAAGGCAAAGCAATTAACTATCGAAACATATTAAGCAGGAACGAAACAATGTAAGTTGTGTATATTGGATTCTCGAAATATGGGATTAACGCACTAAAGCATACCTCAACAAGGGATAGTTCAAGCCCATGCGATGCAACCCTAACAGGAGTAGATGCATAAGGCGCAATTGTAGATGATTGAATTGTACAAGGGCCAAGTACCAATGGGTCTCCAGTCATGGACTCATTTTGTGGCGATAACTGAACACAAACATTTTTCCCCCTAAAACAAAGAAAAATACATTAGGAAATATCTCACCAACATAGAACAATGAACTGAACAAATTTGAACCAGTTAAGTTAAATTAGAAATGCTAAAACAAAACTACGACCTAACATTTGATTGGGATAGAAGTCTATATAGCTGTAAATGTTTACTAAGTCTTAAATTTGCAAATTGTTCACTCAAAAAGTTGATTATAATACAACTTTACAAACAACAAATATACTCAGCAATAAATTCATTAAGCGAACAATACACAAACAAGAGAGCCTAAATCATGCAGGAAATGTATACGAATTGAAAAAAGATCTGCAGATTTTGAAAGATCTCTACATATTAGAGTTCCAAAAATACCTCTGATTATAACCAACTAAAGGTGGCGGGTTCTCAACTGGTGGTACAAAGGATGAAGAAGTTGCATTCCATCCTTCATGCCCCCCTATAGAATAACTGCATTGCATCTTCAATCCTCCAGTTTGCTAGCTAAACAGTACAAGTATTCAACCACCACACATGAGATGTCATGAGACAGAAAAAAAATGTGAATGTTTGCATGATAACAAATGAAGTAATTACCTGGAGAAATTTATGGGCAGTATCAACAGTTTGGCCAGTGGCGACCTCCAAGAAAGAGGAGATCATAGTCTGCTTGTCCGCGAGAGAGATTATGTTTGCCATTTGAGATAAATTCGACAAGCAATCAACAACCCTAAATAAAACACTGATATTGAGTGACAATATCAAGTCTCTCAACATCGATCAATGATTCCAGCATTTCCCTACTCTAAGAAGACAACTTATGAAGGCAAAATCTAGGAAGAAAAGAGTTTACCTGTAGTCGATATTAAGGGCACCAATGCACACCTACAAAACAAGGAGATTGTTCTGAATGAACCTGTAAGAAAGCAATGCAATGCTGTCAATACAGATAACGAAACAGATTTTCAGTAGGCATAACTGGAGTAAAAAAAAAGCAGAGAAAGGGTTTTTTTGGGTTTAATGAAGAAGCAAATGCAAATTTGGCATGACCTTTTCTAAAATAAAACTACCACGTTCAATTGATTCAAAGCAAAAATCCATGTAATTTCCTTTTCATTTTCAAAAAGAGAATGTATTACTTTCCTATATCTTATATGGAGATATATTAAGAAATAAACAACCCAAAATGTGGTGATCACACCTACTGCAGCAAAGGGGATTAATTACACAAGGGAAAAAAAATTCATACATTTTTTGGGGTTGAAGAGAATGTGTGGTAGGTAAGTCCTACATTAACCATGATTTCAATTAAACTAATTAAAGCCCACTCAAGCATCATCACGTATAAATATATAATATGAATTTTGTACATAATAATTTGATAGAAGCCTATGTTTCAGCATTCAATATTATGTTGTGAAGAGGGATGACAACCAAATCCGAACAAGAGGGGAAAAAGTGAAATTAGATAATCACACAACTCCAATTTGTAGCCCGAGATCTCGAATTATTGAACCATTAAAAGAACACATTAAATAGGTACAAATTTTACTTCACTAAAGCATTCAGGGATTATATACATGCTAAACAAATTGTAGAAATGCACCTAAAACAACAAGAACACACTTTAACTCCCCATAATTTCCCAAAATCCAAGTTAAAACCGAAATCATGCATAACTTCCATACCAAGGTTAGCATATTTAGTATAGATACCATATGAGTTGCAATCAATATGTAACATTTAAAATTTAACTGGTTCTACCTTCCTAGCTAACCACTACATGTGCTAATAATTAACATAGGTACTTAGCTAGCTAGCTAGCCTCAACTTCCAAGCTATCTACGTATACTTATTGACCTTTCCATCTCTAATCCTTTTCAATCTGAACTACACAAAAAAGTAAGCAAAATATCCCAGTCAAAGCCCTCTCTCTATCTATCTCTCTCTAATAAATGTTTGGTCTTTTATCACTTGTTCAGCTTCCATGTCTGATGAATTATCAAGAAAGATGTACCCAAATCACCAAGATCTAGATGATTATTTTCAGCAATTTCATGTTAATATATATTCAACAATATCCAAATTTAGCTTACATCAAAATACCATATCATTGTTCTATAGAGGACAACCCATCAACCTTATAGAAACTAAAATTAGCGACCAAACTCACACCAATCAAAATCAACCATCCAGATTGGGCAAAATCAGAACAATGTCTAATTGAAGCAAGCTGAAACCGATGCAAAACTTTCTATTGGGAAAAAGAGCAACTCCTGTACAACCACCCCCAAACAAATCCAGGTACACACTTGAACAACTCAAAACCAGTGGATTCATCATTTTAACTCAAAAGAAGCAACAACATCCAAACAAAGCAATAGCATGTGAAGAAAAACACTTGGCTTAGCACTACTTTTATGGCACCTCAAATTCTACACAAACAAGTCACTAAGTGCTAAGAACATTTAAGCATCTCATAATCAAAATGAAACTAAAGGTGCATTGGAGGATATATTGGAGGATATACATGAGGATTTAACAGCTGAAAAGAGTGTCAAAAGTATTGAACAGTTGAATGCATCAATCTACTTATCTCACAAAAAGTCTTCCCTTTTAATAAACTGTCCCATATTTAATAAAATTCAACATACGAAAAGGGTGCATTTATTTAGGTATTAGGAAAAAGAAGCCTAAAAAGAATATGGAAAGAAAGCATTTAAGTATTAGGAAAAGAAGGTTTCAAAAATATGTAGTTGGAGTAATATTTCCAATGCCTGAACCAGCATATAGTGCAGGATGGTGATAAACAAAGCCACACAAATAAGATATATATAGCCATATGAATTTCTAAAAATAAAATTACTGTTGAAAAAAGAAAAAACCTAAACTAAAAATCAAAGAACTCAATTATACCACACCAAGGTCATTTCACACAATCATTCCAACAAACACCTTATATGCATCTCCACTCCCTAGAAATTATCTTTAGTCTCTTTTCTGTGAATTAATTAATTTTGCACAACACTCCATCCAAAGTAATCAATCTAAACCTTGCTTAAATTCCACTCACCATCATGATCAAACCTTGAATGAGAATGTAGAGATTGAACTTGAAATCAGCAACGATAATTTCAATTTATGGCAAAAAATGTAGAGTCAAAATCACGGATAAAAAATTGGAAGTGCAGATGGCTAGAAATTAGAGAGTCCATGAAAATTAACAAAGCTACCTATGGTGGACACCGTCCCTAAATCCGAAAATCCTAAATCATGATACAAATCTTTTTTTGTGCTCTTCATGTAAAGCCTTAGAATAAGAGCCACCAAGAGCAAACCAGAAAGAGCAGGCCACAAAAGGCAACACACAAACACAAATACATATAGCCAAAATTCGAAATTCCAAAATCTCAACCGAACCCATGTATGAAGCATACCTGATTGGAATTCTGGGCACCATCAAACTTGTAGCCTCATGCCCATTCGAAACGAAGGTAATTAGAGAAGGCCAGCGATTGGAAAGAAGGGGCACCAGAGACATAGAAGAGAACCAGAGAAGAGAGCCGCAGGAGGAGCGCCAGCAAAATCGGGGAGGAAGATAAGCGCGAGTGCGAGACGGAAAGAAAGAAAAGGAGGCAGGGCAAAGTTATCAGTTAATTAAAGCGATAAAAAATTTAAAGCGATAAAAAAATTTAACCTAGCAAGCAACGGCTGGATAAGAACCAAATTAAATGCATGGATGGCTAGATAAGGCCCTCACTAAAAGCCTTCGGCTTTATTTAGTGTAGTATAGATATAGATATAGATATATGGACAATAAGAATTTTATATACGAAATGGAGAAGGAGCACTGATATAAGAAATAAGAACGGATTTTACGCGTCTCTCAAAAAGATCCACGCTTTAGATTAGACTTTCTTACAAGGAGAATTGCATGAAACAATTTATATGAAACAACCTAAGGGCTTTGTGAATACTCTTAAACCCTGATCATGTACTTTTACTTAAAAAAATCTGTGGGAAATTCCTTTTAGTACCCCTGGATTATTGTCTTTTCCTTTTAGTGCCCAAGAAAAAAATTTATTCCTTTTGGTAACCTTCAAATTTGTATTTAGTTCTTTTTATAACCTAAAGTTAATTTTTTATAAAAAACTTCCATCCAATCTGTGTTTAAAAAAAAGAAATATTAATATTGACATTTAAAAAAATAATATGCAATATAATGTTGGCTTCCTAAACAAACATCTTTTTATTAACGAAGGACCCGCCTTTGGTGGTAAACTCCGGGCCGTGAACTAGCCGGCAAAGCGCACAAACCAAGTAAACCGGCTTACACCGACCGGCTCGACCTTGTGGTAGGAAGAATGGTGAGACTTGGTTTTTCACCCAAGCTATCGGCGGCGAGGAAGACTGAGATGAGTGATCTGAGAACATGGATCAGCATGGCGATGGCAGATTAGGGGACGTACGTGACAGCGATGACGGAGACAGATTGGAGGAGATGAACCT
Organism: Fallopia convolvulus; assembly: GCA_964016875.1. Lineage (NCBI taxonomy): Eukaryota > Viridiplantae > Streptophyta > Magnoliopsida > Caryophyllales > Polygonaceae > Fallopia > Fallopia convolvulus. Next base: position 28,695,493 of record OZ024722.1, read on the forward strand.
TTTCCTTTCAATAGTATTTTTTTAAAATAGAAATTGGATGGAAGTTAAAAAAATTGAATTTAGGCTACGGAAAGAACTAAAAACAAACATAAAGGGTACCAAAAGGAATAAGTTTTTTTCTAGGATATCAAAAGGAAAAGACAAACCAAAAGGAATTTCCCATAATCTATCTATAGTCTTAAGCAGTCCCCTAGGCAATGAAACATTAAATTTGATTTATGCATGAGGAAATTTGGTTTCCAAAGAAGTTGTTATGACACTAGCCTCTATTTTAAGGGAATTAAAATCATGTTTCCATGTTTGTACTTTTATATGTTGATGATATCTCGTTACTGTGATTACTGGTGTGAAAAGAGACTTCAAACTTCACTTTGGTATGAAAGACTTAGGGGTTCCCAAAAAGATCTTTGGCATAAAAATCATTAGCGATAAAAAAAATGACGTGGTTGTCTCAAAGTGATGACATGCTTAAGGTCATGGAAAGCTTCAAAACGATGAATTCTAAACCCACTTCTATCCCATTATGGGAGGGAATTTAGAGTTGTCTAAGAAAATATTGCCCCACTACACCTGAAGAGAAAGCTAAGATGTCCCATGTGCCTTATGATGTTGCTTTTGAATATATGAGGTATGTTATGCTTTGCACATGTCCTGATTTAGCTTTTGCCAATGGAATGCTATGAAATATTGCTTGAGATACATGAATGATACTTGAGGTTTCTATCTTGTTTACTCTAAACATTCTTATGCTAATGAGTTATTTGGCTTTTGTGATTCTAATTATACAAGTAACAAGGATAACATTAAATCTATTTCTGCATACTACTACACTTGGGCAGGGAATTATATCTCTTGGATGGCTCAACAATAATCTATTGTTGCCTTATCCTCCACTAAGTCTGAATATATAATTGCCACTGAAGTTGCAAAAGAGTCAATTCGGTTGACAGGAATTCTGAGAGAAATCCAAATTGTGCCATCGACGCCTATGCTCCACATGGACAATCAAAGTGCTATATATAAATCTATGCAAAGATCTAATGTTCCATGAAAGGTCCAACCACATAGATGTGATGCACCACTTCATAAGGATTTAGATTGAAGAGAAGTCATTGGAGGTAAAGAAAGTGAAGGGTGAGGAAAACCTTGCTAACTTTGGGACCAAGATTGCATATAAGTACCATTTCTGTATGAATTTCCTGCATATATAAGACTCAACATAAGCTCTCTAACTCATGGGTCCATGATGGACAAGGGACAATGATATAACAAATCCACTATTGGGGACTTGGGTTTTATTCCAACAATGGATTTGGAGGGCATTGAATTTGTATTAGGGAGACGGGCCCTAGTCGTCTAAAATCAATTGGTGATAAGAGGATTAACTAATAGGCTTATATACTGGCTTGTTTATCTTCCAACATTCTCATGTGGGATTCATAAAGAATCCCAACAACCCCCCTTCACTTGTGAATCCATCACAAGCTTGGTCGACAGGTCTACTTGGTTCCTAAGCCGAACCATCAACTCTGATACCAATTTTGTAGCGGCTCTGAACCATCAACTCTGATACCAATGTGAAAGCTTCCTATTAAATTGTTTCGAGTCAAATGAAATATTTTGGTTCAAAAAATAAAACATATTCATTTGTTAAAATCTCGTTAAATTCTCTTATAAGCAACGCTGACCCAATTTTGTGAAAAAAAATCATGTTTCCGATGTAATCGAGTGAAGTTCTTGACCAAAGATTTGACACAATCACTTATCTCTCTATATACCATAGTGAGCAATTTTTTTTTGATAAGGAAAGGACTTCGAAAAACCAGACAAACATGGTAGTTCGAGAGACCGAGATGGAACTCGGTAGCCGGATAGACCGACAACAAACAACACCCAAAAGAAACCAAGCAAAACCAACAAAACAAAAATAAAACGAACAGAACACTAAAAGAAAACAAGGTAGACAAGCCACAAATACCAAGGAAGCCGAAGAGACTTGAGTCCAGGTAGGAGAAAGCACTTCCGCAGGTCAGAATGAGCTAACACAGGTGTATAGGGTCGTCGGTGCGCAAGACAACAACAAGAAGCCGACTTGGGGAGGTGTGACAATTCGCCTGAAAATGCACTGGAAACACACCACTAGACAACACCGAAACATATCTCGAACCACAAACCAAACCACGAACTTCAACGTGAATTTGAGACAAATGAAAACCTTGCACAACACTTATGGAATAGAAGAAAGTTGGGGTATGTCCAACGCTAGCGGGATTAGAGTGCGGTGACTGTGTGGACTTGTTACGAGTGATAAAACTCGAATGTCAGTTGCTAAAGTGGCTTCAACCCAAGATCAAGTAGGATATGGTTGATCCATTGGGGAAACAATTTGAATCCATTTGGACAGTGATGCAGTGAAGCCAGCCATGTCTCCTATCGACGTCGATGAGTTGATTCGAGTGCCATCTGATGGACTAATTACTAGGATTCGGGCTAAGAAGATTGCTCAAGGGACGACAACGATCTTAGTTCGATTGGCAGCTATTGTTGAAGGGTCCAACAAGACAAGATGGGTCACTTGCATTCGACATCAACTGAGCCCAGATTCAATGGATTAATTCAATTGGGCGAGCTTCATACCTTATTTCCTTATTTAGAAACATGGAATAGCTTGTCTCAATTTCAGCTTTTTATTCTGAGGAGATTCGGCCATCTAGGAGGTTGTTAGTGGTTGATAATCTCTCTCCTATGTTTTATTCTATCTTTAAGATATTTTGAGTTTGTTAGGATATTTTCCTTAAATAAATAAATCAGATTTGATTTATTTAATTTAAGGGATATCTAGTTAGTTATAGATAGATATTTTATTATATCTTGGAAAGCAAGACAAAGGCTTTAACTTTAGCTAGGGCCGGCCATGCTTTGTTTGCTTGCTCTCCAAGATTCAGTTTTGTACTTCTTTAAATACTTTGCAATTTCAGTTTAATAAAATTAGCTTGAGATGAGATAAACCCTAGAAAAGGTTTTATCTCGTCCTTGGGCCAAAAAAAACACACGTGTGCTTGCTTGCAATTGCTCCAATTCGATCGATCACAATCATCAATCTCTCGTTCTCTTTCGTTAATTCGTTCAAATCAGATTTGTGTTAATAAGTGTTCAATTAGTTTAGTTCTAGATTGATTGTTAAAGATCAATACTATTTCATCAACTGAATTTAGCGTTAGAGCCAATTCAGTTGAACTATCTATTTGAATCTCATATTAATATCGAATCATTTCGTTCTTCATTGTTCAATTCAGTTTTTGATTACTTGCGCTTCAAGTCAATAACTTTGAGAGCATTGTAGGTTTGAAAATCAAGTTACAAAGCAAGATCGGGATCTTGTGAGGTGACATACGAGGTTTCTAAGGAGTAATCCGAGGCAATCATGTATCAAATGGTATCATTCAACCAAGTCTAGCCAAGTAATATTTTTCTTTCCTCAATTTTCTTTCTGATTGATTAATTCAGTTTTTCGCCTTAAAGTTTATATCTTTACCATAATCTATACACTTTGAGACCAAAAAATTGAATTGTCCATACAAACACCACCATATTCTGCCACCACCACCACTACACCACCGCCGACACCACCAATCTGGTTTCGCTCTCCCTAACCGCACCCTCCACCACCACGGTCCGAGCCCAACCGCACCACCCTCGTGTCAATCGGAACACCACAGCCCCTAATCGCCACCCCACCCTGAAATCCTAACCCTAGCCGTGCGCACCAAACCCTAATTCCCTTGTTTTGGTTGCTTGCCCCCCAAGTAACTAACCAACTAGGAGATATTTAAGGGATTTGTTGCATGTTTATGGTTGATTGGTTGAGTTTAATTGCAATCTAAGATTAGCATTTGTTTTTCCTACAGTTTTATGAGTTTTCAATTCATATTGCATGATTGATTGAGATTCATATTGCTTGATTGATAATTGCTGATTTTTATTTTGCATCCCATAAATTTGACCTACCCTTCTTCTTTGATTTTAATTTGGCTTATAATTGGTTTCATTGGTAGTTAAAGTCACTTAGTATTAAAAAAAATCAAATCCGTTCGTTTCTGCCCTTTTTGTTTTGCATTATTTGCTTTGCTTTGCTTTGTTCTAGCACAAGAGTAGTTTGTGCATAAATAAAAAAAAAAAGAGAAAAAGAAGTGATCTACCCCAACTAGTTTCAAGACACTTTCACCCCTAGTGATTGCTTGCTAGAAAAGTAGTTGGTAATCACTTTGAAGAAAAAGAAGTGACAAAAGAAAAGTCACATAGCCTACCTTATTTTCTGTCCTTTTCATACATTAATTGGCTTTATTATCTTGCATAGAGTCAATTGAGAGATTGCTTGTGTTTGAAAGCTTATAAAAGGATTTTGTGCATTGCTTGTCTAGTTTGCATACTTGCTAATTGCTTGAACTGCATAGTTCCTTTATCTATCATTAGAACACCACACCTTTACTCCCTCTTTTCAACCCAAAAACCGAATTAGTTGATTGGATTGCTTTGAGGCGTGTTTTGGCTTGATAAAGGTGTGGTATTGCTTGTTCGGTTTGCTTTTGGAACACACTACCCTCTCATTTTATTGATTTGTTTTTAGGATAACAATGGTGATCCCAACCGAGCCTAATTCGGCTGAATTGAATCTTACTAAGGAGGCAATCGATTTCATTAGGTTGTCCATTAGTGAGAGTATCAAAGACGGTCATCAAAGAGCTGTGGAAGTTGTGAATGTGTCGGTTAACCAGAGAATGCAGCGAATAGAGGAGTAACTTGCGACCCTAATAGAAGCCTCTCAATCAAGTCAAAAAGTTGCCCCTGCGATTCAACTTCAAGATGACCCGAATCATGCCTCAGCTAGCGACAAGGGAAAACAACATGTAGAAGATGAAGAGCATGATGTGCTTGCTAGCTACAATAGAGAACATGATCTACCTGGCCAATATTCTCCAAATGGTGGCTGAGGTAGAGGAAGAGGCAACAGAATGAGGCAACCGCCGGTTACACATCAACAACTCTATACTCAGCAATCGGCACGGTTCCCTCAAGCCACTCATCATCAACAACAAGAATTTAACAATCCTTATGATGATGTGACTTATGGCTATCCCGGGGAAGAAAGACGCCCATGACATCCTCCCCTTGATGATTTCTACAATCAAGCTGAGGTTGAAGAAGAGATTCCACCGGCTTATGGAGTACAAAGGCCAACCAACAACAACGCCTACCAGAATATTGCTCAAATTGGCAAAAGAGATATCAAGATCAAAATAGAGCCATTCAACGGAGAGCTCAATCCGGAGAAGTATCTAGAATGGGAGCAAGCTACAAACTTCATTCTAGATCACATGGGCTATGAAGAATGGGATAAAGTTTCTGTTGTTGTTATTCACTTTGTTGGAACCGCTAGAAATTGGTGGTTCAAAATGAAGGATTTCTTATTCACTTTTGAAACAACTTTCTAAACAAAAAGTGTTCATCAGTAACAATTCTTAAGGTGACCAAAACTCGGATTTTATGGATTAATAACGAATCCCGAGTAATCCGAAGTCCTTTACCTGCTCAAAACGTGGTAAATATATATAAAGAGAAGGGAGAATATACACAACACGCTTGACCATAAAGTCAAGGTGAAAAATACAACCCAAGCCACAGATACGCATATCCGGAAAAATTTGCCCTTTGGGCCTAACAAAAACCGGGTCTAAGACCCAACCATCCCCAAAAAGCTATAGACACGCAGCCTATGTACACAAAAACCCGAGACAAACTCGGTACCCCTCGGTTCTAACAAGAACGGGGTCTAGAACCCATAACCAAAACAAAGCAAGGTAGGCTCAAGTGCTACCCAACCACAACCAAAGGCCACACCTCCACTAATCAAGTGGGGAAAATACAAAATCCTCAAGAGAAAAAGAGGGAGAGGAAGAATATGTCAAGAGCAATCCAAAAGACAACATCCAAGTGAGGGGCGAGCCACCACTAACCTCAAATGTCGAGTCTTCGTTTTAATGCTTCTCCCTTCTTGTCTTCAAACTTGCATTCCACCATAATTCTTTGCTTGGACTCGAAGATAATCACTTCCACACATTTGTCCACGATTGGCTTTTCACCGTCAAAAACCACCATGTTTCTAAGTGTCCAGGTGTGGTACACCAAACCAAGGAAGGTGATGAGTTTGATCTTGTATAGAGTACTCCCCCGCCCCGGGGAATAAGTAAACCACTCCACCCATTCTCTTAAGCCCCTTTGTCTTGTGTGTATCCCTACCCACCTCCACACTTTCTCCATCACTCGTCTCACAAACGGGCAAGATCCCCATAAATGCTCAATAGACTCCGGGTTAGAGTTACACAACGGGCAAACGTTATGGCTCACACACCTCCATTCAAAAAGTCTATCCCCCGTAGGTAGTCTCCCTTTATAAGCTAGCCAAAGCCTAAAGCTCCACGCTCTTTCTCTCACTACCTTCCACACTACCACACACCAATCTTCCACTTCTTTTTTGTCCCTCACCAACTCGTACAATGCCTTAGTGTCCAGCCCCCCACTTGGCTTTGTAATGGCCAAGATGTTGGTCCCCTCGAGCACGCCCCTCATGGGTTCCCTCAATCTCATCAAATTCCTCCACACCCATGAGTCCAAATTGTTGATGGACACATTCCAAAAGTCAATCCTTCTCACGTGGTTCCTCCCAACCCACTCCGTCCAAAGGTTCTCATTCCCCACAAGAATGTCATGACCTAGCCGGTAAAAGACCGTCTTGTTCCATGCCCCTAACTCCTTAAAATTAAGCCCTCCTTCCTCATACGGTTTGCACACATCCTCCCATGCCACAAGGGATTTTTTCCCCTCAATCCTTCCCGACCAAAGATAATTTCTACATAAGGCCTCAATTCTTTTAATGACCCTAGTAGGTAGGACCATGATTTGCACCCAAAAGGTAAGCACTCCTCCCACCATACACCTTATCACTTCCTCTCTCCCGGCATATGTGAGGGTTTTTAGGCAACATTTTTGAAGTAGGTTGGTAACTTTACTCAAGAGGGGGTCATAGTCGGAAAGAAGAAGTTTTTTGGTGTGTAAGGGAATCCCAAGGTATCTCACCGGAAACTCTCCAAGCTCAAACCCAAGATTACTAGCTATCTCACTTTTTTCACCCTCACCCACACCACCAAAGTACATGTGAGTTTTCATGTTGCTAGTGACTAGGCCCGAGTCTTCTCCAAACTCCCTCAAGCACCCGGTTACCATTCTCAAAGAGTCCCCCTTAGGTTTGCAAAACACTAGTAGGTCATCCGCGTATGCAATACTCACAAGACCCAATTGCTTGCACTTAGGGTGAAAGTAAAAACCCCTTCCGGTGCTCACCTCTTTTAATCTCCTACTCAACATCTCCATAACAAGTACAAAAAGAAAGGGGGAGAGTGGGTCCCCTTGCCTCAACCCCCTTTTTCCCTCAAAGAACCCTTTAGCTTCCCCATTAACAAGTATTGAGAATCTAGGGGTAGAAACACATACCATTAAGAGGCGCACCACGTTGGAAGGGAACTTTAGGTACTCGAGCGTTTTCTTCAAAAACTCCCAACTCACGCAATCATAGGCCTTGTGTAAATCGGCCTTGATCACACATCTTCTTGAGGTACTTGGCTCCTCATAATTGGCCACTATTTCTTGGGCTACCGCTACATTGTGCACCAATAGTTGACCGGGTACAAACGCCCCTTGATTAGAGGCTACCACTCTAGGAAGCAAAGGCCGAATCCTCTCAACCAAAATCTTAGAGATCGCCTTTTGAAAGACGTTGCAACATGAGATGGGCCGAAACTCCTTCATCGAGAACGGTTGTTCGACTTTTGGAAGCAAACTCACGAACGTGTTGTTCCAAAACCGAAGCAATTGACCCGTCCTAAAAAATTCCCTTACCGCTTTCACCACATCTTCTTTGATCAAAGGCCAACAAACTTTGAAGAACCGGTTCCCGAACCCATCCGGTCCGGGTGACTTATTCTCCCCAATATGAAAGAAAGCCTCCCGGATTTCCTCCTCCGTCGGTTCTCGGTCTAGGGAAGCTACATCATCATCCTCAAATCTCGGCCCTACTAGCCTCTCAAAGTCACAATTTGGGGAAGTCCCCGGGGAGCCAAAAAGCGTCTTGTAATAACCAACCACCTCTTTTGTGATAGCCTCTTCCCCTTCTATTTCTCTACCGTCCTCATCCTTAAGCAAGTGGATGACTTTGTTCACTCTCCTTGACTTGATCCTATTAAAGAAGATTGAGGATGTTTCTTCTCCATACGAGAGCCAATCTAACTTTGCTCTTTGTTTCGTTGCACTAGCAAGCCTTTCAAGGCTTAGCTCGAGCTCCACTTTGGCCCTCCTCACCTCTTCTTGCTTGTCAAGGTTCGTGAGGTCCTCATTAAGAACCTCATGGGCTCTCTTATGCCTCTCCACATTATCCTCAACCTCCTTCTCCAAGTTTCTATGCTTGCTCCTAGTCCACCCCTTAAGCTCCTCCTTCACTCTTTGTAGCTTAGTCATGAGCACATATTGAGCGGTTCCAACCACTCTCGTATTCCACACTCCAGTCACCAACCCTTGAAATTCTTCATCATCCGCCCAGAAGTTAAAAAACCGGAAGGGGATTCTTCTACTAGAGTGTGAGGGGTTGGCAAACACTACCCCCGGGGAGTGGTCGGAAAGCCACGGGTCCCCAAAGAAGGCGTAAGACCGCCCAAACGCTCTTTTCCATGCCTCATTTACAATCACCCGGTCTATCTTTGTCGCCACCCTTTCTATGCCTTCTTGCTCATTCGACCACGTGAATTTGGATCCCGAGAAAGCTAGGTCATCAAGCCTACACACGTCCATAACACCCGCTAGCTCCGTCGGTTCACTCTCATTCCTCCTTCGAAGAGTAAACTTCTCGGATGAGTTGAGGATGCAATTCAAATCACCAAGCACCACCCAAGACTCCGTCATCCCTCGTGAGATGTTCTTCAATAAGTCCCATAAGGATCTTCTCTCCAAACTTGTGTTAAAAGCATACACAAAAGTGGCAAAGAAGACCTCGTGAGAATTTTTGGAGCTTACTTTACAGTGTATGGCTTGATCCGAGTTTAAGAGCACCTCCACTTTCAAAACAAACGGATCCCACATTACCCTCATTCGGCTTCTTTCTCCCACCCCCACTTCGATGCAATATTTCCACTCCTTTAGTAGAGACCAAGCAAGCTCTCTCTCCTTACTTCTAAGAGTTTTAGTCTCCAACAACCCCATCAAACTTAACTTATTTTTCACGGCAAATCTATTCACCATGTTTATTTTAGGGGTACTATTAATGCCCCTAATGTTCCAAGCTCCAAAGCGGATGTCACCCATGGAAACCGTTCACCGGGCTACTACAACCCTCTCCCACCAATCTTTTAGCAAAATTTTCTCCTACCCCCTTCATGCTCTTCCCAATGCCCTTAGCATGACTCAACAAATGCAGCCCCGGTGGGCTCTTCTTTTTGGAATTGGAAGACCCACCCCTTCTCACTCTTCCTAGTAAGTTACTCAGCCCTTTCGCTTTTAACCCCATAACCACCGGCTTCACCAATGGTGCCCTTACACAAACAACTTCCTTACTCAGATCGGCCTCAAAGTCCAGCTCTACAACATCCCGATCAACTATCCTTTCAACCGAGTCATCTATATCTCGACCCAAACCAGGGGTGGAAAAATCTCGACTCTCAGCCTCTTCTTGAGCCTACAACTCAGCAATACAATCCAACACACCCTCTTTCCCAATCAGAATATGATCAGCCCCTCCCTCACCAACACTCTCCAACAAGGGTTTGTCCGGGTTAGCAACCGGATCCGCATCAAAGGCTTCACACTCTAAAGCATTAGATACTAACCTTAGGGCTTGATCACACCCTTTAGCCTCTTCTAAGTCGTCAGCTTGACTCAAATCCTCTCGAACCAGCCCGGTGGGCATCAAATCAGCCTTGAAAACCTTCTCACAAGCAACCAACTCAGCCTTTTTATTCAAACCAAGACATTCAACATCACGATCTACACAACCCCGGTCCAAATCTTTCCTCTCACCTGGCTGCACAACCGGTTTTGCACTCACAACGTGCCCCTTTAGTTTGGGCACCCACATCTTTTTAGCTCTCCTTACTCCTCTTTGGCCACCAAATCTTTTCTTGCAAAATTTTGATGTATGGCCAAAGGTGTTACAAGCAACGCAGCTCCAAGGTAGCTTCTCATACCGGACCTCATGTCTAAAAATCAGTCCATTTGGATCCTCCAACACCACCTCTTGTCTCTTGGTATCGTCCGGTGAGACTTCCACTAGCAATCTTGCATAAGAAATCTTGTGAATTTCAGCCGTAGTCCTATCCACACAAATGGGTTTTCCAATCATGCTCCCCATGACTCCTAGCATATGTTTTGAGGAGAGAAAAATTGGGTCCGGTTCTAGCACTTGAACCCACACCGGAACTCTATCAAAGCTTGCCCAATCGATCTTCATACCAAAGCTCCACTCCTTTAACATCAATGGCATAAAACCACCAAGCATCCATGGCCCATTTTCTAACACCCAATGCTTATCCTTCTCATCCATGAACTTGAAAACAAAAACTCCATTACCTTTGAGAAAAAGTCTTGGAACATGATCAACCCAACTTTTCTTGACAAAGCTCTCCATAGCACCATAAGTGATGCGTGTACCCAGCACCACTCCCATCAATGTTGCTTTCCACTCGTTTTTTGCTGGAGCAATCTCACCTTCACTAAATTTATACACCAGCTTGTTAATTCGAGGGATAAACTCCAGCCTTTCGGCTTTTTGAACCACTCGATTGCCTCCTAGCTCAGCTCCTTGAGTTTTTGAGGATGAACCAGCTTCAAATCTTCTTGGTTGCCTTGTAACCACAGCCTTAGAGAATGTTTTCTCATTTTTTGAGTTTGGAATGCCCAGATCTGTCTTGAGCCCCTCCAGATCTGACTTGCCATGGTGGAATGAACTTGTTATCTTCGAATTCTCTCCATTTGGGAGAGTTTTAGGGGCTCTCAAGCTTGGAACGTTAGTGACAGTCCCTTTCCCCTTCAAATCTGCTAATGTAGGGGTTTTTGAGCTGGGAAAATCAGAAATGGCATGGTCAACAACCTTCTTTCCTAAAGCAACAACACCATTTATGGTTAAACTTGAACATGTGACTCCATGGTCCCCTCCTTTAGCTGCCACCTCTAGCAAACTAGGGTTTTCCAGATCTGAAAACAAAAGAGACGTTGATGCCTTGTCCTTTTCACCCTTATCCATGGCTGCCACTCCAAGCAAACTACCATTTTTTTTCTTTTCAGCCTTTTCACGTTCATCTTCTACTATGGCTGCCATGGAAGAACCCGAAATATCAAATGGTAGGTTCAAAAAGTCCGCAATCTCCTTAGGATCACTTGCAACCTCATCAAAGTACCCCAGCTGGTCACTATCTCGGCTCTCCTCTCCATAACTCGAGCCATACACACCAGCAGCATTCAAACGCCCCAGATCTGGCTCTTTGGCTTTGGGCAACTCAGATCTGGACCCTCTAACACGAAGATCAAGGGTCAAAGGGGAGAAATTACGCTTACTCGAACCAGATCTCTTCTTCTTCATGTGGAAAACGAACCAAACCCTAAAAACTAGAAATTTGAGAGCACTCACCTAACCACTTCAGTCTCCCTCACGTATCCAGTCCAAATCCAAGTGGATCTGGCCGGATTTCCCCTCACAAGACACCTCCCGCTCACACTCAAGTGGTAGCCACCAGAAAGTTCGCCGAAACCACCACAAACCCACGTGTTTCCCTCAAAAACCCACTCTCCAATCTCCCTCCGTTTGCACCAGCCGCCCAAGGAGGCCCCACCGGTGCTTCTGCCTCACGTTGCGTCACCAACTCTCATGCTCCCCTCCCCCCCTGGCCGGAAAAGGTGGCGGCGCCACCAAGAGAGAGCCACCGGCCCCTAAGAGTGAGAACCTAGAGAGTAGAGAGAAGAGAGAGTTTCTCTCTCTAGGGAATTCAAAACTTAGGCCCGTTAAGTCCTTTACCTGCCAATCGGTGTCAAAACTTGTATTCGCTATAACTGAAGATCCTGACGTCCGTTTCTCGAGAGGTTTGAACCTGGGGAACCATAATAACGTTAAGATTATAAAAACCATAAATTTAATTATCAAAGCGGAACCGAAAGGTCCTTACGGTGGCTCCGCAACCAAACCGCTAATTAATCTCGATCATAATTACCTTCACTTGAGCCTATGGCTCGTTTGGCTCAATAGTGGCTCGATCCCCGAGCCCAAGGGTGGCCGGGTGTTGCCCGTGGTGACCCTCGTGGTGGGTGGTGGTCGGAGCAGTGGGTGATCGCCGACAGTAACCCATAACGAGGCAGAGATACACCGGCGGTGACAAAATCCTTCTCCCGCGTCCACGTTCCGTCCTGCTCCTCTCCCTCTCGAATAGGCAACCGTGTGGCTGGTGTGCCTGGTGGTTGAAGCATGGGGGTGGCTAAGGAGAAGGCCGGCGGTTTCATGCCAAAACAGGGGCGAGGCAGGGGAAGATTGTCGGCGATGAAGAATTCAAATCCTATCTCCCCGAGTCCGTCGTTCCTCCTGATTCTCTAATGGTTCTGCCTTCTCCCCAGCAGCAGGGGTAAACCAGAAAAAAAAATAGAGAGGGAGTAGAGGAGATGATGAAGATGGGTAGGAGGTGGCGGGGGAACGAAGGGAGCAACCGGCGGTGTAGAATTGCAATCGCCGAGTCCGTCGTTGTTCGCTCTTTCTCAAACCCTCTTCTGATTCTATCCAAATACGTATACAGGTGGGAAAAAGAAATCAGCTTTCCTCCCTCATTAAGTAAATGGAGGTTGTAAAAAGAATTTCCCGTTTCAGAGCGGGATTTTTCGTTAAGCGGTAAAATTATGTACCTCGGGTGGAAAAACTTACTATACAATAAAAGGTCCTGTAAATTATGTAGACCAATAAAATCAATTTTCCATGATTTTATCACGCTACCTTCAATTTTTAAGGCTTCCGTTTCTTAGTTTAAATCCTTTACAGTACATAATTAAAAAGACGGCTTATCCAATAAATATTCTTTTTCCATTGAAAAATCCTAGAATTCACATCGTTCCATAAAATCATTTCTTTATGATTTTAGGATATCACCAAAAAATTTCTAGGATCTAAATTCCAACAAAAATATTGGATTAAGCGTTAAAACGGATAAAGAGGTTAACCATGCGTACTCTCACTTTACAAGAAATATCCTTAAAAACCACATTTATTACAAGGAGGAGCATCCTAGCAATGAGGTAGACGACATAGAAGCAATTGAGCCTGATTGCTCAGAACAACCTTTAACCTTGGTAACCATGTGTACTCTCACTTTACAAGAAACACCTAGGCTAGATCAAAGGGAAAATATTTTTCATACTAGGTGTACTGTGTAGAATCAAGTTTTATGTATGATAATTGATAGTGGTAGCTGCTGTAACATTATTAATGCTAAAGAAGTTGATCACTTACAATTAAAAACTCAACGGGCTACTAGTTATGGTCTCACTGGAATAAATGATTCAGATGGTCCTAACCTTGTTACTCATCAGTGCTTAGTTCGTGTTTCCATTGGTAATTATGTTGATGATATCATGTGTGATGTCGTAAACATGGAATGCACTCATATCTTGTTAGGAAGGCCATGGTTATTCGATAGGAGAGTTATTTATGATGACATGCTTAATACCTATTCGTTTAACTATGACGGGAAGAGAGTTTCTCTTCTACCATTGTCGCCCCAACAAGTTTTACAGGACCAGGTATGAAGAGACCAAGCTAAGGCACTTAGGCGTGCCAAAGAAGAGCAAGAGGCAGCCGAAGCATTGGCAAAAGCGGCCAAGCGGCATTCGGCACCTGACGCAGTTGCAAAGATGGACGGCGTTACCTAGTCTCCACCCGATCAAATTGGTCCAAATTTTAGGAAAACATCAAACATAGGCGGCGCACCGTTCGACGCCCGACGCAGCCACAAACAAGAGCGGCGTTTCCCTGCTTCCACCCGGGCGTTCTGGCTCAAATTTTAGGCCAACATCAAACACAAGTGGAGCTACTGATTGGGACAAAAAACGCCCAGAAATTCATCCCCAATCATCGAAAGTTCCGAGCATTACTTCTAACAATGCAACTGAGACAAAAACGAGGCTATCTCCCAAACCACTCGGGCGTTCAGGCTCAAATTTTGGGAGAAATTCAGAAATTCAGGGAGCTACATTACATGATGAAAAAAGCCTGCAAAATGAGCCAAAAATCGACTTAAAAGGCAGTGTAGAAAAGCGCTCTCTAATAGCACAATCTAGTACTTCTTTCCCTAACTCTTATTGTTTACTTCTTATGAGAAAAGAAATAATAATTCTAAATCAAGACATCTCTCATCTTCCAAAGTGTATTCAAGATCTTTTACAGGAATTTGAGGATGTTATGCCTGAAGAGTTGCCACAAGGCCTTCCACCAATTAGAGGCATTGAGCATCAAATTGATTTGGTGCCTGGAGATTCTTTACCAAACCGTGCAGCATATAGAACAAGTCCAGAGGAAACTAATGAGCTTCAAAGACAAGTACAAGACCTCATGGAAAAAGGCTATGTTCGTGAATCACTCAATCCATGCGCGATTCCGGTGATACTGGTGCCAAAGAAGGATGGCACTTGGAGAATGTGTGTTGATTGCAGGGCGATCAACCAAATAACAGTTAAGTACCGCCATCACATTCCCAGATTAGATGATATGCTTGATGAATTGCATGGTGCTAATTTCTTTTCAAAAATTGATTTAAGAAGTGGGTACCATCAAATTAGAATGAGGGAAGGGGATGAGTGGAAAACTGCTTTTAAAACTAAGTATGGATTATATGAATGGTTAGTAATGCCTTTTGGATTAATTAATGCACCTAATACTTTTATGAGGCTTATGAACCATATTTTAAGAAGATACTTAGGTAAATTTGTAGTTGTCTACTTTGATGACATCTTAGTTTATAGCAAAACTTTGCATGAACATGTAGATCATCTAAGGGCTGTTTTGGACACTTTGAGATTAGAAAAGCTTTATGTTAATCTAAAGAAGTGTTCTTTTTGCTCGGAGTCTACTGTTTTTCTTGGTTTTGTTGTGTCTAAAGGTGGATTGAAGGTAGATGAAGACAAAATCAAGGCTATCAAGGAGTGGCCACATCCGACTACACCCACCATGGTGCGATCTTTCCTCGGCTCGGCTGGCTTCTATAGACGCCTTCAACACTTTGAAGGACAAGTTGTGCAACGCACTGGTTCTCCGGCTCCCTGATTTCTCCAAAGCATTTGAGATTGAGGTGGATGCATTAAGCCATGGCATAGGAGGCGTCCTCTTGCAAGACAAGAAACCCATAGCTTATTTCAGTGAAAAGCTCAGTGGGGCTGAGTTGAATTACCCTACATATGATAAAGAACTTTATGCTTTAATTAGGGTTTCGAAAACTTGGTCTCATTATTTTTGGCCTAAAGAGTTTGTTATTCATTCTGATCATGAGGCCTTGAAGTATTTAAAGGGCCAATCCAGACTCAGTAAGCGACATGCAAGATGGGTTGAATTCATGGAGACCTTCCCTTATGTTGTAAAACATAAGAAAGGCAAAGAGAATGTGGTTGCTGACGCCCTTTCTCGCAGGTAACGTTCTCTTGAACCAATGTGATGTGAAAATCCCTGGATTTGCAATGATTAAGGAATTGTATGCTAGTGATCCTCACTTTGCTGAAATTTATAGAATTGCATGTCTAGGGGAGAAGTTGATTCCTACTTTATAGATGATGGTTATTTGTTTAAAGCTAGAAAATTGTGCATACCTTCATCTAGTATTCGTAGGCTTTTAACTAAAGAAGTGCATGAATCAAGAGGACATAGAGGGTTAGAGAAAACTTTAGAAGGCTTAAAAGAACACTACTATTGGCCAAAAATGAGTAACTATGTGCTTAGGTTTGTCAAAAGTTGTGTTGTTTGTGCTAAAGCCAAATCTAGATTAAACCCTCATGGCTTGTACCAGCCCTTGCCTATTCCTAGTTCAACTTGGGAGGACATTTCTATGGACTTCATTGTTGGCTTGCCTAGAACTAGGAAAGGTAGAGATTCCATATTTGTGGTTGTATACCGTTTTTCTAAAATGGCTCACTTTATTCCATGTCACACGACTGATGATGTTGTGCATATTGCTGATTTGTTCTTTAGAGAAGCTGTTAGATTGCATGGCATTCCTTGTTTTATTGTGTCAGATCGTGATGCTAAGTGTTTGAGTTATTTTTGGAAAAGTTTGTGGTCTAAATTGGGAACTAAATTGTTATTTTCTACCTCATGTCATCCACAAACTGATGGGCAAACTGAAGTTACTAATAGGACATTAGGGGTTTTATTAAGAACTATGCTTAAAGCTAACCTCAAACGTTGGGAAGATGTTTTGCCTTTGTGGAGTTTTCTTATAATAGGTCAATCCATTTAGCTACTAAAATGACCCCCTTTGAGGTTGTTTATGGGCTGAATCCAAGGACGCCAATGGACTTGACGCCTCAACCATACAAGGGAAAAGAGAGCTTTGAAGCTGACAAGAGGGATGAGTTTGTGAAGAAGCTACATGAGAGAACTAAGATGCACTTAGAGAGGAAATCCATGAAGTACAAGGCCCATACTGACAAGGGGTGAAAACAAGTGATCTTTGAAAAAGGCGATCTTGTTTGGGTGCATCTTAGGAAGGAGAGGTTCCCAAACCAAAGGAAGAACAAGCTAGATCAGCGTGGAGATGGACCGTTCAAAATACTCAGAAGAATCGGCCCTAATGCTTATCAAGTCGACATGCTTCGCGAGTATAATGTCCATCCGACGTTTAATGTGACTGATCTTTCTCTTTATGTGCCAGATTTTGATTCCGACGTCGAATCAGAGACGATTCGAGCTCAAGTGGAGGAGAATGATGCAGTGAAGCCAGCCATGTCTCCTACCGATGTCGAAGAGTTGATTCGAGTGCCATCTGATGGACCAATTACTAGGAGTCGGGCTAAGAAGATTGCTCAAGGGACGACAACGATCTTAGTTCGATTGGCAGCTATTGTTGAAGGGTCCAACAAGACAAGATGGGTCACTTGCATTCGACATCAACTGAGCCCAGATTCAATGGATTAATTCAATTGGGCGAGCTTCATGCCTTATTTCCTTATTTAGAAACATGGAATAGCTTGTCTCACTTTAGGTCTGAATTTAGTAAGTGACCGGGTGAGATGAGTTGTTACATGTGTCAAAGTCAACCCTTTGACTTGACCAATCTAAATATGGAAAATATCTTTATTGCTTTTATTTATAGAACAATAAAATTTCAGCTTTTTATTTTGAGGTGATTCGGCCATCTAGGAGGTTGTTAGTGGTTGATAATCTCTCTCCTATGTTTTATTCTATCTTTAAGATATTTTGAGTTTGTTAGGATATTTTTCTTAAATAAATAAATCAGATTTGATTTATTTAATTTAAGGGAGATCTAGTTAGTTATAGATATATATTTTATTATATCTTGGAAAGCAAGACAAAGGCTTTAACCCTAGCTAGGGCCGGCCATGCTTTGTTTGCTTGCTCTCCAAGATTCAGTTTTGTACTCCTTTAAATACTTTGCAATTTCAGTTTAATACAAATATCTTGAGATGAGATAAACCCTAGAAAAGGTTTTATCTCGTCCTTGGGCCAAAAAAAACACACATGTGCTTGCTTGCAATTGCTCCAATTCGATCGATCACAATCATCAATCTCTCGTTCTCTTTTGTTAATTCGTTCAAATCAGATTTGTGTTAATAAGTGTTCAATTAGTTTAGTTCTAGATTGATTGTTAAAGATCAATACTAGTTCATCAACTGAATTTAGCGTTAGAGCCAATTCAGTTGAACTATCTATTTGAATCTCATATTAATATCGAATCATTCCGTTCTTCATTGTTCAATTCAGTTTTTGATTACTTGCGATTCAAGTCAATATCTTTGAGAGCATTGTAGGTTTGAAAATCAAGTTACAAGGCAAGATCGGGATCCTGTGAGGTAACATACGAGGTTTCTAAGGAGTAATCCGAGGCAATCACGTATCAGGCAGTCCCTTTGGAGACACCCAAAACGGCTAATACCATGTTGATCAGCCGACCCCCAAAAATTCGGATGGAGGGGTTGTAGATGGAGGCGGGATAAAGACGACACCACCCACCACAGCCCCGGAGACGAAAACGGAGCCGGTGGACTCGAAGCACCAGGTTCTCACCGGGGCGTCGGTTACTAGGAGCGATCCAAGGCCCCAGATGTTGAGCAGAATAGTCAGGACCAAGGGCCATGCGACCCACTTAGTGGCCAGGGAGGCGATCGGGTTATTCCACCGAGTTGGGATCCAACAATTCGATCGGGGATGTGCGAGAGATACAAAAGACTCTTCCCCAATGTGATGAGCGGAGGGACCGGTTTGACCGGCGGTGATGGCGGCCTAGTTTGGTTAGGGTTTTTTTGGGAGCGTTTTTTCGCTCATATTCCATAGTGTGAGGAATGAATTTTTTTTATTTTTTTTGATTTGATAAGATTTAGGTAGCTCAAGTATTACTTGAACTGGTTTAATAACCAGTTCTAAGAAAGATGGACAAACCGTCGCCCTCAACGTTCGAACCTAAGACCTTTTGTACATAAGCAAGATGCTCAATCGTTGATAGCGTATTATAAATTTCTGTTCGTTCGAATTTTCCAAAGAATAATCTTCTATCTATACCCATAAATAACGTAAATAGCGCAATTTCACTCGTAGCCGTAAATGGCCCAGAAAGATTTTTCAATCCTTTATTAAGTCTCACCTCATTCCTATTTGTAACATTTTGTTGTTTGTCATTTTTCAACCAAAAAAAAGATGCTCAATCGTTGAGTTGAGCAATGAATTTTATTTGGCTTGCTCACTCCATTTGTATATTTTACTCTTTTTTTTTCGAAGAGGAAGAGAAAAACCTTATTTTAACGTTCCAAACAAAGCAAGCAAATACTCTCTCCCACAATCTCAATGGAGATAAGCTCTGCGACTCACGTCCTTCGCAGCTTCCATTCCAACCTTGCCCTCCAATTCCCTCTTTCTCTCTCATCTAGCCCTCTTAAACCCCCCGCCTCACTCCCTTCCAGAGTTCTAACCTCCGCTCATCGGTTCTCCCTCGCCGCCGCTCGCTCTCTCTCAGATGACGCTGCCACCGTCGGTAAGTTGCTTTTCAATCCCTTTCAATTGTTGGATTTTGATATTCGCTCTTCTAAATTTAGGGTTTTGTACATTGGATCATAGCATGAATGCGTGTGTAATGTGATACCGCTCATTGGTATGATAAATCGATGCCTGTTTGATCTGCATTTTGAGTGTTCGATCAAAGTCGGGCGTTGTTGGGGGATTTGAACCTTTCCTGTTTCTTTTTGGCAGTTAAAGAAATCCAATTTCGTTAAAAACAACCCATACTCTGCTGAATATAGCAAAGTATACCATCCTTTTTGAATATCTTGTATGGTGGAGTTGTTCTTATTAGAAATGCTTTGATTTCCGTCACCCAAATAGCATAAACTGGTGTTGCCAAGGTAAATTTGTAGAATTTGCTCTTCACAGGTTTTCCTCTGCAGTTGTTCACTTGTTCCTCCACCAAACACACCCATCCCTCCTGTCAACTACAGTTTTAATAATCTCCGTCCTCTATTACAGCTTATTTCATTCTTCACTTGAACGGCATTATTACTGACTCTCTATAAACACCGTGTTTACTGATTTTGTCAGTAGATGCAAGATTAGCAATGATTGCAAGCCAGCAAATAACATTTCGGGGCAGTGTATGAATTGCAGACCAACTTCCTATCCGTTTTTTTTTGTGTGGAAATCACCCCTTAATTGCTTCAAATTCTCTCTGATCATAAGATCAATCCCTACCAAACGGATGTGTGCTATCATATAAGCTCATAGTTTAGCACCAACATTGCAATTTCCATGACAACGTGACAATCCAGTTGCAATTTGGTGGTGGATCCATGGAGAATACATCCTTACCTTCAATATAGAAAGCATCAACCTTATCAAAGCTTTATCCTTTTTAACACAAAATTCCAGAGCAATTTACTTACAGAAATATTGTTCCAACAATGTCCCAATTGGATAGGGTTCCTTTACTACCAGCTTCTCCTGCCAATGAAAAACTATTAGAGGCAGTTTATATAGTTTAAAGGAAAAATGACTTAAAATAATCCCAAGTATCAACTTTCAACCAAAAATAATCCGAAGTTTGAAAATCACCACCAGTGATACGAACTATCGAAATATTAACCAAAAATGATTCGAACTCATTTTCCGACGAGTTTTACGAAGGAATCAATGATGTGGTGATCATATATATTTTAAACAAGCGTAAAATATTAAGTTGTTATGTCAGATTTTCGATCGCTGCATCATTAATTCCTCCGGAAAACTCGTCGGAAAATGAGTTCGAATCATTTTTGGTTAATATTGCGATAGTTCGTATCACTGGTGGTGATTTTCAAACTTTGGATTATTTTTGGTTGAAAGTTGATACTTGAGATTATTTTAAGTCATTTTTCCTAGTTTAAATACCATTTTTGCACTAAAAAAGCAAATTTGAACTAGTGAGCCCAAAAGTTTGAATGCTAAAGAGAATAATCCAGAAAAAAATGGAGCTCTCCTCTCATGGTTGTGACTTTATTCTCTTGAGCATCTTGTCAACTGTACGTTTGAATTTATGAATATGAGCTCATATGCTGAGAGAGACACCTATAAGTACTTGATATGATATTCGCTTGGATAAAATTGCAAAAAATTAAGCTATGCACTCCTCTGAAATAGACTGAGGGTTTTTCGATATTATCCATGAACCTCTCTGAAAACTTCCTAAATGTTGCATACAATGTATGCGAAGAGATTGAGTTCCCTCTATATTATATAAGAATTAAGAAGTTCATTAATTAGTAAAGGATACATGAACAATCCCAACCCTAGCACATTTTGGGTTCAAATTGAAGTCTTTCTTAACCTCCCAAAAGCGTTTAAACGTATTCTATAACTGGAGATTATATTTGCTAAGCATGACTTTGTGTCCCTGTGAACTTGGCACTGAATAAGCAATGAGATAAAAACATGATGACTCTAATTGTTATAAGCTATGTCAAGTTTCAGCTGGTCAGTCACTTATCATTGATTAAAGTATTTGTATCAGAGTTTTGAGGTTTTTCTTTTGTTTTATTTTCACTTTTACATATTAGGTTTGGCGACAGAACCTACTGAAGCCTACCCAGTTAAAGCTGACCCCTTCTTTGCAGTGAAGGTGTGATGATCCTATTACTAGTTACCCATTTGTGTAATATTCTGTATCACGGTTCTTTACCTGTTAATTATCTAAGTATGGAATTTTACTTTAGCTGTTCACTTTTAACATTATGCTTCTTACTCAGAAAAAGGCAATTGAGGTAGTAAATGACTTGAAAGGAACCTCCATATTTCTAGTTGGTAAGCATCAAACTCTACCATATTGATGCCTTTATGAATGAGCCTCTTGGGATTATCTGTATGTTGATCCTTATTGATAAATATCAAGGGATGAATAATTCTATGAAAGCAAATATCGGGAAAGTCATTGCAGAGGTTTTAAGATACTATTACTTTGATAGGTACTATCCATTCTCTTTCTGAACATTGGTAACTGCATGCTCTCGGTCAAGATAAATTTTACTATTGTCTGTTTCTTTCACTGATCACTACAGCGATGGATTGGTCGAGGAAGCTGCTGGTGGCGATTCTTCTGGAAAGTCTTTCAGAGAAAGAGATGAAGATGGCTTTCGGGAATCTGAGGTGACCTTTTGTATAAAGCTGCATTTTCATCCAATATGTATATGTATGTGTATATGTATATGTATGTGTATATGTATAAACCTGAACATATACTTTTCACCATAGACAGAAGTCTTAAGGCAATTATCATCCATGGGCCGACTTATTGTGAATGCTGGAAATGGCGCAGTTCAAAGTGCTACTAATTTGTAAGTATGTCTTTTCCACGATTTTCTGTTTGCTTATTATTTCATGCGATTCAGCTTTCAATTTCGGTATGAGTCTCATTATCCAGACCAAGTCTATATAAGTAATTTTGCAGGTCATTTTTGAGGCATGGAATTTCCATATGGATAGATGTTCCTTTAGATATGATAGCCAAGAAATATATAGAAGACGGTAACCGAAAACCATCCTCCCCTGAATCGTCTTCTGAGGTCAGAAAAATGCTTTAAAATGGCATATCTTGCTTTCTGTTCTTCAACTCTGCTGATTATGGATAGCAATTTTCAGGTGTTGAGTCAGTTAACTGCAGTTTACCAAGAGAACCATGGTCGTTATGCTACGGCAGATGTTCGCATCTCACTTACGAGTATGACGTTCTTGCTTGGCTTAATCCTTTCGTCCTTTTCTGGTATCAGATTCGTTGTTCATCTCTTCCGTTGCCCCTTTTGATGGATTGTATCCTCATCTTTAATTTGTCAGATGTGGCCTCAAATTTAGCTTATGATGAATACGATCAAGTTACAGCAGAACATATGGCTCTGGAGGTAGGGTAAAACTTGCTGATGCTGTTTTGGTTTAATTTGCAAACAATTTTCCCGTGTATGACTCTCTGCCTTGCGGGTTTCACGTACGATCTCAGGTTCTCAAGGAAATCGAGAAGCTCACGAGAGTAAAGAAGATGATGGAAGAGGCTGGAAAACCATTTTAATTAAGTTGGACTTCACTGTATCGGATGGGATAATCCCTGAGACTAAACTCATTTGCTCTAAAAAAAGGGCAACGTATATATAAATATGTGTGAGAAACAAATTACTCATTATCAAGTCATTTACCAATTGGCCTAATTAAATAAATAGCAAAAAATAAATACATAATTAGGTATTTGTTAAATAAGGGTAAATATGTATCATCACGTTTAATTTTTTAGTGTCATCAAATATGTGTCATCATATATAAAATTATAGTGTAATTATTCAAAGTGTCATCAACTATGTGTCATCACATACAATTTTTTCTAGGGATTTTCTTTTTTGTACCCTCGAGGTTCAGACTTTTCCTCTTGGTGCCAAAAAAAAAGTTATTCCTTTTGGTGCCCTTCTAGTTTTACAAAAGTCCCAACCGTAACCTAAAGTAAATATAAACCCAAATTCCATCCAATTTATACAAATTCCGTTAAAATTTATGTAAGAAAAGGATTTTATTCCCTGTTTTAATCCCATGGTATTTCTCTCTCGGGTTTTTTACTCTCCGGCCGTACCATAAGCTATACTGAGACGGTGAGATTCGAGCTCATCCTCTTGGCCTCTTGGGGCAGAACAACATGGCCGGCCGAGGCGGGGTTTTACGGGGCCCCACAACCACAAGCACTGGGACGGCATCGTTCCGCCGAATTGCCAGCCCCACCCGTCGATCCACCGCCCGAGCGTCGGTATTCAGTGGGAGGAGGCGAAAGATCCGCTCCATGCCGACATGGACGCCTCCAAGACCTGCCGGGTGGGGCCGGGGATGTCGTTTGCCAACGCCGTGCACGAGCGCGTGGGACGGTGGATCTGGTGCCCTGCGCCGTCGGAGGTACGGGGAAGGCGGCGGTGGATAGCAGTGGCGATGAGGCGGAGATCAAGGCGATGATGTGGTACCAGGGGGAAACCGATACGGAGGAGGAGCATGACGCGGCGGCGTACAAGGAGAGGATGGAGCGTCTGATTGTGAATCTGAGGGAGGATCTCAATTTGCCCTCGCCCCTTCTCTGTTTTTTCCCCAATTACAAAACTATCAAATTTCCGAATTCGAATGGAATTGAATTTAGTTTCTTATCTATTTCATGGTTCTCAGATTGCGACTACATCAGGAACCGAGAAATACCTGGAAAAGGTGAGGGAGAATTCAAAATTCTGGAAAAGCATTTTATCGTCCGCCTTCTCCCTCGCACGCAAGTCACTCGTTTGTAAAGTTCGCTCAATCCGAGAGAGAACTTATTAACGGAGAAGTAAAAAAATGGATGGAATTTGGGCTTAGTGCATTTAAGGCTACGGATGGAACTTTTCTAAAACTATAGGGTCACCAAAAGGAATAACTTATTTTTCTGGATACCAAAAGGAAATGTCAAAAACTCAGGGGCACCAAAAGGAATATCTCTTTTTTCTAATATGATCATATATGTTTCCTTACTCAAAGTGTCATAAAAAAATTATTGATGACACAGTGCAATTGTCATCAAATGTCACCGCTACTTGATGACGGTTTGATTGTCATCAACTATCATCACAAATGTCATCCCTACTTGACGACAACTCAATTGTCATCACAACTGTCATGGCTACTTGATGACGGTTCGATTGTCATCGTTTGATGACGGTTCGATTGTCATCGCTACTCGATGACGATTTGATTGTCATCATTTTTCATAAATTGTCATAAAAAAGTATTGATGACACGGTTCGATTATCATCACAAATATCATGATTACTTGAGGACGGTTTGATTTTCATCAACTATCATCACAAATGTCATCCCTATTTAATGACGGCTCGATTGTCATTACAAATGTCATCGCTAATTGATGATAACTCAAATGCCATCAACTATCATTGCTACTTGAAGACGGTTCGATTGTCATCGATTGTCATTATTATTTGATGACGATTTGATTGTCATCGCTACTTGATGACAATTCAATTGTCATCAACTATCATCACTAATTGATGACGGTTTGATTAATTTGTTTGTCATCAAAAGGGCCTTGATGACAAACAAGTGTCATCAAAGGACCTTAAGGACATTAATTTGTTTATCATCAAAGGGCCTTGAAAACAAACAATTGTCCTCAAAAAATAAAAAAAGCTTTGATGACATTCAACCACATCAAAATAACTGTCCTCAAAAAATAAAAAAATAAAATTGTCATCAAATATCATCACTTGTCATCAACACATAAAAATATGTCGTAAGAAATTCCAACCATACAAGAAAACCAAAACTATGTTGGCGATCATTCAACCATACAAGAGAATCAAGCTAAAACTACAAATGAACTCCAATTGTTAATTTGAGTCAGTACAAGATAATCAAGCTAAAGCTACAAATGATCCCATCAAAGGCGGTTCCTATTTAATTTGTGTGGAATTTGAGTCAATGCAAGGTTGGAAACATGCATGCCAAAAAACGATTTCTTACATTCAAATCAATTAGTTATGAACTTATCTGGTTGCTTGCTCTTGGTCTCCTCCATTGGGGTAGCTATAATTGGTAACAAACACTCAACTTTAAAATGCTTGCTTTAAAATGCTTGTTTACCCTTGTGATGTTGTTAGATGAGCCTTTCATGGTTTTGGATTTCCAAGTTTGTGGTCACTGAGATGGATTCGGAATTGACCGTGTCAAGATACTTGAAAGCCTGATCAACACCGCAACCGCGAATTTAGATTGATTGGTTGTCCTCATTCTCAACTCTAATCTTCTCCAAACCTGCAAACACGGAATACACTATTGTGAACCCAAAAAGATTTTACCAGTGCCATCTTTGGAGAGTTCCCTTAGTGCAATCTTTGGAGACTCCGAGTGAGGAGTAGAAGAGGCAAACCTAGTCAGGATCCACGAGGGTTGGGTTATCACATTCTTGTTCCCATCCTTGGGCCTTGATGAGTTCCCAAAGCTAACTAATCACGTTGTCAGTCAGAAAGGATGTGGAGAGAACACGGGGAGTAATGATCTTACGTTCCCCAATAGTGGAGGCCTTGGTTGCCTCTGTGCCCTTAGGCTTCTTGTTCCCCTTGGTGCCTTTAGCTGTCCTCTTTTTCTTTCCTAAAGAGGGGTTGTTTACTCAACATCAAGACGGGTTCCCTTTCCTTGGGAGCGAGATTGGAGAGGTTGGAGATGATGATTTGGTGATCGTTTGTTGGGAGCTAGGCAGCCTGAGGTTCCATGCCATCTGCCGCTAGAGTTTCTGCGTACTCCATGGCAAGATCAATCACGTCAAGGACCTCAGTGGCGTTGTCGTTGTCGTCACCAAAGTGCATCAAGGGAGAAAAGAGATGGCTTCTTCTTCTTCTTCTTCTTCTTCTTCTTCTTCTTATTTGGAGGTTTAGAAGAGGAAGCGATTTTAGATATTGTGGTTTTGGGTGGATTAAGACTAAAGTGGTCAACAATGGTGGTATGTGAAGACAGAGGTTAAGAGAATGACGAGGATAAGGGTTGAGAGGAGATGGTGAGAGGAGTACGAGAGGGCACCACTAGAAAAGATGGCGGCACAACCCTAGGCGGGGGAGGAGGTTGGCCTAGGATTTCGTACTCGAGGAAGGAAGGTCTAGTAAGAGGATCTACTCGCCTGTGAAGATGAGGCTTGGCATAGTCATGTAGGAGCTTAAACAGAAGTTGTTTTTCCTATATGTCGGTGCAGTCATCGGCTTCTTTTAGCATGGCTCTGAAGAGAGATCTTGGATTGTTGTTGATCCATTCACGGATCCAAGCATCTGGGTGAGAGTGGGTACTATTTGAGAGAGGGTTGGCCTTTCGCTTGTTTTAGGAAGAAAGGGAGGTTTCAGGGAATTAGGGTTGCAGAGGAGAGAATAGAGAAGACGATCCCAAAAATGGCAAAGGCGGGCTTAAGATAGTTTTTGGATGAAGGGTAGAAAGGTAAAAGGTCGTTGCTAATTCAAAAACGAACCAATGACAAAGTTTTACCTTTTCATCTTCTTTTGCAATATTAGGAAACCTGTAGGCGTTTCCCAGTGTAGTCCAATCGGCGTGCAAAAATGATTGGCTCTCAGCGTTCCTTCGCTGTTAAGAGATCTGACACATTTCTTGCTTCCCGAGCAACACTTCCTCTTTCTTCACCGCTTTAAATTCCAGTACCTTGTTCCCTTCTAAAGTAATCAAACTCGAAGTAAGTTCCCATGATCTTTTTTGAGAGGGCCAAGTTTGGATAGAGTGGTTAAGGGAACTCATATCCAAATTTTTGTGTGGAGCTAGGGAACACAAGGGGAACTAGACAATTTGCAACTCGTGAAAGGGACAAACAAGGGGGTTCATGAGAAGCATTTGTCTAGTTGGTTTTATGATCAACCATCATTGTGGCTTGTAATGAGGGTGGGAGGAACTCAGGTTGATCATTTTGGGCGAAAAGAAACAAAGTTCCGTAAATTGCAAAGTAAGCGTTAGACTAGTATGGTAAAATGAATGCGCAAGTTCCTAGAGTTTCCTATCATGCGATTCAACTTAAACTAGCCAAGCATCGAGGGAATAACAAACCAGGACTTGTTTAATTTAGAGTTATCATTCCTAGAAGCATCTGTATGTGCTTATATGGATGTTTGTCTAAAGCTTTGGTGAGAGTGTCCGTAATTTGCTCTTCAGTTCTATAGTTTTCCATAGAGATTTTCCCATGCTCAACATTATCACGCAAGAAATGATGCCTATTGTCTATATGCTTAGTACGAGAATGACGCACAAGATTTTTAGAAATGTTAATGGCACTACTATTGTCACTGCGTATGGGAACTGGGCCAAATAACATACCATAATCTTGAAGTTGATACTTAAGCCATAGAACTTGGGAACAACACTCGGCGGCTGCTATATACTCTACTTCAGCAGTTGAGAGTACCACCAAGTTTTGCTTCTTTGATCCCCATGAGACAAGGCACGAGCCTATGAACTGGGGCATTCCTGAAGTTCTCTTCCTATCAACTAGATGCCCAACAAAGTCTGCATTTGTCATTTCCTTTGAGGTACCTGAAAATTTTCTTCACCTCTTTCATGTGTGATTCTTTAGGGTTAGCTTGAAAATGTGTGCATAGGCACACGGAGAACATGATATCTGGTCTACTAGATGTCAAGTAGAGAGGGGATCCAATCATACCTCTATAGTTCCTTTTGGTCCACGCTAATACCTGTCTCATCAAAGTCCAATCTCATGTTGGGTGAAATGGGAGTGTCTATGGGATTTGTAATCTCCATCCCATATTTCACGAGCATTTCTTTGATATACTTTATCGATGGATCTTAGTTCCCTCTTTGGTTTGAGAGATTTAAAGCCCCAAAAAGAACGCCAATTCCCCTATCAGGCTCATCTTAAACTCACTACTCATCAGATTCTTAAACTTTTCAATAAGTGAATTGTTAGTGGCAATAAAAATATTATCATCGACATAAACTTGGACAAGCAAAATGCCTTTGGATTCTTTCTTAAGGAAAAGAGTTTTGTCTATGGAACCACGAAGATAACCATTTGACAAGAGAAATTGAGTAAACTTGTCATATCATGCTCTGGGCGCTTGCTTGAGACTTAGAGGGTTGCTCTCTCTAGAAAGTACACATGGTCATGGTAGTTCCCATCCTCGAAACCTATAGATTAACCAATTTACACTTCTTCTTTAAGATGCCCATTGAGGAACGCGGTCTTCACATCCATTTGATAAAGCTTAAATCCCATGTGGGCTGCGTAGGCAATTAGAAGGCGAATGGCTTCGATGCTTGCCATTGGAGCAAATGTTTCATCGTAGTCAATTCCTTCTTCTTGATTATACCCTTGTGCCACAAGTTGAGCCTTGTTCCTTGAAACGACTCTAGAGTCGTCGAGCTTATTTTTGAAGACCCAACGAGTTCCTATGACATTCTTTTTCTTGGGATGAGGAAAAAATTTCCATACTTTGTTCCTTTCAAACTGGTGAAGTTCCTCTTGTATGGCTTGAATCCAATCTGGATCCTTCAAGGCTTCTTTGATGTTTTTGGGTTCCACCATTGAGACAGAAGCATTGAAGGCATAGAAATTATAGAAAGAGGAATGAGTTTGCACACCTTTCTCATAAGGAGTGATGATGTTGTCGATGGGATGGTCTTTCCTTTGGTGGTAGTTCCTTGTTTGAATGTTGGTGAGATCTGGTTGTACCCTTGAGTCTTCTACATCATGATCCCGGTGGTGTTCCCCCTCAAGTGAGGAATCGTTTCCCATCTGGTCATTCTAGATCTCTTCATTGTTCCCTCTATGTTCCCCCTTAGTGCTAGACTCTGGTATGTTTTCATCTTGGAGAACAAGAGAGTTGGATTGGGAAGTGTCTTGAGACTCTTCCATGGTCGAAGGAACTTCTATTGAGTCTTGATCATTTTGACGGTGATTCCCTTCATTATTATCTAATCGTGGGACATTGTTCCCACAAGGATAGTCCTCATCTCGTTTCCTTGGCTCATCATCATCGTCATCTTCTTCCCGCCTTACCAGTTTAAACAGAGTTCCTTTTCCTTTGGACTCAGTTCCCATCCTCACAGATTGTTCATTGAAGACATATGTATATTTCCTTCAATCTTCTTGGTTCTTTTTTTGTAAACTCTGTAAGCCCTTTCTTTGTGAGGAATAGCCAAAGAAGATTCCTTCATCACTCTTGGAATCGAAGTTCCCAAGATTATCGTTGCCATTGTTGTTGATGAAACACTTGCAACCAAAGGTTCTGAGATGGAAAATATTGGGCTTTATTCCTTTCATCAACTCATATGAGGTCTTCATGATCATAGGTATGATCATAGCTCTGTTAAGAATGTAGGTCCTTGTGGAGATGGCTTCAGCCCAATAACTTTTAGGAACTCCAATCTCAATCATCATGGTTCGAGCCATGTCTTCTAAAGTTCTATTCTTCCTCTCAACTACACCATTTTGTTGAGGAGTACGTGGAGCTGAAAAGTTGTGGGAGACTCCGTGTTCTTCACAAACTTAAGGAACTCTGAATTCTTGAACTCAATCCCGTGGTGCGATCTCATGGACTTGAGCATTAATCCCATGCTAACTTCCATTCTCTTGATAAACATCTCAAATTCCCTGAATGCATCTACTTTGGACACCAAGAAAATAACCTAGGTAAATCCTGAAAAGTCATCAATTAGAACATACATGTACCTTTTACCACCGTGGCTGACTGTTCTCATGGGACTGCAGAGATCCAAGTGGATTAGTTCTAGAGGATGTGTAGTGCTCACCACTTTCTTTGGTTTGAAGAAATCCTAGTTTGTTTTCCCTTGAAACATGCCTTACACATCTTAGCTCCTTCAAAATTGATTCTGGGAAGTCCTATAACAAGATCTTGTAGGTACAACTTCAAGATTTGATTTACCCCTGCATGTCCCAGCCTTTTGTGCCAGAGTTTCGTATCATCATGGGAACTCACTAGGCATATCATTCTTGGAGGCTCAAAGTTTATATCCACCACGTAGATGTTATTGGATCTTTTTTCTTTGAGAATGATTTTGTTTGTTTTCTTGTTGATGACTAGACACTCCTTCGAGTCAAAGGTGACCACATTGTTCCCTTGGTCATATATATGAGATACACTTAGAAGGTTGTATCCTAGATCCTTAACTAGATTAACATTGCTTATCTTGATGGATTTATTTAGCATTACTTCTCCAGTTCCTATGATTTCCCCTTTATTCTTGTTGCAAAAGGACACATGACCTCCTTCGACTTATGTGTGGAGTGAGGTGAGGTTGTCTTTGTTCCAAGTCATACGGTTAGAGCAACCGCTGTCTATGATCCATGTGCAGTTCCCCCCTTACTACCACCTGCAAAGAAAATTAGTTTTTGGCGACCCAAGCAAGATGACTATTGCCTGGTTCTTTACATGGATACACATTTTCAAAGTGAACATATTCAACAATGTTAATGTCTCAAGAGTTCCTAAGATGATGATTGAAGTTCCTATGAGCACCACCATTCCAGCGGGTTTTGTAGTACTCTCCCAAGTATTACTTGGGATGGGGTCTTTGAATCCTATTTCTATCCATGGTTTCTTTATTGTAAACACTTGACCCATTACCCTTTGCGATTTAAATATAGAGTTTGTGCCCATTGTTCCCAGTGTAGTATTCTCTCTTCCCATTTACATCACTATCTAGAAACGAATCTTTTCTTCAAGATGGACATTCTTTTGTTTTTCAGAGTGAAGTTCTAAGGCTCTACACTCATTTATCCTATTCTTTGGGCACTCAGGCTCATAACCAATGCCATATTTGGCAGGAACAAACTTGGTTTGTGAACTAGGGGTTATTTTGTTCAAATTGCTCTCACTCAGTTTTTGTAGGAACTCATTCTTTTCTTTTTCCAAATTGGTCACTTCTTTCCTAAGGGCATGGTAATCAAAAAGAGTTGACTCAATCTTCTCAGTGAGTTCCACACAGTTGGAACAAGTTTCAAGACCAACACATTCGAGCACAAGGTGTTCCGATTCATCTAGCTTCTTTTGAAGTTTTATATTGTCTTTCACAACCTTAGTCATTAATTTTAGGTGCTTAGGTTTATCATAACAAGATAAGAGTCAAGAATGGATTCAGTGGTTACCTCACTGGGTTGTTCCTTAGTGGTTTCTCCTATGGCCTTTTTGTTGGGGTTCCTATCGGTCGTTCCTTGCGGGCAATTTTTAGCGAAGTGCCCCTTCTTGTAGCATTTTTAGCAAGTGACATGACCAAGGTCCTTCTCCATGGGCTTGCTTTGGGAACTATAGTTCCTTTGTTGGTTCCCATAGTATTTCTTGAATTTTCCTTTCTTGTAGAAGGAGCAAAGTGCCTTTGTGACAAGCATGAGTTCCTCATCTTCATCCTCTTCTGAGTCATTATACTATTCTTGTACGGACTTGAGCATTATTTCCAATTTTAAGGAAATTCCCTTGTGTGCCTTATCATGTTCCTTATCCTCTTGCTTTCATTTCTCGTGGCCTATCAGCTTGACGAAGACTTGGTGGAGCATGAGGCTCCTATTCTCTGAGTTTTCTTTGAACGTTGTTCTTTCATTTCCCCACTCGGCAGTCAATTCATTGAATAGTTGTTAAACCTTCATTTTATCGGTGATTTCTTGCTTGGTGATCCCAAGTGCAGCTAGCTTGGTACATAATGACTTGAAGCGAGATTGGTAGTTGTCCATTGATTCTGCCATTTCCATTCGAAAGTTGAAGAACTCCCTTCGAATGTTCATCTGGTGGTCATCTCTGAGATCGAAACTCCCTATATGCATTTGTTGGGGATGTCTTCCAACATCTCCTTGGCAGTCTCCAAATTTTCCACCTTATCGTTGTCTTGTTCACACATGGAGTTGTTGAGGTACATCTTGGCCTTGTAGTTGGCCTCCATGAAGTTCCATTCATTTTGTCCCCATTTGGACAAATCGTCGCAAATGGCTGAATCAATTAACTTCAAAGTTCACTTTCTCAATGACGCACCAGGCCTGGAAGTCATGACTGCGCATCCAGTCCTTCATCTTGACTTGACAGTTCTCGAATCTTCCAGCAATAAGCCTTGGAGGCTTGTTGTTCCCATGACCGATTTGAGTCAATTCCGAAGAAATATCATACCTGCGAGACTAACACAGAAATCTAGAGCAACACCTGCTCTGATACCAATTATTGGATCGTAAGTGTTAGTTAAGATTTGGAAATAGAAGTTGGATTGTTCCAAAGGCAACAAAAGTAAAACAGAAATACATAGATAATCAAGCAGGATGGGACACAATTCCTTTATAGAGGAACCCCACTACAACCAACTAATTGTATGGGTAAACATCTACCTCCGCTTGAAGCATTTTGAATTTTGGTGGAAGATGATCAATCGATATTTAACAAGATTATATCACAAATGAAGTCAAACAATAACTAATAATATTAAATATGTGGAAATAAACTTTACCAAAGTGTAAAGATGACCTTTACAAAAGTGTTCCTGGATATTAGCCATGCAATCAAATAACCCCATCTAGAATCAAGCATAAAGATTAAAGTCCACTTAAGTACTTAACTTCTCCCCAAAAAGATACAATGCCAATCACTTAACTTAAAAGGGCTCAACAAAAACAATTACATCTGTGTACAAAAGCAAGAATAAACAGGCCACAACAAAATGAACTAGTAGAATTAATAATGTCAATCCTCAATTATCAAAATCAGGAGAGTCATCGGTATCACTTCCCATGTCGTCTTCACTGATTAACAAATCAATAGTTCTAATATTTGCAACAACATCATCACATGTTTCATATAATAAAAATTTCATAGCTTAGATAAGAAGACAATAAAATATGAGAATACAACATGACAAATTAATGATAATGACCATTGAAATTCAAATATACATACATCTTAATGCATCCACAACTTCATCCTCATCATGTGATGTTGCATCAAGAACAATTTAGCCAATTATCATTTGTGGGAAGATGAGGTTCTTCTACCTCGGTTATCCATTCATCATCCGAGGGTATGTCATCCAAAGATTGTTTTTGCATCTCAGCTGCACCCTTTTGTTTTTGTTTACTTTTCAATCTTAAGTTATACATTACAAACACCAAATCGTTCATCTTTTTTTTTTTGATGCAAACGGTTTCTCTTCTTTGTATGGACATAAAAACATAAAAATTCCAATGTATAGAACAATCACATTAAGTAGTTTAGAGGTGGGAAAAAATATATGAATCAACATAACTAGTTAGTAACTTATTATGACTAACCTGCTCAAATGCACTCCAATTCCGCTCATAATCAGAAGAACTACAAGTCAAACTTAAAATCCTAATGGCAAAATGTTTTAACTCAGGACATTCATCCCCATAAGAATCCCACCACTCAGCTACATACAAAAATGGTAAAATTTAAGATAGTGTATTGGCTATAATGATAAATAACATTAATATTCAAGTAGAAAATGATTAGGAGCCTGACCTTGAGATTTCATATTTCTATTGATCACAACAGAAGGCAATCCAAAAATTTAGCGTGCATTTTTAAAATCTTCCATTTGTCGATCAATTTTTGCCAACTTTACATGATTAGGAACCATTCTTTGCAAACAATTGTACAACCCAATCTTAATTTCTACAGTAGATATAAAATCTGAATTATGATGGAAATGTGGATTGAGGTAGTAGGCAGCTGCATGTAATGGTCGATGTAATTGAGACTCCCAATGCTCATCAATTATATCTACCACAAGTTTATAGCTGCCAAAACAACTATTACAAAATTAATAATATGATCAATTTTAAGATAAATCATGTCAAGATATAAAAATAAACAATTAACTTACTATCTTTTAATGTTTTTGAAATTTTCTTTGATTTGATTCTTTTCTTATTCCATAGCATTATAAATGAATCCCATAGCAGGAGTAACATCAGAATCTACCAACCGAAGGACTTTAACAAGAGGAAGAGTTGCTTTCAAACAAGTATTCACATCATGCCAAAATCCACTAGTATCTAAGGCAATCTTTTCAACCTTTATGCCTTCAAACATTGAAGAAAATCTACTTGACATCAACTCATCTGATGCAAACATAGCTAGCAATGGACCTTTTTGCTCCTTAAGAGACCTCAAGGTCAAGTATGAAGTAGCAAATCTTGTTGCACCAGGTCTTATCGACTCCCTTCCTTTTGTAAACTGTCTTAACATAGTATGCACTAATGTTCTAGAATATATGAACGTGGTTACCTTTTTTGCCTTTGAAATTGTTTCACTATGAACCTTGAGCTTCTTATCAAAGTCCTGAAGTATCAAATCAATGCAATGGGAAACACGAGGCGTCCAAAACAACTTTTTTCTTTTCTCCATCAGCTTTTCTCCTGCTGCTTTGTAGTTGGCAGCATTATCAGTCACTACTTGTACAACATTCTCTTCCCCGACCTTCTCGACAACGTCATCCAACATCTCAAACACTTTTTCTGTTGTTTTTGAGATGTGAGATGTGTCAATTGAATTCAAGAAAACAGTTCCCTTAGGGCTATTCACCATGAAATTATTTATGATGCGCCTTTTTCTATCAGTCCATCTATCAGACATTATGGTGCAACCTGTTTTTGTTTTGCATTGCTCTTTATGCTCCTCAAGAATGTTCTTCACATTGGATACTTCTTTCTTCAAAAACTTCTCTCGAACTTCATGATAACTTTGTGGTTTAAATCCAATCCCAAACTTGGCAATTTTCTCAACCATGACTGGAAATTCAGGATTGTTAACAACATTGAAAGGGATAGCACTAGTATACAAGAATCGAGCTATATGTTGAGAAACCTCATCTCTCTCCTCCTTTTTATACAATTGATTAAGAGTATCCTGCTGCTTTGTGGTTGACTTTCTCACAAAAGAATACATAATGCCCATTCCTTTGTTACCATAAGCATGGTTAAAGACAATTCACTATTATCCTCAACATCTTCACCAATATCATGAAACTTCCTCCTTCTTTTCTCAGCTTCTTCTGCATTAAATTGTAAAATTGCTCTAATTTTTTCTTTAGCATCATTTGGAGCTTGCAAACAAGGCTCAACATTACTATGAGTTCCTGCAATATGATGCTTCAGCCTAAAAATTTCTCCAGAATAGACATTACTACAATGCTTGCATTTCACTTTTCTAGCAACACTATCCACCTCAATAGCATGCTCCCAACTTGGATCTGATATGTTACCAACAAATTTTTTCTTTTTTTTTTCCTAGCAGAGGCTACACTTGCCATCTCAAATTCTCAAGTGAACTAACTTATACAAATCAAGAAAGAACAACAAGAAAGAACAACATTGTTAGCCTACTATCTAACTATGATTAAATCAGAAACTAAATGAATAAAAAAAATCAAAAACAAATTAACAAAACAATGTAGTAATTGACTAATTGTCATTTGCCAAGATAAATTTGTGAAACGTTGGAGTCTTGAAAATTAGAGACCTATTTAGAATGTAATTTTAATGGTGCCCTACCAATCAATACATTAATTAAATTTCAATAGAGATTTGCCAATAGCATATGCCTATAAAATACGTTAATATTAGAAGAAGAAAAGGGGCATTTGTTTTCCTAATTAATTAGCAATCATTAACTAGAGTACTATACTACTATGGAGTTTAATAATCATCAACTAAAAAAGTATTCTAGAAGCACACAATATGCAAAATAAACACGAGAAACTAAACCCTAAACATGAAACACCATTTGTAGTTTTGTACTAATAATCAGTTCAATTTACCAAATAATCATAGACTAATAAGGAGGAATATCTAGAGATGTACAAATTTATGAAATAAACTAAAAAAATCTAACCTTTTTTTTGGTCGAAAAAAATCTAACCTTTTTTGGTTCTTCGTTTACAACTTTCAACTTTGCATTGAACAATGAAGAATGGAGAACGAACAAATGAAGGAGAAAGACATGAAATGGATGGGGGAAGTCAAAAAGATGAAAAAGTTTCAACCTAAAAAGTAAAAATGTGTACATCTAAGATCTTTCTAGTTTCTACATTGAAAATTTATTTTTATTTTTATTTTTAATTGTAAATGTGCTACTTAGTTAAAGCATTTCAATAGGCCTAAATTGTCAAGTGGCCCATGACTTATAATATGCAACAACAACACTTACATATATAAAGGGATCGCACGATCCTATTATGAGTCGAACTATCCTACAATCCAACCGATCCTACACGATCTTATGTATGATCCCATTAGATACGATTTAATACATACGATTCGTATCGTTTGGCTAAAACCGTACGATCCTACGATCCAGGTCGCGATCCTAACTTGCTTATATGGGTGTGTTATGTTGCATTTTTTTATGATATGTTTATTGAGGATGGTATCTTTCTCAAGTACCAATTTTTGCATATTTGCTATATTTCTTTTTCTTTTCGAACACCAATTAAACGGTATCATGTATGCCAATTTTTCTTGCAGCCACACGAAGATCAAGTGATTTGTTTTTATTTTTATTTTTGAACAACATTTAAAGCTTTTTGATACTCTGCTTAGTTGTGGCTCTGACTAATCTGCTTCATAATCACTTGGAAATTAATTATAAAATTCTAACAATTTTATTATGTTTGCATCTTAACAATCTGTTTTTTAATGTATCACTATAGCTATGCAAGTGAGGGAGAAGACGAAATAGTTAGGCCAATAGTCGACGGTTTTTGTTCAACACAAATTTCATCTTTTATGAGTCTGAGGCTCTCGAGTATCTTTCTTTTTCACGTGCTATCGTAATCCAGGTTTTCCATATACTATTTCTTATTTCAAATTCATTTTATTTTTGGTTGACGAACTTTTTTTATTAGGTCAATAGTCCATATTACGGAGAGAGCATTGGAGCATATTACGGAGAGAGCATTGGAGCTGCTAGCTACCTTTTCCAGATGTTGGAGTGCCCAAATTGCTCCTTGACATCGGCATGCTATGGTTTTGATGTTATTACTCATATCCAATGGTTTGGTGAATTAAATTTTGAGTATTTGTATGTGGGAATGGAATTTGTGTTTTGCTTCTAAGGTTTGGTCATTTATAGAATCTATATGATACAACAGAATTGCTAAGCTTTAACAGTTCATAACCTTACGTTGTCATTTTTCCATGGTAAAGCTTTTTACTTCCAACATTAAGACTATTACATTTCAATTTAATGCATCAGCAGTGATCCGACCTTAATGGAAGGGCTTTCTAATTTAATTTATAGGCTGAATCGGAGCCTCCTTTTGGTTGGAGCTGTGGAAGAATGGTGACTTTTATTGTAATATCCGCTCTTTTTAGTAAAGAGATATTACTTTCGAGTTATATTAAGTGAAGAGTTACACCTAATTTAAATCCGCTATAAATGGATAAAACTTGCAAAATGGAAATTTATTTCTTATGAATGAATTTTTGGCAAGTTAAATCGTATTTAGCGGAAAATTTTAAATTTTAAAAGTGTAAGAAGATGGCAATAATAAGGAAGTTGAAAGAGTGGTCAAAAGGAGGAAGGTATAATCGGACTCGAACCCATGACCTCTTGCTCCATACACAAAATACACCCGTAGCCACTCTACTAATGTGTTTTACTAGCAAGTTATGGAATGGTTTTATTTTCAACTATTCATACCCGCCTTAGTATTGTCTTTTCCACATTTGAACGATCAACTTGCACGACGCTCAATGGCTGCGCCGCCTCTCATTACGCCTCCGTCACCATGGCGTCGTTCCGCCACCTAGCCAAGCTAGAGTATAGCTTTGATGAATCATGCCACCACCACTCTCCACCTTTGCCTTTCTTTCTTGTCTTTTTGTGGTGTTGGCAAGAAGGTGTCGAACCAAGTGGCTTTATCCCAAGTCAAATTGTGGCAATAAGGAGGTAGGAGATGGCAGAGAGGCTATTTGAGGAGCCGAGGTGCTCGGAAAATGGGCTGGACTGTTCGAATTTGTACCCGAAAATCTCCCATGTTTTGACCTAATAAACACCCCAAACTTCAAAATTCGATTGTGAACTCGTTTCTTAACCAAAATCGGTGATTCAAATTGCTATATGTCGAGAATTAAGTGATCTAAAATCCACCAAATCAGTTCGTGGTACTGGTTTCCCAGATTTTTTCGATGTTGGTGACGAGTGGTTTTCGAGGGCTTCGTACTCCGTCTTACCAAAACTATTTACGGGGCAGTTGCAAACAGTTGGAAATGTGAGATTTCTACTGTTGCAAATATCCGCGCCACCCCGCCCCTGGTGTCTCCGATGGAAGCCGACGAACAGGCCTTCACGGCCAGCCTTGTTGCTGAGTTCTTTTACCCAGAAAATTCAGCATCGGCGAGTGATGTTCGAGGACCTCGTGCACCGCCTTCCAGCCATATGTTTTGGACTACAATTCCAACAATAGGTAGAGGGTAATATCTTATTCCATCTGTTGCAAGTTTCGTCGCTACCATGTTTCTGGTGTCGCCTCCACGAGTCGGTAAACAGGAGTTCACGAACAGCTTTGGTACTGGTTTATTGTGCCCAGAAATTCAGCCTTGGCGAGTGATGTTTATCGCCTTTGTTATCCTTCTTCATTAAAGGAATTAAAGTTCCGTTGCCAACAGTAGGAAGAGGGTGATGAGGACTTCTAACTGTCGCTTGATTCACCCAAAAAGGATATCAGACGAAGTCTTTAGACGTCGGCGAAGTTGGCTCGTCGCTCACTTTATTTCCGGACTTCTTATGGTTTTAAGTGAAAAGAAAAGGGAAAGATGTATGGAACCGGATTTGTCTCGGTATGCGCGCCATGGTTTCATATGGATCGTCTCGATTCACTTGTTGCCTCGTTTTGTGCGTTGCACGTTTTGCGTGCCGCCTCGATTTGCGTGCAAGCAAATACCGAAAGCGTATCGTTAGGTAATTTCCGTCTTTCGAGCTTGACTTATAATTTGGAATCATTTTTAGGATAAGATCATTCGAAGTTGGAATTTTCGTATTAAATCTCGTAAAGCGTGATTTATCGAATTGGTTAAGTTATAAAACCGGATTAAGTGAAGCAAGTGTTTGACAAATTATTATAAGGACATAATAATTTGTAGTAGTTAATCATGAAAAAGAAATAAATTGATTATAATTTATTTCTCTATTCTTTTCCGGTACAACCCGAGTTCGACCTCGGATGCACATCGTTCGAGATGGGATTTAATTGCTTTAAGAGGAGATAACTCGTATAAGGCAAGTGGACGGTTCTCTCTTGCATTATTGTTATTAAATGAGGAATTGAATCCCATTTAATATTTGCGTTGGGAACAACTTGTATGATTAATAAAGTATGATAGGTTGTGGTTTTGTTAGAAACAATGACTATATTGTAATTCATTCAGTTTCGCGCTAGAACTGGATTTAGGCCCGTTGTGTGTGACCTTGTTTGTTTAGTTGTCTCATGCTGAGACATGGATATAGATTAATCTAGTCCAGGTTTGTGAGCTTAGTCTCGGAAGCATCTCTTTAAAACTCATGTTAGGCAGTATCAATATTGATCCCCTAACACTAAGGTCATGACCATGGCCCGCTCTACGCTTGAGGGGCGACTATGCACTCTAGCTAAGTGCATTTATTAATATGTGTTGGTAGAGGATTATGGATGAAACAGGCCCTCTAATCTCTCCATATTGGGACCCGTACTATTCGTTGTTCAAGGATGAAACATGCCCTCTGACCTCGATAGTATTGTTTTCCATCGGCAGTAGTTCGAGCCGATTAAAAGATGTCAACTTGTTTGTGAAAAGTTTTGAAAGTAATATAAGATAAGTGTGTTAGGCACATTAATATACCCGAATGGTTGGTCTATTCGATAATCATTCTTACTCCCGGTTATGAATGATTCTTAATCAAATCTTGATTAAGTCAATCTGATTAGTCGATGGAGACTTTTCAAAATGTTATGTGATTAATATGAGTTCCCAACAATTGTTCATGTTTCGTAAAGGAACCACAAACTGTGGTGTCCTACCTTTTGATTATGCATACCTCATTCTGATCCCCTATGGGACCCGTACTATTCGTTGTTCAAGGACCGCTAACTGTTGGATCATCGACCGGTTGTCATTCGGATTTCGATACCAATATGTTTAGTCACTACCGTAAGAACCAGTCAATTTCTCCACTTTCTTAGTCTTTCATTAGACTAACCTTACCACCTTATTCAATTGCATGATCGGCTGGTGTCCACCGTTGTACACGACACATCAGGTATTTCTTGGAAGTTGAGTTGAGAAATGGATCAAGAAGTTGAAGAAAAGTTTCCAGAAGTTGTGTTTGAGCGAAGTTTATGGTTGGGCCACTATAAAGCTATGTAGGGAAAGAAGAAGCTAAGAGTTTATATACTAAAGACTTTGTTAAGATAGAAGACTGTTCTATCCTCTTGTCATAAATGCAAATGTTGTTATAAAACCATTTATATTTATTCCCCTGTAACGTTTTCTTAAACTTTGTAAAATATGAGTTATCAAGTAATACAGATCAAGTTCTTATATGACATTTTGTGGTCTTTTACATTCATACCTTTGTTTTAAATGAATCCAACTTTTGGATTTTTAGTTTATTCTGTCAGATTAAAGCCTTGGGTAGCTTCGGTTTAGTTTTAATCGGGGTTACTGGCGGTAATACGTCCAGGGTAGGAAGGGGGTGTTACAGAAGTGGTATCAGAGCTAAAAGTTCCAAGTCTTTCTTAAGACTTTCATCCTTCCATATAGAATTATTGAGAATTCTATATTGGTGTTGTCTTAGAACCATTTACGGAAAATGGTTAAGATTGAAGGTCAGACTTGTGAAAGAGATAGGAGGAGAAAGGGAATTTGAGACATGAGGTAATAAGTTTGTCTTATGGTGGACATTGGATTCCCTGGAGATGGGAACGGATTCCGAGAAGGATCCATAGTAAGATCAAATGAAGATTCCTAAAGGTTATTCGATTCTAGACCAAGTTCTCAATAAACTCCTATTCTCTCTTGAGAATCTGAATTGGGTGTACCCTCGTCGTTTCTTCCATATTAGGAAATTTCTTGTGAGATTTTGAAGTTAAGTATTGTACTTTATAAAGACTTTCTAGTTGAAGGTTTCCTATTTTATGCTCGTATGATGGAAGATTTCAAGTTATGAATTTTGTTTAAAAAAAAACGTCATGATTCAAAGGTATGTGAAAGAAATTGTTAATTTCTTTTCTTGATATGTGAAAGTTCAAGTGTTATCTTTAAAAAGGAAATTTTAAAGTGAGTTTCTTTGACATTGAAGTCATAAGATTAAGAGTTTTCACGAGTATTTTCTTATAGGAATTTCTGAATTTTGAAATTCGAGTATCAATGGAAGTTTGGAGTTGGAACCTCTACCTCTCAATA
Source organism: Fallopia convolvulus (assembly GCA_964016875.1). Taxonomy (NCBI): domain Eukaryota; kingdom Viridiplantae; phylum Streptophyta; class Magnoliopsida; order Caryophyllales; family Polygonaceae; genus Fallopia; species Fallopia convolvulus. Next base: position 28,737,264 of record OZ024722.1, read on the forward strand.
TTAAGATTTGGAAAATCTTATAAGTGTTGAGTAATTCTTAAAGATCAGTATGGATCATGAAGTGAGGTAAGAGAATCCTGAATAGAAAGGGATTACCTTGGAAACTTTCTTCAACAATTGTGTTTGTGAATCTATAGTATAGAATCATGGATATTCTATACTTTTCCTTGCCAGTTGGAAGTTAAAGAGCTTTGAAGTGCTCAAGTGTTGGATCAATTGAATTGTTAAACTATTGGAAGATGCAGTTCAATTTTGCATCTGATAGTCTTCGAACTCGGATTTTCATATATGTTGTGATCTTTTGAGTTAAGAGGATTGAGAATCCTAAATGGAATGAGAATTTCTTATGATTATAGTAAGAAAGAAAGGAAGAATGTTGGTTCAGTTTAAGTTGTGAACAAGTGGTTAATCAGCAAGGTTGCTGTGAATAAGGTTGATTGGTCAAAATGGATTGAACAAGTAAAAGTTCATCAGTAATGTGTTTATGTTCAATTAACTACTTAGCACAAGTGTTAATTGATTACATGAGTTGTTGATATCCAGATGATTAACCTATATGACCACGTTATTGAAGTTTCGTTGTATGATACCCAACTCGGGATAATGAGAAAAGACTTGAGTTCTATACTGGACTAGTAATAGAATCAGCATTGAGATGTTCTAAATTGCCAATGGTATCGGCTTATGTTTCTTCAAGGATAGAAATGATAAAATTCAGTTTTGAAAAGATCAACCAAGGAATGATCTTAGCATATTTGTCTTTGATATTTTAAACAGTTGGGAGAAAAATATCAATCCTTCAATATTGTGGTTGATAAGGCTTAGCCCTTATCGCTGAAAAATAATTTCAGTTGTGTAGGATTTTGAAGATTTTATATCAGTCAAATCCAAAGCCTAAAGTGGAACTGGTGAGATTGTTAAGTTGACGGCAAGCTTCCTAACCACAAGCTCTTCCTTTGCAATGTGGTTTGATGTTAAGTTAATGAAAAGGTACATGTCATCTCCTTATGCTTAATTAAGAAGACAAGGGAATGATGGAGAATTTTAGTTTGTTTGCCAATGTTGAATTGGGATAGGTTCAAGAGTACCTTGTTTGGCTATGTGCATTCTGTTGTTAAAAGAAATTGGATATTAAAGGACTTTCCTTATATGTAGAGAGATATAAGGATTGGATGTATTGAATTAGATGTGGAGTTGACATCATTATAAAGTAATATTTCAAGATGACACATAAGTTGAGAGCGACCTTGGAAGAAGTTGTCATGAGTATGAAAATGTTGGAATCACATTTTTACTAAGGATTGCAAGTAGTGGATTTGAGCGATCAACTCTTTTATTGAACTTGCAAAGTTAAGTTGGGTTAAGACGACTAAGTTAAATCAGACAAGGATTACTCAATACTATGGATTAAGGAAAAGTTTGGCAATATCATATATTTAAGAAGAAGTCAAGGTATGTCATCAAGATTCTAACTTGATGAAGGAATGAAGTGTTACATTTGAAAGGAGATATTGGACTAATTTAGCTCCTTTGAGGCTCAGTTTTGTTTGGAACTTAGGTTAAGTTGGTAAGGTTAGCTAATGTGCAAATGTCAGCACATAACTAGGGCAAAGCGTTAGTAGCATCATTAACATAAGGTCAGCAATTTTATTTTATGCATTGGCTTAACGCGCCCAATTCTTCATAGAGCAGCTAATCCTTGTTTCCGCGGTATTCAAGGTTGAAGCAAGTATGCTAGTAACCTATGTCGAGTTTCCTGTCAAGCTTCAACATCTCTTGAGATTTATTGACAGCTATTCCTTTTCATGAGTAATTTTAATTGTGTTACCCATTTGTTAACCTTTGTAAAGTTGTTATATTTTACTCTTGGGTTGTGATCTTTTATGATCTTATTAGACTTCTATATGTCAAATTGGGTAAAGATTTATGTGAGTCAAGATGTCATGATTTAAGGAATATTTGAAATTGTATTGTGATTTTCTCTTTTGAGAAAAATCTTAGGACTTTGTAGAATTCAGGTATGAAATTTTTTGTAAAGAGAAATGTTGGTTTGTTATAAAGGATTTATGAATAAATTTTCTACGGTTTTCATAGTGGTGAGTAAGAATGTATTTTGTCTTCCATCTTGATCACATGGTAAGGCAAGATTACATGTCTTATTCCTATGAGAATGCAGTAAAGGGTTGTGTTGGTTTTGTTTCCCCATCCTGATCACATGGTGGAATAAGATCACATAATTCCTTGGGTTTAAGTTTGAAATAAGGAATTTGTAGAAGTTACATCTCTTGTCAAGGTTTGAATGATTTGCATAAAAGTTGTGATCAGAATTTGGAAACAACCGTTTCTATCTGTATAAGGGATTTTGCTTGGGTCTCAAAGAATAAAACATTTCTAGTAGGATTTGGCAATCATATAAGTTTTGCAAGCATAGTTGTTTGACATGTAAAGACGCAAGCTTTCTTTTGCATTATAGCAATTGCTATATCTATTGCTATATCTAGTATCTTGTAAAACTCCTTTGAGTTAGTATATCCTTGGTATTTTATACCATTTAAGAAGTATGGTCAAGCCTTCCAGAATAGTTCGATGATAAGTAAAGAGATTTGGGATGATCCTTTACAAAACTTTGGTGGTCTCTGATGAGCTTGGAGTAACTACGTACTTCTCTTAAAGTTTGGGATTGTTTTCCGTCAATGACTAGTGGAATTCTCTAAGCGGTTTGCTAATAGTTTGTCTTGTCTAACATCATGACCTAAGAAGGTCATTGTCGTTTTAGCAGAATTGTCCTTGGAAGTAAGTTGATATGAACTCCTGGAATGGATCCCTCTCTAAGAAATGATACTCTAGTAATCCTTTCTTTCGAATAAAGGATATACTAGTGTTTGGTCCATTAGTTACTATTGCTTTCATGTTGCTTTGAAGATTTAAATCTCTTTGAGATAAGATGGTCAAGTGAGGACCTTAAGAAGAACTCCAATAGGTCTAGAGTTTGGAGATGTAAATTAGTATTGATGTTCAATCTCAGCCTAATAAGTTGTTGGATGTAGAGAATGGACACTTGAGGATATGTTTTAATCCTAAGAGCTAGATTGCTCAACAAGTCAAGACGTCAAATGAAGCTTTAATCGTTCTTCAATGACAAGGGCTAATAATTGTCAATGGGAACAATTATGCTAGAAATTCCTTGGATTGGAAGTGTTATTGTGCAATATGTTGGAATGATAATATTGAAGATATGGTTTTGAATTAAGTTGGATATAATGACTATGAATGGATATAAGTATTTCCAAGTCAAGTTTTGATAGTGAAAGGTTAGTAAAAGTTTTATGTATTTATGAAGCAAGAAGTTGCTAAGTTGACATGGTTGATAGGTTTTGTTAAGTGACTCTATTAAAGGATGTATTCTTGTTTATACGGAAACGAGATAAGTTTCATCCTTATTATATTGAACCTTATGAAAGGTTGGAATGGATTAGTAAGACAGGCTATTATCTTGTTATCTAATCCATAGCAACAATTTTGTTATCATGAGAAGATATGTTGGATGAATCTCACGTTCTTGGTGAAGACGATATTGAGATTTTATATGAAAGAAAGTCGAGTAAGGATTGTGAGACATCCTTCTAAAGAAATTATGTAATAAGAAAGAACTAGTAGTACGAAAACTTTGGTTCAAATATGGTGGTATAGAAACCTCAAGTATAATGATAAGGAAGTTTTTAGACGCACGCTTGGAAAACCGAGCAAGTTATGCAAATGTGTTTTCCTGAGTTGTCTTACCCTAGTTAAAGAATGAAATGTTCTTAAGGGGGTACTTATGTGATAAATTATTTCCCTTCGGATAGAGAATGGTTTTCAGTATACGTTCCAATATTCATATGTGTACCACCCTAGTCTTTCCTAGTTTCGGGTACGAAACTATATTTAAGGGGGTACTAATGTAATATCCGCTCTTTTTAGTAAAGAGATATTACTTCCGAGTTATATTAAGTGAAGAGTTACACCTAATTTAAATCCGCTATAAATGGATAAAACTTGCAAAAAGGAAATTTATTTCTTATGAATGAATTTTTGGCAAGTTAAATCGTATTTAGCGGAAAATTTTAAATTTTAAAAGTGTAAGAAGATGGAAATAGAAAGGAAGTTGAAAGAGTGGTAAAAAGGAGGGTGGTGTAACCGGACTCAAACCCATGACCTCTCGCTCCATACACAAAAGACACCCAAAGCCACTCTACTAATGTGTTTTACTAGCAAGTTAAGGAATGGTTTTATTTTCAACTATTCATACCCGCCTTAGTATTGTCTTTTTCACATTTGAACGATCAACTTGCACGACGCTCGATGGCTGCGCCGCCTCTCATCACGCCTCCGTCACCATGGCGTCGTTCTGCCACCTAGCCAAGCTAGAGTATAGCTTTGATGAATCATGCCACCACCACTCTCCACCTTTGCCTTTCTTTCTTGTCTTTTTGTGGTGTTGGCAAGAAGGAGTCGAACCAAGTGGCTCTATCCCAACTCGAATTGTGGCAATAAGGAGGTAGGAGATGGCAGAGAGGCTATTTGAGGAGCATTGGCGAGTGATGTTTATCGCCTTTGTTCTCCTTCTTCGTTAAAGGAATTAAAGTTCCGTTGCCAACAGTAGGAAGAGGGTGATGAGGACTTCTAACTGTCGCTTGAATCACCCAAAACGGATATTAGACGAAGTCTCTAGACGTCGGCGAAGTTGGATCGTCGGTGAAAAGAAAAGGGAAAGATGTATGGAACCGGATTTGTCTCGGTATGCGTGCCATGGTTTCATATGGATCGTCTCGATTCACTTGTTGCCTCGTTTTGTGCGTTGCATCGGTTTGCTTGCCGCCTCGATTTACGTGCAAGCAAATACCGAAAGCGTATCGCTAGGTAATTTCCGTCTTTCGAGCTTGACTTATAATTTGGAATCATTTTTAGGATAAGATCATTCGAAGTTGGAATTTTCGTATTAAATCTCGTAAAGCGTGATTTATCGAATTGGTTAAGTTATAAAACCGGATTAAGTGAAGCAAGTGTTTGACAAATTATTATAAGGACATAATAATTTGTAGTAGCTAATCATGAAACAGAAATAAATTGATTATAATTTATTTCTCTATTCTTTTCCGGTACAACCCGAGTTCGAGCCTCGGATGCACATCGTTCGAGATGGGATTTAATCGCTTTATGTGGAGATATCTCGTATAAGGCAAGTGGACGGTTCTCTCTTGCATTATTGTTATTAAATGAGGAATTGAATCCCATTTAATATTTGCGTTGGGAACAACTTGTATGATTAATAAAATATGATAGGTTGTGGTTTTGTTAGAAATAATGACCATATTGTTATTCATTCAGTTTCGCGCTAGAATTGGATTTAGGTCCCCTGTGTGTGTGACCTTGTTTGTTTAGTTGTCTCATGCTGAGACATGGATATAGATTAATCTAGTCCAGGGATGTGAGCTTAGTCTCGGAAGCATCTCTTTAAAACTCATGTTAGGCAATATCAATATTGATCCCCTAACACTAAAGTCATGACCATGGCCCGCTCTACGCTTGAGGGGCGACTATGCACTCTAGCTAAGTGCATTTATTAATATGTGTTGGTAGAGGATTATGGATGAAACAGGCCCTCTAATATCTCCATATTGGGACCCGTACTATTCGTTGTTCAAGGATGAAACACGCCCTCTGACCTCGATAGTATTGTGTTCCATCGACAGTAGTTCGAGCCGATTAAAAGATGTCAACTTGTTTGTGAAAAGTTTTGAAAGTAATATAAGATAAGTGTGTTAGGCACATTAATATACCCGAATGGTTGGTCTATTCGATAACCATTCTTACTCCCGGTTATGAATGATTCTTAATCAAACCTTGATTAAGTCAATCTGATTAGTCGATGGAGACTTTTCAAAATGTTATGTGATTAATATGAGTTCCCAACAATTGTTCATGTTTCGTAAAGGAACCACAAACTGTGGTGTCCTACCTTTTGATTATGCATACCTCATTCTTATCCTCTATGGGACTGCTAACTGTTGGATCATCGACCGGTTGTCATTCGGATTTCGATACCAATATGTTTAGTCACTACCATAAGAACCAGTCAATTTCTCCACTTGCTTAGTCTTTCATTAGACTAACCCGACCACCTTATTCAATTGCATGATCGGCTGGTGTCCACCGTTGTACACGACACATCAGGTATTTCTTGGAAGTTGAGTTGAGAAATGGATCAAGAAGTTGAAGAAAAGTTTCCAGAAGTTGTGTTTGAGCGAAGTTTATGGTTGGGCCACTATAAAGCTATGTTGGGAAAGAAGAAGCTAAGAGTTTATATACTAAAGACTTTGTTCAGATAGAAGACTGTTCTATCCTCTTGTCATAAAAGCAAATGTTGTTATAAAACCATTTGCATTTATTCCGCTATAACGTTTTCTTAGACTTTGTAAAATTTGAGTTATCAAGTAATAAAGATTAAGTTCTTATACGACATTTTGTGGTCTTTTACATTCATACTTTTGTTTTAAATGAATCCAACTTTTTGATTTTTAGTTTATTCTGTCAGATTAAAGCCTTGGGTAGCTTCGGTTTAGTCTTAATCGGGGTTACTAGCGGTAATACCTCTAGGGTAGGAAGGGGGTGTTACATTTATTTTATTGATTGGTAAATCATTAAAGCACAAATAGAGTTGCTGATCTTATCATTTTGTTCTCAACCAAAAAAAAAAATCTTATCATTTTGTTCAGGATTACGAAAGAGAGAATTTCAAGAATGGACAATGAAAGGAAGGGAGGGAGTACATCATGTTGTGTAGAAGTAATTTCCTGTTTGCCAAACTAATATCATATCTTCTTTGTCTAAGGTTGGTTTATATTTAAGTTGTAGAATTTTGTTTGCCAAAACAATGGTATTTAACAAATAGAGGTGATTGGTTATGTTTCATGCTTTCCTATAAGGTTTACAATTCAAATCAATTTCTTATATTGGTTTCTATATATATGTTGAGAATTGATGCATTGTAGCTTTTGGAGCCTGAATTTGCTTTGTTGTGTATTTATGTCGATCTGTGTTAAGTTTCCCCTTTTAGGAAAATGATTTAGGGGAGAATCATCTACCTCAACAATTTGCGCCTGAGTACAAAGACGATCAGTTTGTGAAAACCTCATTTTCCCACTCTGGAGGGTAAACACAAATTTGAGGGTCCTTTCGGGTTTTCTTTCCGTCGCTTGTAAGCAGGTTTTTTCAGTATACTTCCTGTTGGTTTTGGCTGTATTAAGATTGATCATCTTGGTGAATGGTGGGTCTTCATTACGTTCTTTCTCTCTCTATTTTTATTTTTAGAATTTATCTTGCATGTAATACTCGTGGTACATTGTTGGGGTTTGTGTCTCGTAGAGTTTTATTTTGTGAAACGAATTGGTTTGCACCATTTATATAGAATTTGTCATTGGAAGTGTTTGTGTTAAATTGGCATTGCCAATTGTCACCATATTTTTCTAATACTGGTTATTATTGGCATGGAGCGTTATCATGGGAATTAACCAGCTATGTAATCAGGCATTTGCCTGGTGAGTCGGCCAAAGACTTGAGATATTTTACAGAGGGGTAATGTAAAGTCTCTTTACATTCACCATGAATATATATTTTCCAATTTATATGGAAACCAAAGAACAAATAGTATATTATGACCATAATAATAACGAAACATTTTAGAGTGAGTTTCATGTGGGAATGGTTTTACATGAGATAAATGAGAACGAATCTCAGCCATTCATTATGTGCGTGCAAGAGTTTTTCTTTTTTACCTTGGTGATATGAGTAGGCATTTTCACCTTAGTGGTGTGAATTTCGAAAATGAATGTATATATTTAATGTTGTATGTGACTGTGTGTTTTCATCTAACATGTTTGTCTGTTTTCATCTAACATCATTGTGTAAGCATTTTTTACCAAGTGTGCATTGTATTTCACGTACGTGAAAAAAGTTATACGCAATGAGATACGAGCATGCACAGTTGTGTTAAGTAAAAATGCCCATCCATATTAATTGAAAATGCACACTCATATTTAGCGAAAATACACAATCATTCTTCACATATTGCACAATAAATTACCCACTCACATGGAAAAAATCACACATTGAGATAAGAGCATGCATAATCGTGCTAATTGAAAATGCAAAGTCATGTTAAGTGAAAATACACAATCATGTTAAGTGAAAAAGCACATCCATTTATCACAAATAGTTCACTAATTATACACTCACATGAAAAAAAAAGCACATACAATGTGATAAGAGCATGAACAATCATGTTAATCGAAAAGGCACAATCGTGTTATGTGAAAAGGCACAATCATATTAAGTGAAAAGTCATAGTGATTCTCAGATTTTGCAACCTTTGAGATAAAAAAATAATTAATTTTTTTGCACGCGCGCGATCAATCGTAGATGTAACCAAATCAAATGCCTGGAATTTATTATCATTTCTTTCCTTAGTTTTCATTCTCACATGATCCATTCTCATTATGTTTTAACATAAAAAGGAAAATTATGAGAGTTTATCAATTTTGATTATCAAATCAAATAAATTTTTTGAAGAAACAAATTAAAGAGGTTAAAATTATGGGAAAATTGCACTTAGCCACCCGTTATTTTGACATTGTTGTATTTAACCACCCTTTATTTTATTTTCTACATTTAACCACCCTTATTTTCAATATTGTTACATTTAACCACCTAAATGGACAAAATCCGTTTACCCCGTCAGTTAACCCCAGTAAATGATGTTTTTACCCTTGTTTTAAATTACATCTTTAAAAAAACAACTTTTTAGAGGCTAATAAAAAGGAAATGTTATTCGATTGAAATTCTAGGGTTAACTAGCGACTCATCTGCTGCTACTACTGCATATGAAGGGGGAACAGAGGAGGGGAGATGGGAATTCAGTCGGATCTGGTTGAGAATGGAGGAGCTGCGTCGGGGGAGGAATGAGAGGGGGAAGGTGGGTTAGGAAGCAGTGGCGCTGAAGATCGGAGTGGCGGGGAGGTCGACTGCGGCGGCGGCGGTGGAAAAGGATGAGGCGGCGAATTCGGTGTGGGGACTTGCTGTTGGAGGGAAGCTTTGAGGATGCGGGCGTTATTGGATTGAATCAGCTCTTCTGTGACGGAATCAAAGTGGTCGTCGGAGCCGGGAGACGGGGGAAGCTGATGTGGAGGAGCGGTAGGGATTGGAGAGGGCTGAGAGGAGAGGGAGGTGTAAGCAATGGAAGCCGCGACATCTGGCATGGTAGAAGCTGGCGATGGCTTCAATGATTTCGACATTGGCGAGGTCGTGGTGGATGCGACAATTCTGCGGTGGATGGGGTGAGGGGGAAGAGGACGATGAAGAAGGGCACCATTAAGATTTGAATTTGTCTTCCAACATATTTATTGGCTGAATTTGAGTAGTAACTAATTAATTTCTTCTTTCCCAACTTCAAATCTTCAATTTCTTTCCCTCTAGAAATCAATTTGGCTGAATTTGGGTATTTCTCTTCTGCTCATGGCTATTCTGGATCAATGATCTAATTTATCTTCTTTTTTGTTTTAAATAAAAATCAAAATAAGGATAAAAGTGTCATTTAATTGTGTTAACGGATGGATAAACGGATTATGTTAAATAGGTGGTTAAAAGTCATATTAAAGCAAATAAAGGGTGGTTAAATGTAAAAAAAAAAAATAAAGGGTGGTGAAATGCAACAATAGTAATATAAGGGGTGGTTAAATGCAATTTCCCTTAAAATTATTTAATAAACCCATTTAAGTTTAAAATCCAAACAAAAAATTAAAAAATTGGAATAAATGTTTGTGGGGGATTTATTGTAAATTCTTAATAATCTAAGATTTTGTAAAATTTTAATTTAGGATATTTTAACCAAAAAAACTAAGGTTTATTTATTAAATTTTAGGATATTAGTTTTTAAAATTGGGTTTTTATAATATATTCTTGAGAAAATATTATACTTTTCTTAAATTTCATGTTTGTAAGAATTAGGTGATGAAATTGTTTGTTCTTACTAATTGTGTGGTTACGATTTACGACTAGAATATATCACAATTATATTCTCCCTACATGTATATTATGATTATTTTCATTAATTTTAAATTCAATTAGCATAACTATATAGAATAAGTGTCTTATTTCATGTATAATATATTTTTCTCCATTGTGTTAATTGTATATATTTAAAAGGCTAATAACAAGTTAATAACTGATGAAATAAAAAATTTTAAATTAAGAAATGTATAGATACTCTAATTGTCTTTGATATATATATAGAGCTTCTACTAACTCAAAATTATTCAGCTTGACAAACACTATTCCCAACTCAAATCTCATGGATTCTCTTCCAAAAATTATTCACTGGTTTTATTTAAATTTAATCTTAATATACTCTAAATGCTTATTTTTATCTTGACTTAAACTTAGTCCTTCAAACATTGACAACATATCAATCTTACACAAGAAATTTCTATATTTTTAAAATTAAACACAATAATTAATTAATTAATCCAAACCCAACAACTATCACAATAAACATGCATTTCAAATTGTTAATTTTTAATCCAATTTAACATTTTAACTATAGAATAAAGGTGGGTAGGGTTATTTGACAAAATTCACCAAAACTACAGGGTTACCTCGTGAAATAGTGTAAATGTATGGGTACCACGTGAAATTGCCTTAACCACAGGGTTACCAAGCGAAATTTCCGTTTAAAATATTAATAATATTGAATATTTTTTATAATTATGTTTTTTAATTAATTTAAGTGTTACATTATATATTTACACCCTAGTGTAATTAAATTACAAAAATCATCATTCGATATATGGTCTCAATCAAAATTCGATTAACCTGAAATCCGGCTAAACTCGAAATCCAACTCATCCGAAATCCAACAAACTCGAAACCCAGCTAAACCCGATACTCGACTTATCCGAATCAAGTTGGACAGAAAACCGAATAACCCAACCGAAATGGACCCGAAAATCCGACTTTGCCCGATTAATTAAGCACCCGATCCAAAATGGTCCAACCCAATTTGACCCGATTTTCATAATATCCGAGTTTGACCCATATCTGAACTGACCCGACCCGAACCCGACCCGACCCACCCGATTGGCACCCCTATATATATAAGTAATGGCTGCAGTCGAGAGTGCGTGTAAGTTACTTGTTAAACGTACAAAATGCGGGCTGAAACCTTCACCAAAAAAAACAAACGTACAAATTAAATGGCAGAATACATCAACAGACCCCTGTACTTACACTTTTTTTCCTATTGGACCCCTTTACTAAAAAATGTTCAAACAGACCCCTGTACTGCCCCCAATTTTGCCTATTGAACACTTTCAATCTTATTCTCCTTCCAGTGTACATCACACGCCTTATGTGTCATGTTATTTTGCCAAATAAGCCAAAATGGTCAAATACGTACATGTTATTTTGCACTTTCAAGTCTTCACGCGCCTTATGTAACATGTACGTATTTTGCCAAAATAACATGTATGTATTTGACCATTTTGGCTTATTTGGCAAAATAACATGACACATAAGGCGCGTGATGTACACTGGAAAGAGAATAAGATTGAAAGTGTTCAATAGGCAAAATTGGGGACAGTACAGGGGTCTGTTTGAACATTTTTTAGTACAGGGGTCCAGTAGAAAAAAGTACAGGACTCTGTTGATGTATTCTGCCAAATTAAATATGATCGGCAACAACATAACATAGTATCATGCATATGGGTATATGCACACATCATATCATATGATATGGTTCGTGGATACTTGGATGCTAGCTGGCATGCCCCCGGCTCGTACGCTTCCATCAGCACAGGCAGTCATACAGTGTGTGTAAGTTGTTAAAAGTTGATCGGAATAGCTCATATACGGTTCCGAAAATTTCACGTAACTAATTAATTACAATTCGACGGAGATCGTCAAGTTATTCATACAGTAGAATAATTAATTTATAGTACTAACTAAATAATATATGCACATCACATAACATACACGTACGTATCACCGATAGGTAATAATAAATACTCTCTTATACAATTTCCGTACTATTGATTTTATAAACAAGGAATTTAATATCGCAACACCTGGGAAATTAAAGCGGTATATATCCGTTTGTTTGTCATTATATATGTACGTGATATATGGTTCTAAAAATTTACTGTGTATATGACCAAAAAAAATTTACTGTGTATTGATTCATATGCTTTACTAATCAGAAATTAATATCGCGCGCAGGAGATCGAAACATTAGTATTAATTATTAAGTATCCCCCAATCTTGAAAAAGAAAAATAGAAAATGAAAACAGCATGCATTTATCTGTGTTTTTAATTTGGTAAAAAAAAGAGAGAATCAAAGTATGTAATTGACGAAGAAATGAGATAGATGTATAGATAGCTAGAAATCATATATTGGTCTGAAATTCAAAAAGCTAAAAACAGAGAAAGAAAGAGTTGAGGGAGAAAGGGAAAAGAAATGAAACAAGACCGACTTGTGGTAACTTAAAACCCTAGAGGAACGGAAAACGATTTAAATAATTAGATTACAAATGGAGGGTGAGGTCGAGGTCATGGTCGGCATCAGCATAGGGATCTGCATCAGGGGCGAAGGAATCCGGAGGGCCGAGCGGCAGGGGGTAGCTGTAGGAGTAGGAGTAGGACGGCGGCGGCGGTGGGGGTTGGAGAGCGACGACGTCAGGGGACATCATGGACCAGTAATAGTGGTCGAGGAAGGCAGCAGCGTCGAGGGGAGGAGGCTCAAGGGGCTGGGGCTCGGGAGGGGGAGGGTAGTAGGGGCGGCGGGCTGCTGATCTCTCCCGCTTGTGGGCGTTCTGGTGGCCGCCCAGCGCCTGAGAGGACATGAACTTGCGGGGGCAGTAGAGGCAGGGGAACACGCGCCCAGAGCTTGAACTTGAGGGGGGTTTGGGCTGCGCCGGACCCGGGTTGTTCAGCAACAGCAGGTGCTCGTACAAGCCGCCCGGATTCTCCATTTCTGATTTCTGATTTCTCTACTCTCTAGAGGCAGCAGCAGGCGGTGACAAAGATAAAAGAGCTGCCCGGGTGGGTATATATAATACTCCCTTGTACCATTGTACCAATGTCATGTCATCATTGGCTGCTCATTTCTATGCCCTTTTCCACACTCCCTCCTCTTCCAACCCTAGCTAGCTCTTTTTTTTTTGTCTTTTCTGTAACCAATCATTAATTTCCTTTACTTTTAATTTATATACATATTATACACATGTATTGTGTATATGTACTACGTACTCCATCATATATGGCCATCTTTTTTCTTTTTTTGGTAGAAGTCATATATAGCCATCTTGTATTTGCAATTCCACATGCTAATTAAGTACTGTTTTACTAATTAATCCAAATTACAACCATTCTTAGTTATGTCTTAAATCAGATTCACATTTACAAGTTACAACTACCCATACAAATATACTAGTGTTTGATTTTGCGCTGTGGGGTATGTGGATAATTAATGTGGATATGGATCACTTGCCCAAGTTAATCCCTACTTACCAAACAACATTCTCACTACCTAATTTAGCTAGTTAGTTTAATTAGTTAATGAGCTAGCTTGTAATTTGAATGTGTCCATGTGGGTGGGTGCGCGCGCGCGCTTCTCCAGGTTGAAGTGACGCATGCTAGCTCAACACTTAACTTCAGTTTGGTGTTCTATCTACTATTCTACTCCACTATTTTATTTTCCGTTATACATGCATATTCTCATCCTTTCTTACTTTATTTTTCAATTCTCGATCTCTTATTTTTAATTTAGGTCGACCATACATGCATGTAATTAATACGTACGTATAAGTATGATCGAGGAATTGGAGTTATTTGACAATCAGGGATTCAGGGGCCAAAAAATGTAAAAAAATATTTAAAATGAACCTAAATTTAATAATAAATTAAATTAAATTAGTAGTAAAGATTAATTTTAATTTAGTACTAAATGAATGGAAGTTAATTAGCTACAATAATTTAGGATCATGATCTGTTACGTTGGCCAAAAAAACGTAACAGATCATGATCCACACCCTCGTCCGTACAACGTGTACGTACTAAGTAACTACTAACCATGCCTAGCTACAATAATTTACTAGTTGTACCCGTCGTACCATGTACGACTACGATTCGATATTTTATAAACATTATAAATAGGATATTAATAAATCAAAATATAATATAAGTAATTTATTGTTCGTAGATTGTATAATTTTTTAATCAATATAAATGATTAAATTTAATGTTGAGAATGAAGATATATTATTAAGATAAAATAATTACAAATCTCTTTTTCCTTGATGATATTTCATAAATATTTAATTAAAAAAAAGATAAAATATGAATAAAAATTTATATATTCAAATATGGAAGAGATAAGAATTTAAAAAATAATAGTTACTTAATAAATAAGATATAATAAAGTGTGAAAGATAAAGATAATTTAATTATATAAATATTTAAAATTTAATTAATTTAATTTAAGATGGGACCAAACTCATTTTGTGGTTCGATAAAGTAAAGGTTAGATAAGATTAAATATTATTTTATTCATATTTTATTACTTTCCATGTACGAAAATTTAGAGATTATAAAATATTTCAATATATGTATTAAATATTTTATTATCTATTTTTATTAATTTTAAACATTTTAAATATTTATCATTAATTTTTTACTATAAAAGAAAATATATCTATAAATAAATTCATCAAAAGATATATGCTATTAGATTTGTATTTATTTTAAAATATTTTATCTTTAATTTTAAATACTTGTATAAGGAAGCTTTCAAAAGATATTGTTAATAGATATTTGCTTGATGTTAGAGATAAATTTAAATAGTTAAAAAAAATTAATAGAAAGAAGTTATAATAATAGAAATTGATATTATTTTTTTAAATATGAGGTGGGGCCAGAATCGTTCTGGTGGCTTGAAAATGGACAACTTTAATATACAGTTATAGATAGATTACTCCGTATTATTATTCCATACGTACCGGAGTATTAATTAACTTAAAAAATTGAATTCAAAATTTGAAGAAAATTAAAGACACGAACGTACTTATATATGTATATATATATGTATATAGTCCGGTTCAGGTGCGAATCGGCGCCCAGGTGCGAAATAAGAAAGAACAGAAGCCGTTGGATCAAGAAAAATTAAAGGCGCTGATCATTTCACTTAAAAAGGGGGAAAAAACGGCACGGGCGAATTATTCGCGAATTTTTGAAAAAAACGGAAATAGGACACGCGTCCAGATTGTTCATCAGTATTGTGAATTTGTTCATCAATAATGTGGATTTGTTCATTAAAACTGTGATTTTGTTCATCAAAACTGTGATTTTGTGCATAAATAAACTATTGCTTGTGCATCAAAAATCTATTGTTTGTACATAAAAAATGAACAAATGTGTATCAAAATTACATGCAATATGTTCATCAACATTGTGATTTTGTTCATAAAAAAACGAAAATATTTGTTCATCGGTTTGTGTATATTTGTTCATCAGTTTGTGCATATTTGTTCATTAGTAATATCAATTTGTTCACTGGTTTATGCATATTTGTTCATTGCCTTTTTCATATAATTGTTCATTACTAGATGCATATTTGTTCACTAGTAACCTCAATTTGTTCATTACTATATGCATATTTGTTCATTAATAACATCAATTTGTTCATAGCTAAATAAGGCACAAGCACACCTAAAACATAAGGGTATAATAATGAACAAATAAGGTTATATCCATGAACAAATAAGGGTATATCCATGAACAAATAGGGTATATCAATGAACAAATAATGGTATACCAATGAAAAAAAAAGAAGTATACTAATGAACAAATAATGGTATACCATGGGTATATCAATGAACAAATAGGGGTATATCAATGAACAAATATGAGTATATCAAAACTAATTATATGTGCATAAAAAAACCACATAATATTGTATTCCTACACATAAATAAGGTTAAAAAATAAAAATAAAAATTAAAAAAGTTCGAAATCAATGAACAATGTTATCAAAAACTCAATGCACAATTAGTTAGTATTGATGAACAATTGGTGAATATTGATGAACAAATCGCTATTTCTGATGAACAAACTGGGCGCGTCTCATAAAAACGTATTTTTCGAAAAATTCGGGAAAAATTCGTCCGTGTCGTATTTTATTGAAAAATACGCGATAATACGGGAAAAATTCGCCCGTGCCGTATTTTTTTTTTAATGAATGTTTAATCAGGGACGTTGATTTTTTGGAATAAACGATCGAGATTTATTCTTATTTCTCACCCAGACGGCCATTCGCACGTGACTCTTTTTCATGTATATATATGTATCAATGTATGTATAGCGTGCGCTGCTCCTCCGTATATAGGAGTAAAATCACGTATATTCCTCCGTATATATACTATATAAGGAGTATAATACAGTACGTATTAATATACGTACATGGCCAGATGGCCTTGGTCACTAACCACGATCCTCCAATCCAACAAGGTAGTACGTACGAACATATGCTGCAGCGCAATGCAGACTGCGTGCGCGCAGAGGGTGCAGCTACAGTGAGGGCTAATGGAGGTGACAAGTGTCATCACGAATCTTTTTATTACTCACCAATTAATTAAAATTAAACCACATACGTTATTGTTTAATTTCTCTCAAACAATTTTTGTCATTTACAACTCTTATTGTATAGAATCTAAATTTGCTTAGGGTGTACCACGGCGTGTGTTTACCAAGAGATGCAATAGCCACTACTACTATAGCATTTGTTAGATTAATGTTAGTGCACAAAAACTCCGCCTTCAATTCGTCTTAAAATGCACTAATTAAGAACTCCTCCTCTTCCGCTCCGCCTATGATCTCTTGACCTAGATTCCTGCAAAACAATGGACACAGGGGGTGGGGACCCCCAAATCCACCTCCGATGCCTAAGTCAGAAGAGCAATTGTCGATTTGAGCGGCGAGGTACAACAAGAGAGCGGTGAATCCCTAAACAGTCGAGCTAAGCGAATATTAGCCTGTCTAGGTTTTCTGAATATGCCGATGTGCACATGTGTCTCTCCCTACACGGCGAAGACGTGTATTTATAATGGAAGAGGGAGAGGTAGGGGGGCCAAAAATATTATCAATAAGGCCGAAAATATTATCCTCCTAGGGCTGGCCAACTGCCTTAAAGCCCAAGTAAGAAATATTCCACCCTTTCTCCAACTTTAATTCTATCTTTAATGAAAGATAAAATCTTCCATTAAATTGCTTAACCGCCATATTTAATATAATAGGAAAATAAATAAAATATAATAAATACATAATATTTAAGAAAATACCTTTATGGCGATAACGAAAATAATAATATGGTAGCTATTTTTTACCCGCTCACAATTGCCCCACCTACGTCGTTGTATACGTTTTCTCATATACAGTGACGTAGGGAACAAAGTTCTCCTAATCGAAGTGGCCATGCAGATTAGTCGATTGGGTTCCCCTAACGTGCGTGCCTGCGTGCGAGCGTGCGTGCGTATTCGTACATCCATGAGCGAATATCATGGAATTTAACATTTATGAGCGAATATCATAAATTTCTTATCCTATGAGCGAATATCATAGAACTTATATCTATGAGCGAATATCATAGATTTTTAATTTCACATACGCTTGTATGTTAAAATTCATTAGTGCGATGAACTAATGTTGCGCTTATATTTTTTTTTTGTGCAAGACTCAAACTAATGCAAAAACTGACTTTTATTAATAAATAAACGTGAATGTCATGAACCTACAAGACTAAACAAATGAATGCAAAAGCGAAAAATCCTAAGGGCCTCATCAAAACCACATGGGAAAAAAAGTTCCCTATTTACATGCAATTCCTAATCCCGAGATCCCTGCGCGGGGGAAGACGGGTGATCGCGCTCACGATCAAGCTCTCGCAAAATCAAGCTCCCAGATGCAGTACCGCGATCGCGGCATTGTGCCCCGCGGTCGCGGACCTCGATATCGCGGCCGCGGCCTGGCGACCCGCGGTCGCGCTTTTGCCCCAGCGAAGGGGTTTCTCCTTCTGATCCAGCGCCGAGGTCGCGGCCCTCGGGCCCGCGATCGCGGTCACGTGGCTGGTCTTCATTTTCAAACTGGTCTTCATTCTCGTACGCTACCGAAATTGTTTGGACGACCTCAATTTGTTTTGTTCTCGGCTCTTCAAGATCTTCTGGTTCATTTCTTTCAATGTACTCATGCATGTACCCTTCTTGAACCAGTCCTTCAAAGCACTCCTTATAAGGCTTGCAATCTTCAGTCATGTGCCCCCGTACTCTATGGTACATGCAATATTTTCGGCTTAGGGCATCGTCTTTTGGGTATTCATCCTGAGAAGGATAGCGAAAATATCTCTCATGTTTGATGCGTGGTAAAATCTTATAGATCGGAATGTTGAAAGCTGTGTAGACCGCTCTATCTTGCCCCTCCAACGAATGTCCATTTTGCCTAGAGCTCCTGTTTGAAGGGTGGTGCATTTTACGAGGGGGAGAGGACGACCTTCCTCTTACTTTGCAATTAGCCTCCTCTAAACGCACATATTGGTGAATACGCTCTTGGAGCTCAGCTATTGTAGAAGGAAGACGAAGTGTCAACTCTTCTCTCAGCTTACTATCAGCAAGGATCGCTCTTTTAAAGGCAGCGATCGCTCTTTTAAAGGCAGCGATGGAATATTCCACCCTTTCTCCAACTTTAATTCTATCTTTAATGAAAGATAAAATCTTCCATTAAGTTGCTTAACCGCCATATTTAATATAATAGGAAAATAAATAAAATATAATAAATACATAATATTTAAGAAAATACCTTTATGGCGATAACGAAAATAATAATACGGTAGCTATTTTTTACCCGCTCACAATTAATTAGGAGTGATCCTGGATGAAATCCAATAATGTTTGGAGTAGGTAAGAGACTCGAGTTTATATACGATTTTGTGTGAATTAAACACGAATATATATAATCTTTTATTCTCATGAACAAACATAGTCAAGTAAAGTAGACTACTCCAAGGAACGCCATGAACTTCACCTTGAAGAGTATGCTATCTCGACCGGGTGAACGGGCAAACCACTCCACCCATTCTCTAATATTCTCCTTATGGTATTAATCCCAACCCACCTCCAAATCTTCCCCATGACTTGCACCACAAAGGGGCAAGACCCCCAAATATGCTCTATGGTCTCGGGGTGTGCATTACACAAGGGGCACTACATTATGGCTAGCACACCCCCATTCAAAGAGCCGTTCCAAAGTAGGGAGCCGGTCTTGATAAGCCAACCAAACCCGAAAGCTCCATGATCTTGCTCGAACCACCCCTACACAATTTCACACCACGTCTCCTTTTCTCCCTTGTCCCTCAAAATCTCATAGAGCGCCTTAGTGTCAAGACCCCCACTAGGCTTTGTTATGTCAAGAACATCCACCCCGCCCCTTGGTTCTCTCCTCCTAGCAACACACCTCTCATAACTTCTCGGGTTTTAAGCAAATTCCTCCATACCCACGAATCGGAGTTCGTCTTCCTCACACTCCAAAAATCAACCCTACGTGTGTGGTTATCCTCCACCCACCTTGTCCACAAGTTTACATTCCCGGTGATGACATCATGCCCCAACCGGAAAAGGAGTGATGTATTCCACGCACCCAACTCCTTGATGTTGAGCCCGCCTTCCTCATAGGGCTTACAAACGACCTCCCAAGCCACTAGGGCCCTTCTCCCTTCCAATCTCCCCGACCAAAGGAAATTGCTACAAAGGCTCTCAATCCTCCTTATAACCCCTTTAGGTAGTAACACCAATTGAGCCCAAAAAGAGAGCACGCCCCCCACCACACATCTAATCACTTCCGCTCTCTCGGCGTTGGAAATGATAGGAATGCAACAACGTTGAAAGGTTGTAGTGATTTTATTGAGGAGGGGTCCATAATCTGAAATTTTAAGCTTTTTTGTGTGGAGTAGAAGGCCAAGGTATCTCACCGGGAACGTACCCAATGAAAACCCCAACTCTCTAGCAAGTCGAACCCTATCTCCCTCCGACACTCCTCCAAAGAAAAGGTGGGTTTTTGGGGCACTAAGAACAAGCCCGGATTCCTCTCCAAACTCCCTCAAGCAATCGGTTACAATTTTTAAAGAGTCCCCCATGGGTTTGCAAAAGACCAAAAGATCATCCGCAAAGGCTAGATTAAGGAGGCTAAGTCTTTTGCATTTTGGGTGGAAATAGAAACCCCTATTTTTGCTAGCCTTTTGTAGCTTCCTATTCAACACTTCCATGGCTAAGACAAAGAGGAAGGGGGAGAGAGGGTCCCCTTGTCTTAGGCCCTCTTTTCCCCTCAAAGAAGCCTTTGGCCTCACCATTCACCAAAATAGAGAAGCGAGGTGTGGAGACACATACCATGATTAGACGTGTCAAATGCGGAGGGAAGTTGAGGTAGTTGAGAGTCTTCTCCAAGAATGCCCAATCCAATCAATCATAGGCTTTATATAAATCCGCCTTAATCACGCATCTCTTTGACACATCCCGGTTTTCGTAATTTGCCACTATTTCTTGCGCGATCGCTACATTATGGACTAAGATAGAATCCTCCATTATGACGAAAAACCACCATTTTTAATTTTATATTAAAATACTGAAAGATAGAAAAAAGCATAATAAATAAAATACCTTTATGGTGGTAGATAGAAAAAATATTTATTGCGATTAATTTTACCCGCTCACAAATGCCCCACTTACATCTTAGGTACATAGAACATAACCAAGACGTAAGGTACTATAGGTCTTACACAAAGTGGCCATGAGGATTAGTCGATCGGGTTCCCCTTACGCGCGTTTTCGTATATTCATATATCCATGAGCGAATATCATGGGATCCATGCTCTCCCTTAAGCATTTCATGTGTCGGACTTCGAGATACACTCATTTGAACAAGGAAAACAGAGGAGGGGGAGCAGAACGTTGAAAAGGTTCCCGGTCGGGGATTTTGTTTTAGAAAAAAAAACGAGCTTGTCCCATGATCCATTCTCAAAAAATCGACATCCATGCGAGGGGCCCCTAAAAGATCTCATTGTCGGCGATCCGTGCCCGCGACTACATGGCTCACGGTCGTGGCGATAATTCGCGGTTTGCTCTATGGGAGTATATTCTTCAAAAATGGGCGACATCCTAAGTTCGAGGGGCGACATTCCCGTCAAGTCTCTTCAATGATTAGGCTCCTCGACCATACGATGCAGCCGTTTAACATGATTCCTCCTAATTTAGGCCGAGCTATGCCATACACGGTGATAAGGATCGAAATTGATGAAGCCGGTGCAAGGTCACTTGGACGCTCTCTTCTTGCCACATGAATGGATGGTGTACCTCGGATATGGATATGGTGGACGTGTAAAGGCTTGGAAAACCAGTAATGGATGGTGGTGTTTTGAGAGTGTTGGATATGAATGAGTTTAGGGTGTGGATATGACTCACCACACTCGAAACTCAAGCTACGAGATTCAAAGACAAGGATGTGATGCACCTTGCTCTTGGATCCCAGGGTTGATCCGATATTACTCACGAATCAAGGTTTTAAAAACAAGAACAACAAGCAATTTTATTCAAAGGCAAAATGCCCAAACCAAATTCGAAACATGACTAAAAAACGAAGCAAGAGTTTCAAGTTCTTCAAGTGTGTCTAGCAAGGGGAAAAGGACGCCCTTTTAAAAGAAGTAGAACTTTCCACCAAGGCTCTACAACAACCAGCCATTAACCACAATTTGAAGATGAAAGACCCTTGGAAAACCGACATTAAATGTGTCTTCAATTGGCACACAAGAGACGCCCACACTCGGCGCAAACTAGGCGCCCGACATGGCCGAGTCGCACCCAGTGACAAGCAACGTGCACTCCATGTTGTCTTCGTATTTGTTCGGCACTCCATAGATCAAGAGACCAGCTTGAAGCTCATCTTGCAAGGCACGAGCTCGTGCCCTTGTGATTCGACCCAAATAAGGCAAGGTGCCGCTAGATTGAGTGATCGGGCTACGACCATCGGCGCGCCCTAGATCGGTAACGGGGCCACATGGGTCGGTACCATGGTGGTCTCGATCGCTGCCCGGGTCGGTACCGAGCCCACCTGAGTCGGTACCGTGGTGGTCTGGATGGATACCATGGGAGCCACCTGGATCGGTACCGAGGAAGTCTTGGCCATGATGTAGCACGTAAGCATGGGCAGGTAGCTCGTTATCGAAGGCGTCTGGGCCATGATGTGGCACATGAGGCAAGGTCACATCACACGGGGTCGCTTGCGCTTCCCAAGACCTGTCGAAGTACAAGGTCACCAACTAGAAAAGTGCAATATCTCACGTGTTAGGCTACGTCCTGTTCGGCTGCCCTTTGGTATGATACGATCCGTGTAACTGCAACGTCTCGACAATCCTCGACGAAGACGAGGTGGTCGGAAAGAGCGCGATGATTTTCCTATTGGCTTTCGCGAGGCACTTTTTACATGTAAGGCCACCAATACTTTTGCAATGAACTCGGAATGCCAAGCTGTGACCTCTAACGTTCATCTCACATAGTCCTTCATGGATCTTGTACAATATAGGTTCAACCTTGCTTGGGGGTACACATCTAATGTTTGGCCCGGAAAAAGTACGACGATATAGAAACTTTTTCGACGATAGCCAAAACCAATGAGCTCTTCAGATAACTTCCCAGGCCTCGGTGATATCCGAGGTCAAAACGTTCTCATCCAAGTTACGTATCAAGGGCGTTTTCCATTCGAGATCCTACGCAGTTTTGCTTATGATCGCGGCCTCTATTAAGGTGATTTTCGCGGTCACGACTGTGGGCATGCCATTGCTTGCAATTTCGATTGAGGTGCCCATTGCTGGACTTCCCGATACCTCGACGTGCATCGAGGTCTTGAGTGAGCTTCTTGGACGAGTGGATAATGTTGCTAAGGCATCTATGGACCCATTTTGATCGCGTAATCAATGTCCAATCTCGAACCGCTTGAACTCTTCTATCATATCTTTCGCTTTGTTCATATGTTTGAACATTGTTGGCATTTCAGCTTCATAATGCCCCAACACTCGGTCTTCGGATCCTTGATTGTGATTCGTGTCGTTCGATTCTAAGGATCTATTCTTGATTTGCAACTTTGTAGGGCAATCCACGGTTGCGGTTACTCAAACCGCGCCCGCGGTTGTCATTATCTATGACCATCTTTGTTTGTGGAGCAGGCCGCGACCGCAGTGTCCTTGGCCGCGACCGTGGCCTTGCTGGCCGCGCCCACATTATGTGTTGCTCGAGGAGTTCTACGATCTCGGAAATTGTTTCTCGTAATCAGCTTGCATCCTTTTGGACTTCTCATAAGTTCTTATTTGCTCGGGACCATGACGGTTATTGGTGAATTTGATAATGCTAGCGAGTTGTCAATTGGTCCTTACGATCGTCAATTCGCTGATGGGGCATTTCTCTTGAACTTTTTGGAAGAACGCTTCAGCCAAGCTATTTCTTCCAAGGCTTGAAAGCGGCGAGACTCCATTTGATCATGGTTGCTTTGAATCCGCTTGTTTTCTTACAAAGCGGAAGCTAAGGTGTGTTGTAAGCATAATCTCGTCTTCATTCTTCACGTTGATCGATGCCCCACTACCTTGGTTGCTTTCAGATTCAGCAACGCACATCGTTGATTCCTAGAGATGATTGAATCCATCAAATTGTGTAGTACTATGACCATCAATTTTGTCGCTTGATTCGGACCTCACTGGCTTGTGTGAAGAGCGGCTTTAGTTGTATTTGAGCAAGACGTCTTGCTCGGTGCGTGCTAGGGTATGATCCTCTGAGCGAATATTTGAGTTTTGGTTGATCACCCTGCGGGTTGTGATTATTCTCTGAGCGAGGATTGGAGTTTCCCTATCGTTTTTAGGGTCAGCATGCCCTAATACCCTACAATTGCTGTCACCTGAGCCGTAGTCGCAGATGTACGGTCCGCAGTTGTGGTGGTTTGGACCACGGTCTCGGTCGACTAGGCCGTGGTCGCGGTCGACTGGACCGCGGTCGCGGTGGTGCCCAGAGTCATTGGTGACTTCAGTTTTCGAGTTCGATGTCCTTTCGGGGCCAAGAAAGGTTGCTCCTTGGTTGTTAGAGATTGATTCCGACATCAAATTTGTATGGATCAATCGTTTGATTTCATCCTCTAAGAATGTCGCTTTCTTGTGGCTCGACGTGGATACCACTGATTGGTTGATCTTTGAAAGCGGGAACAAGTCTTTTGGACATGCTTCATTGGGATTGGTAAAGTCCGCTCAAAGTCTCCAATTTCTCTTGACCATGACGATGTTTGATGACCAAGTTGGATACCAAACCTCTTGAATAGAGCCGACTTCCTTTAATTTCTTTATTTCAGCAATCACGACTTTAATATGCTGGATAGAGGATCGTCTCACTTGCTTTTACGACCGGGTTTACATTCGATAGGACATTCTGTCTATGGCAAGTAAGATCCGATTCTATTCAAGGCATGTAGTATGCGCCTTATGCGAAGAGGTCACGATTACTTCGCAATAGGTGTGTGATGGTTGAAAGCCTATTTCTTGTCAGGTTTTCCCCAACGAAAAACTTCTTCTCGGGCTCGTCTTCTTCCACATACTCTTCTATAGCCCGTCAATGGACTTTTCGCTGGATTCCAAGCCAACTCTGCTCAGGTCTTCTAATTTGTTCCGGGGGTCCGCGGTCGCTGCTTCAGAGGCCGTAGAAACCTTAGCTAAAGATCTCAGCTTTGGAGATCTGTGGCAACTGATTTTTCATTCGCGATCGCGGTTACGTGGCCGCGGTTGCATGGGCCGCAGTCGCGACTTCTCGAGCCGCGACCGTGGTCTATTTTGTAGTCGATTTCGGTCATCGTACGCGTCCGATTGAGCAAATATCGATCGTCACTCCTTGTGCGGGTTCCAGTTCCGCTCTATAAAGTCGTCGACTTTCGATGGTGGTTGATTGTTGATGTGCGATTCACGATTAAGCTTTCAACTTTGGTCTACCGGGCGCGCACCCGGATCTATCCCATCAATCGGTGGTCGACTACCAACCTTAGATGGACTGAATTCATTAAGGGGCTAGCAAGGTCGCTCCTTGCCCTAGCGTTGTCGATCTCGCAGGGCGTAGAACGATTGGCACTAGTTGCGATGATTCGATCATAGTTTTCCCTAGGGTTCGCATGAATCCCAAGGAGACGATTGACACTAGTTGCGATGATTCCGGTGGCGCACTCTGGTTGAAAAAATCCGGAGTCACGAATATCCAAAGGCGCACTCCGGCGATCTGCGCCCGTGGCTAGGTGGCCGTGGTCGCGGCTCGCTATTCCGCGGCCGCGGCTCGCTATTCCGCGGCCGCGGCTCGCTATTCCGCAGCCGTGGCTCGCTATTCTTCGGTCGCGATTCGCTCGCTGAGGTCAATTGCGGTCGATTTCTCTTTGCACGATGGTCTGTCATAACCTTACATGTACTTCCATGCAAGTAATGATGCCATATCTTCAGTGCGTGAGCCATTGCTGCCAACTCTAAATCACGGGTTGGATAATTCAACTCATTTGGTTTCAGTTGTTTGGAAGCGTAATCAATCACCTTGTCTTTTTGCATCAATACACAAGCTAATTAAGTCTATCTTTGAGGCATCACTGTAAATCACAAAGCATTCATTCCTCTGAGGAAAAGCAAGTATTGGAGTCGAAGTCAACTTCTCCTTTAACTCATCGCAGAACCTTTGACAAGCATCACTCTATTCAAAACGAGTGGTCTTTTTCAACAAGTTGGTAAGTGGTTGGTAAGTGGTTGGTCTTTTTCAACAAGCTTAAGAAACTTCGTACCTCCTTCACATTCCTCGGGGGTTCCGAAGCCTTCACAATCTCAATCTTTAATGGATCTACCATGACTCCCTTAGCAGACACAACATGATCTAGGAAAGTAACTTCTGGTAGTTGGAACTCACATTTGGACAATTTAGCAAAAAATCGGTGTTGTCTTAACACTCCCAAAACTAATCTGAGATTCTTTGTATTCTCCTCTGTGCTTTGAGAATAAATCAGTATATCATCAATAAAGACAACCATAAATTTATCCAAATAGTCTATAAACACCCGATTAATTAACTCCATGAACACATCAGGTGCATTAGTTAATTTGAACGACATTACTATAAACTCGTAGTGCCCATATCTTGTTCGAAAAGCCGTCTTGGGAATATCCCTTCTCGAATCCTCAATTGATGATAGATCGATCTTAAGTCCACCTTTGGGAATACAGTAGCCCCTTGTAACTGGTCTAACAAATCATCAATGCGAAAGGGTACTTGTTTTTACTAGTAACCCGATTCAGCTCCCGATAATCAATACATAAACGTAGGGAACCATCCTTCTTTCCCACGAACAATCTTGGAGCTCCACACGGTGATGCACTTAGGCGTACATATCCCTTCTCTAGTAACTCCTTCAACTGAGCCTTAAGCTCTTGCATCTCCACTGGTGCCATACGGTACAAGGCTTTTGAAATTGGTCTTGTCCCCGACTCTAATTCAATACTGAAGTCCACCTCATGCTGAGGAGGCAACCCTGGAAGCTCCTCCGGAAAAACGTCCTCAAACTCACAAACTACTTATATATCTTGAATACATGGTCCTTTCTTGTCTCTTTGTAGAACATAACACTAATAATCTACACACTCGTCATTAAGCAACTTTGCGGTTTTTACCATACTAATCACTGATCTTGGACCCTCCTGCTCTAGTTCCTGACACAAATGTACTATCCCATCATCTGTAGTTATAGTGACCGTACCCCTTTATGCATCAAGTACCGCTTTATAACGCCTCCTCCTGTCCATTCCCAAAATTACATCAACATTAGGAGACAATTGTAACACAATCAAGTCTGCATACCAATCCCTATTCCCAATCCTAATAGGGCACTAGCGTATCTCTCTACTTCCTCTCACTTTACTGCCATCGAGTAGTCCCACCATAAAAGATGTTTCCTTAGAGAAATTTAACCTTAGTCTATCTACACACACGGATGACATAAAAGAGTGTGTAGCACCCGTATCAAACAAGATATGCACAAGTCTAGACTTAATCCAAATCGTACATGTTGCAATCGGAGCATTTAAGGCATCAAACCTTCTCATCTTAAATACTCGAGGCCGGTTGCCCACGGTGGTGCTGGCTCCCGCACCACGACCTTTACTCTGACTTGGTGCATTTCGAGTCTGTTGGAACTGACGACGGGTCCCTTGATTCACCGACCCCGGCGAGGATCCTTATGAGGGTGCTCCAACCTTATAGTACTATTGTAAGTGGCCTGGCTTCCCACATATGTAACAATTACGAACTATTTTTCGACAATGATTCCTTACATGACCATTGTTTCCACAATTCCCTTAACCCTCCAGTATACTAACTCTATTGAGGCTGGTCTTGATGGCCTTGTGACTGAACTCTCGACCAGTTCTATTGAGACACACCCGAATGATTCTCTCCTAGAATCGGATGGAGAAAACAACCTCTGCTTTTTACTCCTAATAGCTTGTGCATTCAACTAAGCTAAAGCAGAATCTGGAACCTTGCTCAAAATCTTCAGTCGATCGAAGTCAAGAGAGGTATGCACGAAGTTGTTCTTTGGCACATTCTTGGGGTCGCGGAGCCTCTTGAATGGGGCCCACACAAGAGGGATTCACCTTTGATCAAGGCCATCCTACATGCTAGGGATTTGATAGAGAACCTCGAGGGAAGGGATGTTGGCACCGGGGAGCTACTCTTGACTTGGTGTGTGAATGGACGTTTTTGAGTGGCCCTTGCTTATGAGATTATTAGGAGAGGAGGCCGATGGTTAGGTGGAGTAAGATGGTTTGGGGGAAACATAACACACCCAAGCACATGTTCATCCTTTGGCTTGCCAACCTTGGCAAACTCTCCACATATGATCGCCTTTTGTTCCTTGACATTGACCCGTGATGTAGACTATGTGGAGCCGAACTAGAGACATATGACCACTTGTTCTTCGAGTTCCCCTATGCACATGATATTTGGTGAGAGATCCGAGTCCGTTTCTTGATACTGGCCGAGGCTTCCTCAGTGCGCCGTGTCTTGTGTTGGCTACGCCAGCGCGCCCATGGACGTGGGTGCCTTGATCGTGCGCGCGTCTTTGCCTTCTCCGCGGTGGTCTACTTCATTTGGCATGCTAAGAATGCTCTTATCTTTGATAGGAACCTCATCCCCAAGGAGGTAGTAACTCATTTGATTATCACTCATGTTTTTAGACTACTTCATGATATGTACCCACTTTGTATAGTTGAGAGGTTGCAGTACTTGATTGTATGGCATAGTATGGAAGGCTTGTGTGCTTGTCCATTTGTGTTTTGTTCCCATGGTTTGGGAGGCATGCATGCTTACCCATTCATGATTCTTGTATAGAGGATTGTACCACCCTCTTTGAAGGGTTTTTACTTAATCGAATTTACCTTACACAAAAAAAACTCAACTGGTAGCACCTGAGCTGGCCCACAAACTTCCCATCTCCCGTATCATTGACTCCATTTGTAGGGAGCCTTTCCCCAATAGCAGAAACATCTCCTCTTTGGTGCTCATTCACCGTAGGTCTATTACTCTCATCAATCTCCTTCTTAAGGAGGAAGGTTATGAGGCTCTCCAATGGCATAAGCCTCTTCTTTATTTCCAACACGGCCCCTACTGCGTCCTCTACCACTACCTTTCCTACACACTTTAATTGCTCCAACTCTAGTTTGTGGAGCCATTTGTAAACGAATGTCTTACTATTAAAACTATCTTTAACTGAAGTTAACAAAATAACTCACTAGTCTACAAGAGGTCCTTCGGCTGATGACGACAGAGTCGCAGTGTTTCATTTACCTTGTAAATGCAATATAACTACCCCCATTAAAATAATTTGAAATTGCCGGCCGGTTTTTGTTTTAGGTTGGACCTCGAGTACACTCGTTGTTCAGTTCCATGTGCCCTTGTTGTCAACCTAGGCTCTGATTCCAATTTGTAACACCACGCCTTTACCCCAGAGTGCCCCTCGATAGTAGACCACACTTGGGTCCACCTGAGCTTACCTGACAACTAGTTCACTTGGATCTTGCAACTCAGGCACAACGAGAAAACATACATAAAACATCCAACCTGTATTTACAAAATCCAAGTGCAAAAACATGCATGAAACCCAATAGCATAACCTACAACACCACTTGTAAATATTTTATGAACATCTCATTATAATTTCTTTATAAAAAACCACACATTATTATACAAAAAGATACAAAACTAAGATCCCACAACATCTCCCAACTGAACATAAACCTAATGAAACGGACTTCAATGACCTATTCCATCATTCAGAAAAGGTTCCATCATGGGTCCCTTGTATTTTCTTGAAACTAAAAACAAGTCCCCGAGTGAGCAGCTACTATTCTAACTCAAGCTAGAATCCTTGCGGTACTAGTAAGACGTTTAAATACCAATCAAGTTCCTAACACACACATCCAAGGTTCACATGATTACAACACATATCAATTCTAAATCCATACTTAACTCCCCATTGATCACACACACAAACCAAACATCACACATAAACACATTCATACCCATAAGTCCAAACACAATAATACAACCATTCGCTCACCGTTCCATTCCATGGCGTTTATCAACCCTACGCCCCAAGTGTCGAGGCGCGACCTCCCACCCTTCACAATTCAACACTTCTAGCCCCGGTCAGCCTCTAGTGGAGCATTTCCCAAAACACAGATAGGTTTTCTTTTTAAGGGGCACGATTCTTTGTCACACGAACCATACGTAGCCGTCACTTCCTCCAAGAGGACTACACATATGGCCATGCCGAGAACGGTAACAACACAAAGAAAATATTCGAAAACTCCATATCCGATGAAAAACCCATTGAAAACCATTTTCACACATATCATACACAAGTAAGCCTTTTTCGTAAAACAATCAATTAGGAACTAGTTCCCCAAAACCAATCATACGAGTACGACATGAAGTCTAACAAGAATTGAATAGAACTCAGCAAGTCGTAAATGACGTATCTCTTGACTTGAAATTCCAACTCTTGAATGGAACATATACTTGTCGGAATGATTTTCTAAACAATAATATAAGGTATTATTAACAATATGAAGTTTGAGACTCAAAAGAATACGACAAAGGTTTAAGACTCGGAATCTTTCTAACCCTTTTACAACTTAACCCAACAACTCACACGGACACAAAATTTGAATCCACAATCGATTTTGACGAGAATCAAGGATCGTGAAGTCCACAGTGCAAGGTAATCCCCCTAGACTTCCAAGGAATTCGACAACAAACACCCAGAAATCGGGCATGTCTTCAATTGGATTGTTCACCCTAGTCCGAACTCTAATTTGAGTGATTCTAACTCAATGAGTTAGATCTATGAGTCTAGTTGAAGTCCTCAAAATTTGAGATCTAGATGATGAGTAGGTAGAAGTTATGTCAATTTTACTGAGGTGCTGCAGAATCCACTAAGAAGTTATTTTGATTGGAATTTGAATAAAATTGATTGGAATTGATGGAGTGGGGATGGAAGGGGAATGAAATGGGATGGTTTTGTATGAGATGAAGTGATGGATATGGATGTAGAATTAGAGAGATATGACTCACTCTCCAACAACACAAACTATGGATTCAAACAAGGATATGACTCACCTTGAAAGGATCCTTGAAGATGGCTCGATATGACTCACGGACCAAGGGGATTCACTAGGTTTCATTTTCATTAGGTTTCAAACATCCTTAAACAAGAAGAATAAAATGCCTATAAATAGGCACATAAAATGGGGTTACAAACAACCCTTCGTGTTCACATTCACCTACCACCTCACCTACCACCTTACCTACAACCTTACCTACTACTTCTTTATTACTTTCATATAATAATAAAAACCTAGAATATTTACAATAAATAAATATATCCCACACAATTATTAGAGACTTGGATGCAAATGGAATTGAATATGAGCCTCGAGAGTGACAACAGAAGCTTGAAGAGGAATCTTAATTGACCTCGAGACGGATCACATGAGATTTCTTACTCAAAGTTACTCCAAAACAGCCCATCTAAAGACATTAAAACTCATAAGAACGTTCACCAAAACTCAACCCCTTTATTAAGTTTATAACTCACACCCTTAAACATAAAACTATACTTTACTCATCCATTTTTCTACACCATCTTCAAACATCAAAATTCACCATAAATCCAGCTATAAAAACTGCCTTACTATGCCCACATCTCACAACATCCAAAGAAATAACAACTCACCAAAGAGGAGGAAAAGGACTTGCCTTGTCTTCCGATGGAAGGGACGACCCACAACACGCGAAAAGGTGATGATGGAGTGGTTTGGTGGTGGAAAGAACAACGAAATGAGTGGAAGGGAGAGAGGGACAAAATTTGGAAGGAAATGATGGTTTTCTCAAGGTAATTCTTAGCCTTCATCTTTATATAGAAGAAATGGAAGAAGACAAAATGAATTCGACTTATATAAGAGATAAAGACCATGGAACACAAATCTAGAAGATATGGCACGAATATTGAGGAATAAAGATAAGAATGGCACATTGATTGAGAAGATAGAGAACATGGCACAAATATCAAAGAAAACGGATAAGATTAGAACTCTTACAAGTCTATCTTCATTTTATTAAGAAATGTGATTACTTAATGACTAAGAAACGAACAAATGGATAACTTTGACAACTAGAAAACTTTTAATATATAAAATATTGATAAAAACAAGGTCACCCGAGATTATGATGCGACCCTAGGGTCATAAGGGGCAGATCTAGGCTCGAAACGCCCGGATCTTCTCCGACAATAGTAACCGGATAAATACGAGACCACAAAGTGGACTCGCAGGCCTCTAATGCTTGTCGAAACGAGGGTGGGGTGAGTCAAAGGGATAGAACGTTGGCCCATGTATAGACTCGACAACGGAACCAGGGTGACGTCGGGCCAAATAAGGAGGAATCTCACTCTACTTTAACTTGGCTTAACTTGACGTGAATATTACAAGGGGGCGTGGCTCCCTTATATAGAGGAGGCCACAAGAGACCCTAGAAGAAGCTAGTTGGGGTGGATTAGGGTTAGCAACATGCTAGGCCCAACATCCAAGCCCAAATTACTAAAAATAGAAACTACTATAAAAGGAAAGGTGCAATCTAACCCTAATGGCCTAATGGGCCTTATGATAGCTTAATTGGTCGGCCTCTTAAGCATAAGAGAACACACACCCAAAATAGTAAAGACGGAATGTAAATGATGGGAATAGAAATAATAATATAAATAATACATAAATAGACTACGTCCGACGCCAAGGGGGTCTCCAAGGTGTAGGCCGTCTCGGGTCCGTAGGAGCTGGGTCCGAGCTAGGGTAGAGTCACATAATTCTCCCCCGCTTAGCTTCGAATCGTCCTCACTTCGACGTGGGTCGGGCAAGGGAAGAAGGCGACGATCTCAGTAAAACCTTGCCATCGACATAGGTAGTCCCTAATAAGTATGGTGTCGACACAGGGGCAGGCGCGAGCATGGGCTCAGGGTCAGCGTCGGACTCTAAAGAGGGTGCCGGTAAAGGCTCGTCAAGCTTGTGCGGGTCCTCGACCTTAGGTGTCGGCGCAGGAGGGAATGAATCCTCGGTAAGGAAAGGCACACTCGGCACTGGCTCGGGTACGGTAAGGACCTTGGTACTGAAGGGTGATGCCTCGGTACCGACGGGAGAGTCCTCGGTACCGACGGGTGGATCTATCGGCGCTGGGCTGGACTCGTGCGTCGGCACGTGGGGTGCCGACCACGGTTGAGACTCTCGGTTGGCCTCGGCTAGAAGGCGCTCGAGCTCCGCGATTTGTGCGACCCATGGAGGAGTCGGGGGTGTGGCGATGGGGGTCGGTACCGGTGGTCCACGACTCAAATGAAGAGCTTGAGCGCTGGCTGGGGGAGACCTCTCGGCCTCAAGGGGGCGGTGTCGGGGACGCGAGCGCCGAGGTGGCGGACTTCAATCCCGCTCATCGTATCGGGGACGCGGGTGCCGAGGAGGCGGACTCCAATCTCGTTCATCGTATGAACGACGTCGGGGTGTTGGAATTTCGCCGTAATAGTGGGCCCGATTCTCCAGAAGTCGATATGGTGGGATCCAATCCGGATTGTCCCTCGGAAGCGGCCTATATGGACGAGTGTTGACTCGTCGGTGCGGCCGATCCCAAGAGTCCGAATCGTCCCATATTGCCGAGCAGGTCCAAGACATGGCTCGGACTCTTTTTTTTACAATATTACGAGAACTTCTATAAACCGAAAGGATCTCTTACAAATCAGGAAAATATAAAAACTATCCTAGAAATTAAAAATAACGAGATCTTTTATATATGTAAGATCTTTACAAAATACTAACAAATATATATGAAATAAAAATAAAAACGATCGACTGCATTTTTTTTAATGCCGAATCTTTCTGTTTTTTTAAATATATGCTCGGCTCCTTTTTTTTAATAGCGATTCTAACCGAATTTAACTAGGTACAAATCTCCACCAAAATGGATAAGTATCTCGATAGATTACGAGAGATTATTATCCAAATGGTACTTGCTGAGATAAACCTAATTGTATTTATTTAGGGAATAATATAAAAAAAGGATGGCAACAAAACAAGGCAAAAGATTACAAAGCAGATCCCGTGATGATTTTCTTTTGCAAATCGGCAAATTTGCTTCTTTTTTTTAAATCCGATCGATCTCTTTTTTTTTGAAAGAACACTGAACTTACTAGGCAGTAGATGGAGGGAAAACCGTACAACGGAGGCGGGTTGTGGCAGCCACGGACTGGATGGTGGTGTCGGAAAAAAAATCCGTTCGAACCGCCTGACGCTCTGATACCAATTGATGCGACCCTAGGGTCACAAGGGGCGGATCTAGGCTCGAAACGCCCGGATCTTCTCCGACAATAGTAACCGGATAAATACGAGACCATAAAGTGGACTCGCAAGCCTCTAATGCTCGTCAAAACGAGGGTGGGGCGAGGCAAAGGGATAGAACGTCGGCCCACGTATGGACTCAACAACGGAACCGGGGTGACGTCGGACCAAATAAGGAGGAATGTCACTCTACTTTAACTTGGCTTAATTTGACGTGAATATTACAAGGGGGCGTGGGTCCCTTATATAGAGGAGGCCACACGAAACCCTAGAAGAAGCTAGTTGGGAGTGGATTAGGGTTAGCAACATGCTAGGCCCAACATCCAAGCCCAAATTACAAAAAATAGAAACTACTATAAAAGGAAAGGTGCAATCTAACCCTAATGGCCTAATGGGCCTTATGATAGCTTAATAGGCCGGCCTCTTAAGCATAAGAGAACAAACACCCAAAATAGTAAAGACGAAATGTAAATGACGGAAATAGAAATAATAATCTAAACAGTACATAAATGGACTGCGTCCTACGCCAAGGGGGTCTCCAAGGTCTAGGCCGTCTCGGGTCCGTAGGAGCTGTGTCGGAGCTAGGGTAGAGTCGCATCAGATTACTTAATAGGTAAACAATCACGACACAAATTTTGAGAAACAATAAAATCTCTAAATATTCTTGAATATTACAAATTGGAAGATCTCGACCAATGCCACCTCTTCAAACTTATAGTTCAGTGGGACAAGGTCGAGGTAAAAGGCATGGTAGTGCAATTGGGAGATCACAGACTAATCCACCTCATGCTTTTGAGATGAGAAAGGCTGAAGAATCAAATGCGCCGACTACGACATGTACGATCTAGATTCAGTTTGAACTTGTTAAGAACCTATTTAGTACTAGTGCTAACCACTCTTTTATTGCTACTGCCTGCATAGATAGGTTACATTTGTTTTCTTCTACTTGTATTCCTTTTGTGGTTCGTTTATCGGATGGTAGTAAAATGAGTGGGGAGAAAGAAATCCTTCAATGTCCAATTCATATAAGGGATCAAGACTAGTTAACAAATTTTATCGTGATGGCTTTACCAAATTATGACATAATCTAGGGGAAGGACTAGATAAAGTGATACCGAGCAGTGTTGGATATTCATAGTGGAACTGTAACAGCAAGTACAAATGAAGGTTCCAAACATGTATGGCAAGATTCAAGAAAAGCAAAGGATGGAGCATTAATTAGCGCAATGAAGGCGGCTAAGTTGATAAAGGATGGTTGAGTAGGCTATTTGTGTTATATCTTGCAAGAAGATAAAGAAGTTCCAAAGGTCAGTGATATTCCTGTAGTACAAGAATTTGAAGATGTTTTTCCTAAGGAATTGTCAGGACTACCACCTCAACGAGAGGTAGACTTCAATATTGACTACAATGGAAATGCAAGAATTGAATTGAATACTCAATTAAAGGAGTGGTTAGAAAAAAGATATGTGCACCCAAGTGCATCACCTTTAGGAGGTCTAGTTCTATTTGTCATTATTGATGAACATGTATGTCATTATTGATGCACTCAGCCGAAAATCATCCCAGGAACGAATGTTGTCATACTTGAATGCTGAATCGTCTCTGTAAAAGGATTTTATAACGAATGGAATTGAAGAATGAATTTAGAGATATAAGGGTCAGTTGCATGCTTTAGAATACCAACCTAGTTTAATAGAGGAGCTCCGCAAAAAGTAAGAGACTTGCTCGATGATTCAAGATATTTATAAGAAGGTGCACTGATGCGATCCGGTCCTAGACCTAGATCGATCATGACGAGCCCGAGTCTACCGAGACCTTGGCGTCCACCTTGTATTCCGAACTAGCTCGTTATGATTATATTTATTATATTTCCTACTTTGGCATGTTTCTATTTATAGCTAGATTCTATTTATGTTCCCGTTGTTACTATTTTCGGGCGTGCGTCTACTTATGCTTAAGAGACTAGCCCAATAGTTGGATTAGGCCCATTAGTAAGACCTAGTTAGGTTTCGCATTTACAATTTAAACCCGTCGATGTACACAGTTTTAATTACGCCTTGCTTTATACAGATTGCCTATTGTGATTGAGTTTCTCTCCTTTAGGCCTAGGCGTCAAACCCGGTTCTAGAACCGAAACTTTTCTATCCTTTTTCCAACGCCCTCATCTCGGCCCTAGGCTGCCCGAACTCGATCCGTCGAGTTTTCCCTCACGAGCCACCCTGTGGTTAAAGCTTATCCCGGTTAAGATTCATTGGAGAAGATCTGAGGCCCTTTCAAGCCTAGATCGGGCACCCGTGCGATCCACCCGAAGGGCAGAACACATCAACTAGTATCAGAGCTCAAGTGGCTCAACGAAGGCGTCCTTCTCCTACACCGACATCAACTCCATGACGGCCACCAGCCTGCCTCCGTGGGTCGATCTTGACCTCCATGTGTCCTAGTAAGTTCGGACTTATTCAAAAAAAATATAAAAAATAAAATAAAATCTCCGAATTCCTTAAAAAAATTCCGATCAGTTTAGATCATATAGAGATATGATTTGAGTGAGTTTTTTATTCATCGTGATAATCTCTTGCCTTTTTTGTTTCAATTTTTATATATGCTTTCCTAAATAAATCCTATTGGCATCTCTCTCTGCATGTACACATCTTTGTTAATAAACTTGCAGAGATATCATTACTATTTCGGTAGAGATTTGTTTGTTGTATCGGTATCGGATTTCATTTTAATAAAAAAAAGAGACAGTTGCTTAGTATAAAAAAAAGAAGAATTCGGCTATAAAAAAAGAGAGTTGATGTATTAAAAAAAAGCCGAGCAGTAAAAAAAATAAAAGAAAAAGAAAAGAGCTCGATAAAAAAACGAGCCATGTTTCGTTCTTCATTTGTACACGATTACTCTGAGGAGGGCGATATTTGCTTGAGTACCATATGGAATCCTCCACCGCCCCGTCCGCAGTATCATCGTCCATACCGGCAAGTACCGTATGGGCACTCGGATTGGATTCCACCGCCGAGACATCCCCTCGACAAGTACCGTATGGGCACTCGGATTGGATTCCACCACCGAGACATCCACCTGACCAGTGTGATTTCCCTCCGACACCAACTCGTCGTCGTTGTTCTTATTACGATGACGGGTTCTATGAGTTCCAGTGTCCATCCAGGCCGGTTTATTATCATGACAAACCTTTTAAGATACCGGTTGCGGCACTACCGACTCGACCTTGTTCCGGTATGACGCGCCCGCGCCACAATGAACCGCGACTACGCCACCCCATGACCCGAACGCGCCCCTGCCCGTGTAATTTTTGGCAGTGGCCATTGATTTCAGAGCGCGGGACAGGATCACCATGACGTAGCCGTGCACCCCAGTGCCAGCCTATGTCGTTCAGTGCCAGCGCCGATAGCATCGCTGACTCGATTGGTTCAAGAGATAGAAGCCATACGGAAGGAGATAGCCCTGATCCGAGCCGAACTCTACGCCATTGCATCATTTGTCGCCGACGCCGCTAAACAGCGGTCCATACCCGCGGATTTCCAAGCCACGCCCGTCTTGGATAGCGAGCCCGTTTTGGACCGTGAGCACATTTTGGATAGCGAATCCTTCTTGGATGAGCCGACTTTGCCGCTTCCGGAGTTTTGTATAATGCCATTACTTTCCGCCACTATTGTTGAGAGGGTTTCCCGACAACAAATAAATTTGTAGTCAAGACCCCGCTGTGTATAGGGAGGTCAGGATCGTCCACGGGAAGCAAGTTATGTTTGATTACTATTCTAGAAAACGGAAAAACAAAGCAAAGAAGAATCAAGAAAACAATGGTTCAGACATGTCGGTACCGACCTTGTTAGGGTCGGTATCGAGCCTGAATAACTACTCGAACAAGGCAAACTGCGCAAAACAAACCCAGGCTCGGTACCGATGTTGTTACCTCGGTACCGATACATACACAGAGTAAGAACGAAGTGTTTTTGAATGGGAAAAAGATCTTGGATAAGGGTTTACCAGGATATAATCATGCAATTAGGATAGTGTGAAGGATAAATAACATGCCTTGAACATAAACCTATCAACTTTCGTTGATTTAAGCAAGCAAAGGATCGAATCGATGAAGTCAGTGTAAGCTCATGTGGACGCTCTCTTCTTGGCGAGGAATTAGATGGATGTGCCTCGGAGAGGGAGTAAATGGACGTGTGAAGGATTTAAAAAAAATAGAAATGGATGATGGGGTTTTGGAAGTGACGAATATGGATGAGTTTAGGATGTGGATATGACTCACCACACTCGAAACTCAAACCACGAGATTCAAGGACAAGGATGTGACACACCTTGCTCTTGGATCTCAAGGGTGATCCGATATTACTCACGAATCAAAGGTTAAAAACAAAGAACAACAAGAAATTTTATTCAAGGCAAAACGCCCCAAACCAAAGTCGAAAACATGACTTAAACAAAATCAAAGGTTTTCAAGTTCTTCCAATCTACCAAACTAAGGAGGAAGATGCCTCCTTTAAATTAAATTCAGATTTCAAACAACCCCTTCAATAACCAACCATTAATTCAATAATGAAGATGAAAGACCCTTGGACAACCAGCCTTAAATGTGTCTTGAATTGGCACAC
Source organism: Fallopia convolvulus (assembly GCA_964016875.1). Lineage (NCBI taxonomy): Eukaryota > Viridiplantae > Streptophyta > Magnoliopsida > Caryophyllales > Polygonaceae > Fallopia > Fallopia convolvulus. The sequence goes on from OZ024722.1 coordinate 28,775,989, forward strand.
AAGAGGCATGAGATCGAGGGGTGTGATGGGATTGTGCTCGTACACCACCTCGAACGGAGTCTTCTTGGTGGCCGAATGCACCAATCGGTTATAGGCAAACTCTATGAATGGAAGACATTCTTCCCACATGCGCAGATTAGTATACAAAAGAGAGCGCAAAAGAGAACCAAGAGTTCGATTCACGACCTCGGTTTGTCCATCCGCTTGAGGATGACAAGTGGTAGAAAAGAGCAACTTTGTGCCTAACTTGGCCCAAAGAGTCTTCCAAAAATAGCTCAAAAATTTCACATCACGATCAGAAACTATAGATTTAGGCACTCCATGCAATCTCACAACATTATCAAAGAATAGACAAGCAACATGAGATGCATCATCAGTCTTATGGCATGCAATGAAATGAGCCATCTTAGAGAACTTATCTACAACAAAAAAAATGGAGTCTCTCCCCTCTTAGAAAGAGGTAATCCCAAGACAAAGTCCATGGAAATATCTTCCCAAGGAGCATGAGGGATAGGAAGGGGAGTGTACAAGCCATGAGGGTGTACCCTAGACTTAGCACGCATACATGTCACATAAGAAGCATAAAATTTCTCTACCGACCTAAGCATAAAAGGCCAAAATAAATGCTCCCTAAGAATATGCAAAGTCTTCATGACTCCAAAATATCCCATAAGACCGCCACCATGGGCCTCTTGGACAAGCAAATGCCTAATAGAACTCCTAGGCACACACAACTTAGGACCCTTAAACAAAAAGCCATCATGTATATAGAATTGGTCCTTACTTCCATGAGTAATACATGCATGAAATATCTCCTTAAAATCCGCATCATTAGCATATAACTAACGCATGAATCCAAAACCTAACAATCTAGCATCAAGAAGGGATAGAAGAGCATACCTCCTAGAAAGTGCATCGGCGACGACGTTGTCCTTTCCCTTCTTATGCTTGATGACGTATGGGAACGCCTCAATGAACTCGACCCACTTAGCATGGTGCTTGTTGAGCTTGCTTTGACCCTTAAGAAATTTTAGCGCCTCGTGGTCGGAATGTATAACAAACTCGCGTGGCATGAGGTAGTGCTCCCACGTCTTGAGTACTCGGACAAGAGCCAACAACTCTTTGTCGTAGGTGGGATGATTCAGCTCGGCCCCACCCAATTTCTCACTAAAATGTGCCACGGGTCTGCCCTCTTTCAAGAGAACACCGCCTAAGCCAATGCATGAAGCGTCACATTCGATTTCGAACATTTTGTTGAAATCGGGCAAGACTAGGAGCGGCGCTTGTGTGAGTTTGTCTTTGAGAAGGTTGAATGCAGCTTCTTGGGACTCTTCCCACCTGAATGTGACATTCTTCTTGGTAATCTTGGTGAGTGGCGCTGCTATGGAACTAAAATCTCGCACAAATGGGCGGTAGAAGCCGGCCAAGCCAAGAAAACTTCGAACTTGCGTCATGGTAGTGGGGGTCGGCCAATCTCAGATCGCCTTCACCTTCTCTTCATCAACTTTCAGCCCTTCCCTACTCACAACAAAGCCAAGAAAGACAACATGATCCGAGCAAAAGTGGCACTTTTTAAAGTTAGCAAATAGGTGTTCATTTCTCAAAACGTCTAACACTTGCCTAAGGTGTTCGAGGTGGGACTCAAGGTCGTGGCTATAAATAAGAATATCATCAAAGTATACAACCATAGCAAGAAAAAGACGGAGAACGTGGTTCATCAACCTCATAAAGGTGCTAGGAGTGTTGGTTAAACCAAACGACATAACCAACCACTCGTAAAGCCCATACTTGGTTTTGAACGCGGTTTTCCATTCATCACCCTCCTTCATCCTAATTTGATGATAGTCGCTTTTTAAATCAATTTTAGAGAAAATACAAGCTCCATTGAGCTCATCAAGCATATCATCAAGTCCTAGAATTGGATGGTGATGCTTGATAGTAACGTTGTTTTTTTGATAGTAATGTTTTTCATTGCTCGGCAATCGACACACATTCTCCAAGTACCATCCTTTTTGGGCAAGAATTACCGGAACGGCGCATGGACTAAGGCTTTCTCGGACGTAGCCCTTGTCAAGAAGGTCTTGAACCTGCCTTTGCAACTCCTTGGTTTCCTCGGGATTGGCTCGGTAGGCTGGCCGGTTCGGTAACGACGCGCCCGAAATGAAATCGATTTGATGTTCGATCCCTCTTGTAGGCGGCAACCCATTCGGCACCTCTTCGGGAAATAAATCCTTGAAATCCTGCAAAAGACGAGCAATAGGTAAGGGAAGATCTTCAATATCTTGGTTAGAAAGCAACGATTCCTGATAAAGTAATAACAAACAAACGTTACTCCCCTTGATGGCATGAACAACTTCCCTCGGTTTGGCTATGAGAAGAGGTTTGGAAGTGCTCATGCTATCACCAATGGCCAATGTCTTACCCTTGCTTCCTTCCCTAAGAGCATGCCTTCGCTTTTGCTCCCTAGCCGTGTGATCAAGCATGATTTCGTATGGCTTCATGGGATGCAACATGACCTTCTTGCCATCCCAGTGGAAGGAGTACTCGTTGGAGACACCATCATGGATCACGCCCTGATCATATTGCCAAGGTCGTCCTAAAAGGAGATGGCACACCGACATGGGCACCACATCACATTCCACCACATCATGATATGGACCTATGGCAAAAGAAATCAAAGCCCTTTCCTTCACTTGGATAGGCGATTTAGAATTTGACCCACACAAAGGATAATGCATGGGATGAGGAGTAGTAGGAATTAAAAAACGAGAAACAACCTCCTCATTGATGATGTTACAACAAGAACCACCATCAATAATTAGGCTACATACCTTATCTTGGATTTCACATCGAGTACGGAAGATCACCTCGCGTTGGCTTGGAGTGGTGTTGTTTTCGGTGGTGAAAAGAGTATGTTGGACAACAAAACACTCACCCTCCTCGGCCATGACATGGAGCTTGTCCTCTTCTTGCTCCTTATGGTTGTCTTCCTCTTCTTGAACAAGCTTCTCAAATTCATATTCTCCTTGCGGAGTAAGAAGAACCTTGCACTCGTTTGGACAATCACGAGCGTAATGGACACGCCCGAGACATTTGATGCACTTGAACTCGCCGGCTCAGTTTTCTCCTTCTTGCTTGGGCCTCGGCTGGTCGCGTCGAAATTCAGGCCCCTTAGGCTGACTCGGTACCGAGGAGTTATTCCACAGTTTGGAGCTCGGTACCGTCGGCTTGTAGCTCGGTACCGAGGGTTTGGTGCTCGATACCGACGTCCTGGAGCTCGGTACCGAGGTTGGTGCGGGCTGGCGCCTTTGAGGAAGGTTCTTATGGACTTGGTTTGTGTAATACAACACTTGTTCAATCTACGTACCCCTAGGAAAATGCTGCATATTCACAACAAATTTTAGATCGGAATTAAATCCATGAATGAATTCGGAGATAACATACCCGTCGGGGAATTGAACCCCGGAGCGAAAGATGAGCGTGCATAGCTCATTGTAATACTCGTTGGGAGTCCGACCGCCTTGTCGAAGCTGCTCAAGTTTGGAATGGACCCTCTTGGCGTAGTCTGATGGAACAAAGCGTTCCTCAAGTGCTCGCTTAAGATCACGACATGTTCGGATGGGTTGGGCCCCCATCACGTCGCCTAGCTTCTTTGTCATGCAACCACCAATGGTACGCAAAGTCGGTGAAATGAACGGCAACGCCGAATATTCTTCTTTCATCCTCATAGCCATAATAGTCAAACACGGTCTCCGTCTTGGCTATCCAATCGAGACATGCGTCGGCTCCGGTGGTTCCCGAGAAGGTTTGGATTTGGAGCTTGATTCCTTGGTGGTGCTCCCCCCTTGCTGACGCCCATCACCATAAGCGGGTTGTTGTTGCCACGCCTCTTGAAATGGAGCTCGATAGGCCGCTTGCACATGAAGCGCGTCTTGGACACCTCCGCACCGAGGGTAAAGATGGGTCGTGACTGTGGGCGCCGGTGTCGCCATAGGAGTATAGCCATATCGCTCATTGCCTACATTGTTAGTGTTCGAAGGCAACGTAATATTATTTGGAAAAGTAGAATATGGAGGAACAAATTCAGTCCTTACCCCGGAAGACGTCACAAATGGTTGATTGAAATTTGACCCCGAAAGATGACCTTGTGACGCTAGTTGCACGTTGGAGGTAGAACCTTCCTCCAAATGAATGCCCCGAGTGGTGGAGATGATTAGTTCTAGATGAGAGCTCACACCGAGTGAAAAAGGTGGTTCTTGGTTGATGTTTTGTGCATTGGTGGCACTAGCTTGGATGAGTTCGTCATGCCTTGTCAACCTTTGCTCAATGTCATCAAACATAGAACGAAAAGAACGAAGATCTTGTTGCATAGATTGTAGCATAGCAGCCACGGATGAATCGGAGTTAGCATCCCGATTCCGAGGTGAGCCATCATTCCCTATATCCGACATCTTGCACAAACTTCACCAAACAAGTTAAATCCAACAAGCAAGTGGTACTTCAAGCCACACACAACCAATTCTCAACTTAGACTCGAAAGTGCCAAACTCGCAAGTGTTAGGACTTTGGTGTAAAATGAACAAGAAATGGCTCAAAAGAAAGGCACATGCAAAGGCAATGCAATACAAGCAACAAGTTTTTCTATCACTCGAATTTAGGACGCTACTAGGTACCAAGATACAAAAATAAATAAAAGAGCTTAAACAAAAAATAGGACCTTTTTTGGAATTTCTTTCTCACGGGGTCCGACTTATTCTGTGACTGGCCCCTTAGTAGCGTTTTGGCCGCAGGCAAGGTTTTTCTAGCCCTGCTTCTTTTTCTTTCCGAGTCCGAATTTTACTTTTAAGGCATAATTTTCAGCACTTATACTCAAGCATACAAAGCTTCAACAACCAATTTGATTTACACCTCTACTCGGTGTTACTTTTTTTTATGGCTTGGTACTTTTCCCGTATCCTATCCCGAGTGAGTACACAATATTGTAAATTAAACTTGCAATCCAGTTTTTATGCAATGCCATCATGCTCGAAAGATCAAAGAAAGAGGACGAAAATTCATTCACAAATGTTGTATTAAAGACGACAAAGGTGAAAGGCCAAAGGGTGGCTCTAGGTATTTTTTTGTCTTTAATTCATTCAAGCAAGGATTAAAGGCTTTCTTCAACCTTTGGACAATCTGATAGCACGGTTTAGTCGTCCTCCAAAGGTCAGATTTAAGCACACAAGTTCAATGAAACAAAACAAGGCAACACAAACAGGTCGGTATCGAGGTTTGAGGTTCGGTACCGAGGGAGGGTTGTAGTTCGACTTTGGGAAGGGATTTCACTTGCAAAATTCAAGCAAATTCAAATCCAAAAAGAGAGATAGTAGGTCTACCTTGCGTGGCTCTTATACCACATGAGAAGGATTGAATCGATGAAGTCACTGCAAGGTCACGTGGACGCTCTCTTCTTGGCGATGAATTGGATGGATGTGCCTCAGAGAGGGAGTGGATGGACGTGTGAAGGATTTAAAAAAACCAGAAATGGATGATGGGGTTTAGAAAGTGATGGATATGAATGAGTTTAGGGTGTGGATATGACTCACCACACTCGAAACCCATTCAAGGACAAGGATGAAGATGAAAGACCCTTGGACAACCAGCCTTAAATGTGTCTTGAATTGGCACACAAGAGGTCCAAATTCGGCGCAAGCTAGGCGCCCGACATAGCCACGTTGCCCCCATTGACTAGCAACGTGCACTCTCCGTCATCTTCATATTTGTTCGGCACTTCATGGATCAATAGACCGGCTAGAAGCTCTTCTTGCAAGACACGAGCTCGAGCCCTTGTTATCCACCCTAGATAAGGCCTAATATCGCTGGTGCGGCTGGCGCGCCCAAGTGGCTCGGTACCGAGGTTGGGCAGCTCGGTACCGTGGGCAAAATAGTCGCTAGGCAGCTCGGTACCGAGGTTGGGTAGCTCGATACCTGGGTTGGATGGCGCAGTCCAATGAGTGGATGGCTCGGTACCGACGTTGGGTGGTTCGATATTGGATGGCTCGGTAACGAAGGCGTCAGGGCCTTGATGTGGCTCGTGAGGCGTAATCACATCAAAATCAATTGACTTTCATGAATTAATTCACTTTCTACTTATTTTTAGATCCAAATTTCGTAAATTTCGTTAACAAACAATATCAACATTCAAGGTTAAAACTTTATCTTTTGATCAAGCAATAAACTCGAATTACTCCAAGTTTCGTTAAAGCATAAGCACAAAACAAGTAGATAAAAGGCATTCAAGAAATCATCACATATTCAATCATGCACAATCATGTCGGGTTTTCAACCCCGATCCTAGAAAAGAGAACTACTCGCTCATGATCGAAAAGAAACAAGCAATAAGATTGAAAGAGAACCTCATATGAAACAAAACAAAAACTTACTTGAAATTAAAACTTGAAACTTGTCTTTTGAATAAGAACTTCTTCCCCAGGTAATCTTCAAAAGCAAACTAGAAACTAAAAGAAGAGAGAGAAAAACTCGTGTCTTTCAATCTCTCACGCGTCTCTCCCTTTGTCTCCAAACTGAACGAACCCCCTAAACTAGGTTAAAACAAAGGTATTTATACTAGAAAAGATATCTATAAAGTTTCCATAAAGATAGAACTTCCTAAACTAAAAAGATTACGGAGCCTGAGAACCTCGGTATCGACCCCTAAATGGTCGACAGACTCGTTGCTAAATTTCATGGTTTTGCCTTGCTGTAGACCACGGTACCAAACCCACAGGGTCGGTATCGAGCCTGTTTTCCTTGATTATTTGTACACTTTCATAGCCTCTTTTGGATTTATCGGGATCTTTTAAAGCTCTTCTTCCTTCCTTGACTCGACCATGCTCCGCTGCCATCCTCTCGATCTCAAATTCTTCGGAACGCTTCTATTTTGCTCCAAAAACCTACGAAAAACACAAAAATGGAGTAGCTTCCATACTTTTCACAAAATATGCAAACTTATCCAAAAACATACGAAACAATCACAAAAACTCAACTACACTAAGCTAAACAACTGAGAAAAACACTTAAAAACTATACTAAAAACACGAACATCAAAATACCCCATACTTATGCTTGCTTGTCCTTAAGCAATCACTAGACATAGATCAAAACCAAATAACATATTTATCAAGTAATAGCCTTTATCTAAAAAAACAACTTCAAAACATAGCAAAAATAGCAAATGACTCTTAACGTCATAACACATATATGCAAACAATAGACACAAGTATTCACAATCCAACCTCACTAAGGATAATGTGTTTCACTCGACTCTCATGTGTTTGGGCTTATAAATTCATCTCTCAACTCAATCTAATATGCAAAAACTCATAGAAATTGGAACTTATATCACCAAACTCTCCACCAAAGATTTGTCAAAACAAGCAAAAATCATCAAGAGAACTTAGGCTCAATGAAAAACTTCATAGAAATTTCCATTCGCCCGGGTTTTAATGGGGCTTGGTAATAACAAATAGGTGTGGAAAACTTTTGGTCATGTGGTGCTAATAAAATCCGGGAATCAAAGACTCCTAAAAACTCACATACATCCAAAACTCTCAACAGAACATACCAAACTCAATTTTCTTCTTTATGCACACTCTCTTTCTCTCACCCATTTTAAATCCTAGAAAGTCTCATATACAAACAAAAAGAAACTCTTGGCTTTGAGCTTTAACACACTTGCACACTTTTCGTTCTTTTTCCTTTCTTTTCTTTTTTCCTTTCTTTTCTGCATTTTTTTCCTTCACTTTCTTTTCTGAGACAGCGTCGGTACCGACCCCTATAGGGCCGGTATCGAGCCTGAATTGGCTTTTCTTCCTCTTCTTTCTTGTGCAATTTTTACCAAGAGATCTTTTACAAATTTAAAACAAGAGACTTCCAATCTACCCCAACCAAACCCCTTTATTTTTGAACCAACATACATCATGTACTCAACAAAAATGACTCCTCTCCAACTAAGTTCTAATCTCCGGATAGGGTAAAGCTTATATCGGCTAGGGAATAATTTTGTGGAGCTACAAATAAAAACGCTTAAGGCTCAATTTTGGCTTCAACAACAAGGATAATATAAAGGGTGGATAAAGATTTAATAAGGCTCATGAAAAAAATAAGTTCTCTATCATATGACTTCACAAGTAATGAACTGAAAATCTTATAAAGATCTTGAGAAATAGATAACCATCACAATTCCAAGAGATAATATACACATAGAGAGAAATCACACATGAAAAATTCAAGGCTAAAAATAAAGCTCACAAGGTCATTTTGTTGGATTGCAACTACTCATGCTAAAAGTTATATGTACTCAGTTTCATCATATGCTATTTCACCATAAAACCAATTTTTATCATGAGATTCAGGCTATACTATCAAAAACATGCCAAAAGGAATTACAACGTCATGCAAAGTAAAAGAAATCATAGAACCATAAGATCAAGGGTACTCATTAGTTCTAAAATCTTTTTGTGATTTTTTAATTTTTCAATTGTTTGTGATTTTTTATTTATGAAAATGAAAGCAACAAAAGCAACTTAAACTATCAAAGCAAAAGAACACAAAGACACACAAGTTTTCTTTTTCCTCCCTACCCTATACTTAAATATTACAATGCCCTCACTGTAAAAACAAAGTAAAGCATAAGAAAAGATAGGGAAAAGAAAATAAACTCACAATGGTGAAGCATAGGAAGCATTCTTGAAGGAGAGATCATCGGCGAGTCTTTGGTGGATAATACTTTTCCATGTTGTCCATGAATGTGGCAATGGACCTCCAACGCTCATCATCCTACTGTCAACATTGCTCTCCCTCCCAATAGCGGGATTCAGCTACCTTGTGGCGTTCATCCTCAACTGCCACTCGAGCCTCATACGCCTCTTGAAATTGGTTCATCTGATTGTTGAGTTTACATTGATTCATTGATGTTCATGTTTTTGGTCTAGTTTTAGGTGTCTTTCTTAGTTTATTTAGTTTAGTTTTAGTAAGTTTTAGAGTTAGTTTTGTGTGTTTTTGGATAAGTTTTCATATTTTGTGAAAAGTATGGAAGCTACTCCGTTTTGTGTCTTTTTGTAGGTTTTTGAAGCAAAGAGGAGCATTTCTAAGTGAAACTGGAGTCAAGTGGTGGAGGGCGGAATGCTTAGAAGAAGAAAAGGGAGAATGCATGTTGAAAATCAAGGAAAAGTTCAAGTGAAGCCATATGAGAAGTACAAAAAAACCAAAACAGAGAGCTCGTTACCGACCTGTGAAGGTCGCTAACGAGCCTGTGCATCGGATTCTTTGCCAAAGAATTTAGCAAGTGTCTACCGACCCTGTGAAGGTCGCTAACGAGGTGACCTGTGTCGGTAGGTGGCGCCGACTTTCGAGATTTATATTTTTTATCTTGTAATCTTTTTAGTTTGGTAAGTTTTTATCTGTTAGATCTTTTATTCGATAGCTTTCTTTAGTATAAATACCCTTGTTCTAGCTTAGGCAAGGTGGGATTCTCGTAGGTTTTTTTAGGAGAGACGATAGAGAGAGAGAGTTCGACCCTGATTTCGATCGAGAGAGAGAGAAAGCAGGTCGTGATCGATTTCTTGGTCGTTCTTCTTCGGTTGTTTCGGAGTTTGAACGAGAATTTGTAAGATGATATTTATTTTAAGTTTTACTTTTCAATGTTCTCTTTGAATAAAGTTGTTTGTTTCGATTCAATCATGTGTGAGTAGTTTTCTTTTCTAGGGTCGGGGTTGAAATCCGACAGAGTTGTGCACGATGGAATGAATGTGTTGAAGTTTTGATTGCCTTCTATCTTTTGAATTGCTTGTTTGTGCTTATACTTAGACGAGAGTTGAAGTAATTTGAGTTTATTGCTTGATCGAAAGAGAAAGTCTTGAACTTGAATGTTGATATTTTTCGATAACGAAAGTTTTGAGCTTTGGATTCAAAACAAGTAATAAAGTGAATTGATTTATGAAAGTTGGTTGATTTGCTTGTTTAGCCAATGAAAGTTGATGGATTTATCTTCAAAGGCATGATCTTTATCTTCACATGAGTTTATATGCATAGCTATGTGTGGTAACCCTTGTCCTAGAACTTTTTATCCTTTGATTTTTATCCTTATTTTTACATTCGAATTCACTCGTTACCGAGGCACTAGGATCGGTACCGAGCATGCACTTGCATCGTGTTAATTGTTCTGTTTCAGTAGAAACCCAACATTGTTACCGACCCAACAAGGTCGTTAACGAGGTTTGTCGTAGCTGTTTGCTTTTGTTTTTGCTTTGTTTTATTATTTTCTTAGTTCGGTAAACGGACAACCTTGCTTCCCGTGGACGATCCTGACTTCGCTATACTCAGCGGGGTCTTGACTGCAAATTTTATTTGTTGGTAAGTAAATCCTTCTCAACAAATTGGCGCCGTTGCCGGGGAAGCAACAATGTTTTTTTGTTTACATGTGGGTCTGGGAATAACCCGGCCCCGTTTTTGTTTTTAATTTGGTTTTCTCTTGTCTGGTTTCTCAGCTTATGCCAGCAGGACGTCGCAGGCTCGAGTTTGATAACACTGGTTATTATTCTGAACCAGAACGCACCCTGCACCGCAGAAGAAGAGGAAACCAAGCCATGGCAATGACTCCTGCACAGATGGAATGACAGATGGCCGATCTCCAGAGGCAGATGGAGGCGTTACAAGCTAATCGAGACGCCGCTGCTACTGCCGCTGAACGTGAAAGAGTAAATGCTGAGCGTGAACGAGCGAACATTGCTCGTCTACAAGAGCAGTTGAATGCCTATCCGAGGAATGCCAAGCAATATATGCATCCAGAACTGAGGGTGCTAGAGTCTGCAATCGTGCTTCCAGAGATAGAGAAGACATTTAAGATCAAGTCTCAATTCATATCCTTAATAAAAAGGGCTTAGTTTGAAGGGAAACCTACTGAGTGCCCTATGGAAGATATTAAAAATTTCCTTGATTTATATGACACTATTGTTACTGAAGGTGTCTCACTTGAATATGTTCTATTAAAAGCTTTCAGGTGGTCTCTTACTGGAAAGGCCCTGAGCTGGTTGGAGAGCTTACCTCCTAAGTCTATCAGGTCTTAGAAGGCTTTGTATGATCAATTTCTTACAATGTTTTTCCCTCCTGCCAATACAACGGAGTTGAGAAAACGCATCACCTCCTATCACCAGTTGTCTAATGAGACCTTTGTAGAGACATGGGAGAGGTTCAAGGAGATGCTCAGACAGTGCCCTACTCATGGGCAACCCCTATATGTGCTCCAAGAAATCTTATTCCAAGGATTAATGCAGAAACAAAGAACCGCATCGACACACACACTGCTTGCGGATTTATAGAGATGGATCCCACTGCTGCATGGGAATTGCTGGACAAGTTATCTAATTACGATGCCATGTATGGGACCCAGCAGCCATCCCAGCCACATAAGCATCTCTACATACCTAATAAAGACGAAGTTGATCCTAATGTCAAAAATCAATTCCTACAAGATGAGATCAACCGTCTGAAGAAACAAGTAAGTTTTCTGAAAACCTCTCAACCTTGTCAAGAGCGTGGTTCTTCTGCCCATAGTACTTCCGCTTGCACTAACATCGAGCAGGTTAGAGCCGTTGAGACATATGCTGAAATGAACTACATGAGAGGTCAATACAGGAACCCGCCAAATAACTTTGACAAGCCAAATAATTATCCAGCATGGGGAAATCAAAATCCAATTCCAAGTTATGCAGCACCCCCACCGGATAGACGACCCGCGCCATACCGTCCTCCAGGCTATCAAGAGCCACCATCTTGGGTGCAAGGACTTCAAGAATGAATCAATGGAGTCCAAGCTAACCTCAACAACCAAATGAAAAGATGGGGAGAGTTCGATGTTTGGAAGAAGAGTGTCGACTCACAGCTAGGGAACCTGGTTGCACAGATTCCGAGGCAGCAAGGGCAACCCCCGGGCCGTCCCGAGGAGAACCCTAGAGGACAAATAGCGGTTGTGCACCTCAGGAGTGGAAAGACACTACCGTCCTTCAGAAGGACCACTTCACAAGGTGGTTCTCGAGATCAAGCGCGAGGGCGATTAGGATCTATGATGACGTCCAACACGCTTTTGCCATTCTTGGTATACCACATCTATTGAAGAAGGAGGAAACGCCGCACTACCCGACCCTCACATCCGAGTTCATAGCCACTCTCCAAACAAGCTTCAAAACCAAGACTTCAGTTAAAAAAATCAAGTTCCGGTTGGGCAATATTGATCGCGAGTACACAATGGCCCAATTCAATGCACTCCTCGAGCTTCCTCACCACTCTAGGGATTACAAGATCGAGGATTTCAAAGTTACCGACACTTGGAGTTACATTTCCGGGGAGGTTGAACCTTCCGCACCTGCACTTCCAGGGGGCAAGCATCATTAACCCCATCTTCCGGATCATTCTCCGAATCTTGGGCGCCACTTTTTGGCCCAAGAAAGAGCTTTCAAGGCCAACACGGTTAGAGGTTGCATGCCTCCGTACCATTCTTTTTGAGGACTCTGCCCCCTTGAAATTGGGGTATGAATGGTTGAGATATGTCGAGAAGTACGGGATCAAATCAAAAGAAGCATGGTGAGGGAATTTGGTGAGTCTTCTGGCCGAGAACCTCGGTATCGATATCTAGAACTATGCTCCACACCGTCCCCAAAAGCTAGACTCCAAATATTGGTTCTCTTCCAACATCTTTTTGAGGATCGAAGGAGGGTTAGCCACCAAGGTACTTGGTCAGGATGTGTTGCTTACTCGGGCCAAGTTTGAGTTGCTTTATATGCCGAATTGGTATGAAGCTTGGACGGGTCATGCATTCCCGTTGGAAAGGAAGCCACAAGATGAGCCGTCATTGAGGGAGTGTGAGACAAGATTCGACAAAGAAGAGGCTGCTATGGATGAAGATGAGGCAGCCATGGATGAGCTCGATATCGAGGATGATGACCTCGGTACCGAGGTCCTTGGCGAGGAAGACAACCTCGGTAACGACCCACCTGAGCTCGATAACGAGTATTTTTCGGCCAGTACTGAGGCATTCGACATCGGTAACGAACCTGCTCCTCCACCTACTGTGCCTCAATCGTATGCAATGATGCCCTACAACCCGGTGATTTATCAAGACCACTTCCAGCCCCAAGATCATTATCAACCACCTCCTCAGCCCACCTATTCTGGATCAAGTGTTCCACCTCCATGGGTCGATGATTTGTCTTTCCAGATGCAGCAGCTGAACTTGGAACAGACACAACTCCACCAGCGGATGGATCGGTGGGAGGGTGTCTATTCAGCTCGCATGGCTCTTGAGGATGCGAGGCATGAACAAGCGGATGCTCGTTGGAGGACAATGGAGCAACGGGTGATGGTTGATGAGGAGCGCTGGAGGACCATGTACGAGTTCATGGGCAACTTTGAGCGCCAATTTCCACCACCACCACGGAGATGATTCAGTTTCAAGGATGTTCTTTCCTACTTCAAAGTTATCTTGTGAGTTTCTTTCTTTTTCCTTATTCTTTTATTAGGAGTTGCTTTATTACAGTGGGGACACTATAATTTTAAGTATGGGGTAGGGGAGTAAAGAAAACTTGCTTGCTTGTTATTTGTTTTTTTTACTTTGTTTTGTTTCTTGATTTAGTTGTCTTTGTTTAGAAAAAAAATCAAAAATCACACAAAAAATTTGAAAATTTTTAAAAATTCCAAAAAGAGTTTTTTTTTTTTTATAATGGATAAGTACCCTGTCTTTTGGTTCTATGATAGTTAATTGCTTGCATGACCATATATTTTCCTTTTAGCATGTTTTTGATGGTATAACCTGATTCTTAGTATGAAATTATTTTATAGAGGAATAACATTTGATGAAATTGAGCATGTATAACTTTTAGCATGAGTAGTGCAATCCAACAAAAAATTGCTACCTTGTGAGTTATATTTTTTTGGCCTTATAGGGAGAACATAAAAAATCCCTCTTCTTTTCTTATGTGATTTACTCTCTTTATGCATATTATCTCTTAGAATTGTGATGGTTATCTATTTCTTGAGACCTATATAAGATTTTTAGCTCATTACTTGTGGAAATCATATGATAGAGGATTTATTTTTATGAGCCTTATTTATCCCTATCCACCTTTACATGATCCTTCTTTTTGACAACCAATTTGAGCTTTAGCCTTTTATTTTCAGCTCAACAAAATTATTTTCCTAGCCGAAATAAGCTTGACCCTATCCGGGGATTAGGACTTAGTTGGAGAGGTATGTTTTGTAGAGTGAAAAATGTTATGTGTTGGTTAAAAATAAGGGTTTTGGGAAGGGTAGATTGGAAGTCTCTTGTTCTATTTTAAAAAGATCTCTTGGTAGAAAAGATGCACAAAAATAAGAGGAGAAGGGAAAATTTTTGGATCGATACCAGCCTAAGTAGGCTCGGTACCGATAGAAAAAATCGAGGAGAAATGTAGCTCGTTATCGACTCTCTTAGGTCGTTAACGAGGCAAGTCGAGAAAAAAAATGTTGAAATGAAGAGAAGAAAGAAAGAGAAGGAAGATGTGCAGTGTATTTATTTATTTAAAGTTTAAACCAGAGATTCTTTATGTTTATATGAGGCTTTTTAGGGTTAAAAGGTGAGTGAAAAGAAAGTGCTTAATGAAGAGTGAGTTTGGTTATTGTTTTTTGAGAGTTTTTGGATTTATGTGAGTTTTTAGGAATCTTTGATTCCAGGATATTATTAGCACCACATGGCAAAAATATTTCCATGCCTTATTGTCTTTACCAAGCCCCATTACAACCCAGTCGAATGGAAGCTTCTATGAAGTTTTTCATTGTGCCTAAGTTCTCTTGATGATTTTTGCTTGTTTTGACAAATCTTAAGTGGAGAGTTTGGTGATATAAGTTCCAATTTCTATGAGTTTTTGCATATAAGATTGAGTTGAGAGATTGAATTTATAAGCCAAAACACTTGAGAGTTGAGTGAAACACATATATCCTTGGTAAGGTTAGATTGTTGCTGCTTATGTCTATTAGTGCTTATATGTGTGAGATGACGTTAATAGTCATTTGCTATTTTTGCTATGTTTGATGTTGCTTTTGAGATGAAGGCTATTGCTTGATGAGCATGATGTTTTGTTTTGGTTATTGTTTAGTGATTGCTTGAGGACAAGCAAGCTTAAGTATGAGGTATTTTGATGTTCATGTTTTTGGTCTAGTTTTAGGTGTCTTTCTTAGGTTGTTTAGTTTAGTTTTAGTAAGTTTTAGAGTTAGTTTTGTGTGTTTTTGGATAAGTTTGCATATTTTGTGAAAAGTATGGAAGACGATAGAGAGAGAGTTCGACCTTGATTTCGATCGAGAGAGAGGAAGCAGGTCGTGATCATGTTCTTGGTTGTTGTTCTTCGGTTGTTTCGGAGTTTGAACGAGAATTTGTAAGACGATATTTCTTTTAAGTTTTACTTTTCAATGTTCTCTTTGAATAAAGTTTTTTGTTTCGATTCAATCATGTGTAAGTAGTTTTCTTTTCTAGGGTCGGGGTTGAAACCCGACATAGTTGCGCATGATAGAATGAATGTGTTGAAGTTTTGATTGCCTTCTATCTTTTGAATTGCTTGTTTGTGCTTATACTTAGACGAGAGTCGAAGTAATTTGAGTTTATTGCTTGATTGAAAGAGAAAGTCTTGAACTTGAATGTTGATATTGTTCGATAACGAAAGTTTCGAGCTTTGGATTCAAAACAAGTAATAAAGTGATTTGATTTATGAAAGTTGGTGGATTTGCTTGTTTAGTCAACGAAAGTTGATGGATTTATCTTCAAAGGCATGATCTTTATCTTCACATGAGTTTATATGCATAGCTATGTTGTGGTAACCCTTGTCCTAGAGCTTTTTATCCTTTGATTTTTTTCCTTAATTTTACATTCGAATTCACTCGTTACCGAGGCACTAGGATCGGTTCTGATCCTGCACTTGCATCGTGTTAATTGTTCTGTTTCAGAAGAAACCCAGCATCATTACCGACCGTGACAAGGTCATTAACGAGGTCTGTCGTACCTGTTTACTTTTGTTTTTTCTTTGTTTTATTATTTTCTTAGTTCGGTAAACGGACAACCTTGCTTCCCGTGGACAATATTGACTTCGTTATACTCAGCGGGGTCTTGACTAAAAATTTTATTTGTTGTTAAGTAAATCCCTCTCAACATTCATGCACAGATGCTCCATCCGGGATGCCAAGTCATGCGCCCATTGTGGTGGAGGGTCAGAACTAGAGGCATAATTGTTGAAGTTGAACTGGTGCTGCTGGAAGTGAGAGTCATAAGGCACAATGTCGAACTCTGTTGGCATGGTAGGACTCGGAGCAGGCACATTGTCGAAGTGGAAAGGCTCGGTACTGACCTCAAGATGCTCGGTACCGACGTCCTCAGCTGGGGCTGGAGCGTCTTCCTCCATTGCCGCCTCTTCCCGCTCATATTGGGAATCGGATATCCTCAATGAAGGCTCATCTTGGGGCTTTGCGGCCAGTGGGAACGGTGTAAAGGTCCACGCTTCGTACAAATTTGGCAAGTACAAAAGCTCCAACTTGTCCCGAGTAACAAGCACTTCTCGACCTTGAATCGTGGTGGTGACTCTGTCTTGGCTTCTTTGAAAGATCCCGGAAGCGATCCAGTAGTTCGTGTTCAACTTCTGCGGACGAAGTGAACTGTAGCGCTTCAAATCAACGTTAAGAGCCAAAGCCAAGAGGCTCACCAAATTTCCACAATAAACTCCTTGCAACGTGGCTCCATTTTGCTCCACATACTTCACCCATTCATACCTCATATTCATAGGAGTGGGGTCTTCAAAGAGAATTGTACGGAGACATCCAACCTCCGTCCTTGTCGGCATAGAGAGCTCCTTTTTGGGCCAAATTGTCGAGCCCAAAATCCTGAGGATGATACGGAAGATTGGGTTGATGATGTGTGCACCGGGGAGTGCAGGAGTCTTGGGACTGATTTCCCCAGAGATGTAACCTCAAGTTTCTCTAACCTTGAAGTGGTCCGGGGCAGTGTACTCACGGGATGGGTTGGGAAAGTGGAGTAGTTTGTTGAACTCCTCCATGGTAAACTCATAATCTCCATTCCCAAGCCTGAACCTAATCTTCCATGGGGATGTTTTGCTGTTGAAACTAGTACGGAGAATGGCTATAAACTCAGAAGTGAGGGCCGGGTAATGAGGAATATCGTCCCATTTGAGGAGGTGAGGCACGCCAAGGATGGAAAAAGCATGCTTGAGATCTTCATAAATCCCCAATTGCTTCCCATCGGTCCTTGAAAACCGCCGAGTGAGATGAGGTTTGTCCATGACAGAGTTGTAAATTGATCTTTGTCTATCGATCTTCAACACAACATCATCCATAGGTGGTGGAGATGGAGATCTGTTGGCTCTCTTCTTCTTTCCCGTCCTTAAGTTAGCTTTGCTTGAACTCGCCATTAGAAGTATCGTAGATTTGAAGATTTAGAACCGAAAATTCAAAGGGGCAGAGAGTAACGAGGTTTGGGACTCGGTAACGAACAAGTTTTTGGGTTTTTGCTCGGTATTGAAGGTGGTGTGCGAAGTGGAGTGCATGTGGATCGAGTGATGGATTGTGTGGATTGATTTTGAGGAATTGGGGGTGTGTGGTGTATGAATTGCTTGAGAGTGTTTTTGGTATGCTTGTTAGAGGCGGCATGGGGAAAGAAAAAACAAGGAAGAGTTTAGGTTTAAAAGGGACTTACCTGCCACGACGAGCTTGTCTCGGCACTTTTCCAGCATTCCTTTCGATCAGACTTTTGTAACACTTTAACCAAAATATTCTATTCTGCAAACTTCTACTCTACTAAAAAAACTCAAAAGAAAGCTGTAAAAAGAAAGAAAAAACTAAATCGGGTCGCCTCCTGTAAGTGCTATTTTTAACGTCGTTAGCCCAACGAACTTACCTTCGCTATTCCTTAAGGTGGTTCTCTTTCGGCTTTATCGGGGTCATGGAAGAACCCATACTTGGCCGAAAAGACATTGTGGTTTCTTCTTACTAAATCCTGTCCTTCATCCTCTAAAAATATTATTCTCGGTATTCCTACACAAGGGTTAGTAGAGTCCGAAAACCAAGGACGCTTCGACTCATTTACGTTATGAATAGTAGGATATGATGTAGGAATCTGATATAAAGACGGATCATAACCGGAAATGTTGAAATTGGAGTTAGAATACTCACCTTCATTTTTGAGCGAGAGGCTCGTTAACGAGGTAGCCGAGGTCGTTACCGGCCTGTCTAGAGCAAGGCATGCCTCGATACTGTGCCAGAATGTGCCTCCCTCGTCGTATTGCTGTATGAAGGGCTCGGTACCGACCTATGGTGGGTTGGTAGGCATCTCTACGCCATTTTTGTCGATTTTGTTTCTTTGGAGGTGATCTTCTGACTCAGCATTGCCGAGTTTTGGCTGAAGTTTCTCGATCTCGGTAGCAGCTATGGTTTCATTGAAAACAGGATTGAAGCGGAACTCAACCCTCTCTTCCCCTATATCAAACGTGAAGAGTCCTTTTCGGACATCTACACGTGCTCCTATGGTGGCCAAAAGTGGTCTTCCAAGAATGATCGGCACCACGGGGTCTTCAGGCATGTCAAGAACAATAAAGTCGTTTGGTACAAAGAATTTTCCTACTTGAACGGGGACATCATCAATGACCCCTATACCTTTTACACAAGACCCATTTGCCATAAACGGATTCATATTAATGGGTTCCAGTGATCCCATCTCGACTTTTCACCATATAGACAAGGGAAGTAGACTGGCACTGGCTCCTAAATCACATAGTGCCTTGAAGCGGTAGGCTCCAATCCCAATTGTTATAGAAAATCTCCTTGGGTCTCCTAGCTTTTCTAGGAGGGCTATAAACCGGACCATGTCCGTCAACTCAGACATGGATCTTTTCCTGCTAAGAATGTCTTTCAGGAATTTTGTGTAAGCCGGCATTTCTCTTAGGGCCTCAGCAAAGGGTATGGAAATATTTAAGCCCTGAAGAATCTTAACGAAACGCTTAAACTTTCCTTCTGTTGAGTCCTTAGACTTATTAGTAGAGAAAGGAAGAGTCTTCACCGATCTCAGAACCAAAGTGGGCTCCAGAGGTGGTGCTACCGAATCGACTAGGGGGTCGAGTGGTGTTGTAGAAGGTTCGGTACCGACCCTTGTGGGGTCAGTACGGAGCCTGGGACTAAGGGAGTGGCTCAGTGTCTTGGACTTACCTGGATTGGGGTCGGTAACGACCCGTGGAGTATCGGCACTGAGGGTGTTAGGATCGGTATCGATCCCCTTTGGCTCGTTATCGATCTTGGCCGGAGTAACGACTTTGTTGTCCTTAGCCTCAGCACGGTCCAGTAGTGTCTTTCCGCTTCGGAGGTGTACGGCTGTTATCTGTCCTCTCGGGTTCTCATCGGGGCGGCCCGGGAGTTGCCATTGAGGTCTTGGAACTTGTGCAACAAGGTTGCTAAGTTGGGAGTTGACGCTTTTTCTCCATGTATAGAACTCTCACAATTGGGCTTCTAAACCCTTCATCTGATTAATTAGGTCAGCTCGGACTCTATTGATTTCATTCTTCACTCCATTGATCCCTTCATGGAGTCGATTCACCCATGATGGCGTCTCTTGAAAACCTGGAGGTCTATAGGGTGCGGGTCGTCTATCCGGTGGGGGGCTGTATAGTTTTGATTTTGATTGGAATTTCCCCAAGTTGGATAATTATTCTTCTTGTCATAATTACCAGGAGGATTTCTGTATTGTCCTCTCAGATAATTCATTTCAACATATGTCTTAACGGCTCGTACCTTCTCAATGTTAGTGAAAGCAGAAGTAGTATGGGCCTGAGAGCCACATTCAAGACATTGTGGAGAGGTATTTGGAAAACTTACATGTTTCTTCAAACGGTTGACCTCATCACGTAAGAATTGATTTTGAACGTCGGGATCAACATCTTATTTGTTTGGAACATAGAGCCGCTTTTGAGGCTGGGGTGGCTGATGGGTCCCATACATGGCATCATAATTGGTCAATTTGTCTAGTAATTCCCATGCAACATCTGGCTCCATCTCTATAAAACCGCAAGCAATATGCAAGTTGATGCGGTTCTTTGTCTCAGCGTTTATACCCTGAAAGAATATCTTTTGCAGAGCGTATTGTGGTTGTCCATGGGTGGGGCATTGCCTTAGCATCTCCTTGAATCGCTCCCATGTCACCACAAATGTCTCGTTAGGCAGCTGGTGATAAGAAGTAATACGCTTCCTTAACTCCATAGTCTTGGCAGGAGGGAAGAGCTTAGTCATGAACAAGTCATGCAAGGTTCTCCACGTCCTTACCGATCTAGGAGGTAAGCTTTCTATCCAGCTCAGGGTCTTACCTGCAAGAGACCATTTAAAAGCTTTTAGTTGGACATATTCTAGATAAACACTATCAGCAGCAATGGTGTCACATAAATCAACAAAAACAGGGTCGGGCTATTCCCAACCCACAAGTAATCAAACAAGTATTGTTGCTTCCCCGACAACGGCGCCAATTTGTTGAGAGGGCTTCCCAACAACAAATAAATTTGTAGTCAAGACCCAACTGTGTATAGGGAGGTTAGGATCTTCCAAGGGAAGCAAGTTATGTTTGATTACTATTCTAGAAAACGGAAAAACTCGAAACTAAAACAAAGCAAAGAAGAATAAAGAAAACAATGGTTCAGACACGTCGGTACAGACCTTGTCAGGGTCGGTATTGAGCCTGAATAACTACTCGAACAAGGCAAACTACGCAAAATAAACACAGGCTCAATATCGATTATGTTACCTCGGTACCGATGCAAACACAGAGTAAGAACGAAGTGTTTTTGAATGGGAAAAAGATCTAGGATAAGGGTTTACCACGATATAATCATGCAATTAGGATAGTGTGAAGGATAAATAACATGCCTTGAACATAAAGCTATCAACTTTTGTTGATTTAAGCAAGCAAATCAATTGAAGTTCATGAATTAATTCACTTTCTACTTATTTTTAGATCCAAAGTTCGTAACTTTCGTTAGCAAACAATATCAACTTTGAAGGTTAAAACTTTATCTTTCGATCAAGCAATAAACTCGAATTACTCCAACTTTCGTTCAAGCATTCATCACACATTCAATCATGCACAATCATGTCGGGTTTTCAACCCGATCCTAGAAAAGAGAACTACTCGCTCATGATCGAAAAGAAACAAGCAATAAGATTGAAAGAGAACCTCATATGAAACAAAAAAAAAGCTTACTTGAAATTAAAACTTGAAACTTGTCTTTTTAATACAAACTTCTTCCCCAAGTAATCTTCAAAAGCAAACTAGAAACTAAAAGAAGAGAGAAAAAGTCGTGTCTTTCGATCTCTCACGTGTCTCTCCCTCTGTCTCCAAACTGAACGAACCCCCTAAACTAGGTTAAAACAAAGGTATTTATACTAGAAAAGCTATCTATAAAGTTTCCATAAAGATAGAACTTCCTAAACTAAAAAGATTACGGAATAAAAATATAAAAATCACGAAGTCGGTGCATCTACCGAGCCTGAGAACCTCGGTATCGACCCCTACATGGTCGACAGACTCGTTGCTAAATTTTCTCGGTTTCGCCTTGCTGCAGACCTCGGTACTGAACCCACAGGGTCGGTATCTAGCCTGTTTTCCTTTATTATTTGTACACTTTCATAGCCTCTTTTGGATTTGTCGGGATCTTTTAAAGCTCTACTTCCTTCCTTGACTCGACCATGCTCCACTGCCATCCTCTCGATCTCAAATTCTTCATAACGCTCCTATTTTGTTCCAAAAACCTAGGAAAAACATAAAAATGGAGTAGCTTCCATACTTTTGACAAAATATGCAAACTTATTCAAAAATATACAAAACAATCACTAAAACTCAACTACACTAAGCTAAACAACTGAGAAAAACACTTCAAAACTATACTAAAAATACGAACATCAACACAGCCACCACCTATCATTTTCGCACTCGTACTTGACCTTCTGCCATCTTCGGAACCCGAGATTGTTTTGCCTATTTTAGACATTCGAAAGATGACACCGAGCCCGACAATGTCTTTGTGCTGCCTACTGATCTCCGCTCTCCCCGGACTTCCCGAGCTCGAAGCGAGGATGCTTCGATTCTAAGGGAGGGAGGATGATGCGATCCGGTCCTAGACCTAGATCGATCATGATGGGCCCGAGTTTACCGAGACCTTAGAGTCCGCCTCGGATTCCAACCTAGCTCGTTATGATTATATTTATTATATTTCCTATTTTGGCATGTTTCTATTTATAGCTAGTTTCTATTTATGTTCCCGTTGTTACTATTTTCGGGCATGTGTCTACTTATGCTTAAGAGACTTCCCCAATAGTTGGATTAGGCCCATTAGCAAGACCTAGTTAGGTTTTGCATTTACTAGTTAAACTCGTCGATGTACTCAGTTTTAATTACGCCTTGCTTTATGCAGATTGCGTATTGTGATTGAGTTTCTCTCCTGTAGGCCTAAGCGTCAAACCCGGTTCTTGAACCGACCCTTCTCTATCCTTTTTCCAAAGCCCTCGTCTCGGCCCTAGGCCACCCGAACTCGATCCATCGAGTTTTCCCTCACTAGCCACCCTGTGGTTCGTGCTTATCCCGATTACGATTCGTTGGAGAAGATCTGAGGCCCTTCCAAGCCTAGATCGGGCACCCGTGCGTGATGTGATTTGGATCGGCTTTACTCTCGAATTCTGGTTACGAGACGTCAAGAACAAGTATTGAAACAAACTGATTTTTTTTTGTAGTTTTATTGATAGGATAAGTATTTGATTTTTGGATGGATAAGCTCACCAAACAAAGATCAAACAAGGCAAAATTTGGATGGGATAAACTCACCCAAATGAATCAGGCCAAACCTTTGATAAACACACAAAGGAAGAGAGGTCACTTGGTTAGACGCCCCAAGCAATTGCAAGCCATAGACTCGACTTTAGTTCTAGAGTTTCAAAATACCAGATAATCTGAAAATACAATGAAAATATGCCTTATATAAGCCTAAAAAAGGCAGCCAAAAAGCCTTCCAAAATCGGCCATTAAGAGGAGGAAACCGAAGGGTCTTCACTTGAATGAAGGTGGCTTGCATTAAGACTCTTTAATGACAACTTTTTGGCTTCTTGCATTGATGACTCTTTAATGACAACTTCTTGGCTTCTTACATTGATGGAGGGTGAGCCTTGATGATGGCTTCAAAATGGCGCCTCTTGATGTCTTAGTAACATGGCCAATGTGGCTCACCCAGCTTGAACTGACCGTGGGGCACCCCCCCCCCTTATGACACATCATCCTCCCCACCTTTAGGAGGATTCTTCCTCGAATCCTTAGCCTTGGTTTCGATGAACGTATGCGTATAATTGCTAAGACGATCTGGACCAAGAACGATGCATCGGCCATAAGACAAGTTGCATCGCTGCTTGGCAACCTTGCCAAGGAGCACGCCATCTTCTTTTGGCTCCTCCTGGCTTGGCTCCTCTTCATCGGATGCCTCCTCACATGGCTCCTCCTCCCTTGCCGCCTCCTCTATTGGATTTCCCTCCTTGGATGCCTCCTCTCTTGGATCTCCCTCCTTGGACGCCTCCTCTATTGGTTCTTCCTCCATTGGCGCCTCCTCTTCCTCTTCGCTCGAGATCTCCACAACCTCGATTCTCTCCGCCATGAAGCTTGGAGTGGAGGCCATGATTGGGGCTGCATAAACTTCCTCTTCGCTCGAAATCTCCACATCCTCGGTTTTCTCCACCATGAAGCATGAGATGGGATTCCTCCTTCTCACCTCAGCCTACAACTTCTTCAAATCTCCAAGGGTGATTGGAGAGGTCGCCACTTCCTTCTTCTTCGGGAAAAATAAGTTGTTCACGTCAGCCACGGTTGGATACTTGTCCATATTTGATTCTCCAAGGGTGATTGGAGAGGTCGCCACTTCCTTCTTCTTCGGGAAAAATAAGTTGTTCAAGTCAGCCACAGTTGGATACTTGTCCATATTTGATTGAGTTGGATGTGTCGTTGAATCAAAAGGATGCCTCGGAATGGCTCTGATACCACCTGATGTGATTTGGATCGGCTTTACTCTCGAATTCTAGTCACGAGATGTCAAGAACAAGTATTGAAACAAACTGATTTTTTTGTAGTTTTATTGATAGGATAAGTATTTGATTTTTGTATGGATAAGCTCACCAAACAAAGATCAAACAAGGCAAAATTCGGATGGGATAAACTCACCCAAACGAATTAGGTCAAACCTTTGATAAACACATAAAGGAAGAGAGGTCACTTGGTTAGACGCCCCAAGCAATTGCAAGCCATAGACTCGACTTTAGTTCTAGAGTTTCAAAATACCAGATAATCTGAAAATACAACGAAAATATGGCCTTATATAAGCCTAAAAAAGGCAACCAAAAAGCCTCCCAAAATCGGCCATTAAGAGGAGGAAACCGAAGGGTCTTCACTTGAATGAAGGTGCCTTGCATTAAGACTCTTTAATAACAACTTTTTGGCTTCTTGCATTGATGGCTCTTTAATGACAATTTCTTGGCTTCTTGCATTGATGACTCTTTATAATGATAACTTCTTGGCTTCATGCATTGATGACTCTTTAATGACAACTTCTTGGCTTCTTGCATTGATGGAGGGTGAGCCTTGATGATGGCTTCAAAATGGCGCCTCTTGATGTCTTAGTAACATGGCCAAGGTGGCTCACCCGGCTTGAAATGACCGTGGGGCACCCCCCCCCTTGTGACACCTCAGTGCGATCCACCCAAAAGGCGGTCTGTATCAACTGGTACCAGAGCTTAGGTGGCTCAACGAAGGCGTCCTTCTCCTACTCCGACATCAACTCCGCGACGGCCACCAGCCCGCCTCCGTGGGTCGATCTTGATCTCCATTTGCCCTAGTAAGTTCGGTCTTATTAAAAAAAATCTCCGAACTTCTTAAAAAAATGCCGATCAGTTTGGATCATATGGAGATATGATTTGAGTCTGTTCATCGTGATAATCTCTTGCCTTTTTTGTTTCAATTTTTGCTAGTAAAAAAATCCAATTGGCATCTCTCTCTGCATGTACACATCTTTGCTAGTAAACTTGCAGAGATATCATTACTATTTCGGTTGTGATTTGTTACTTGTATCAGTATCAAATTTCAATTTAATAATAAGAAAAGAGACAGTTGGTTAGTATAAAAAAAGAAGAATTCGGCTGTTAAAAAAAAGAGTTGTTGTATTAAAAAAAGCCAAGGAGTAAAAAAAAAAAGAAAAAGAAAAGAGCTCGATAAAAAAAAAACGAGCCATGTTTCGTTCTTCATTTGTACAGGATTACTCTGAGTAGGGCGATATTTTCTTGAGTACCATATGGAATCCTCCACCGTCCCGTCCGCAATATCATCGTCCATATCGGCAAGTACCGTATGGGCACTCAGATTGGATTCCACCGCCGAGACTTCCACCCCGGCAAGTACTGTATGGGCACCCTAATTGGATTCCACCGCCGAGACATCCACCTGACGAGTGTGATTTCTCTCCGACACCAACTCGTCGTTGTTGTTCCTATTACGATGACGGGTTCTATGAGTTCCAATGCCCATCCAGGTTGGTTTATTATCATGACGAACCTTTTGAGATACCGGTTGCGCCACTGCCGACCCGACCTTATTCCAGCATGACACGCCCGAGCCACAATGAGCTGCGACCGTGCCACCCCATGACGCGAACACACCCCTGCCCGCGTAATTTCGACAATGACCATTGTTTTCAAAACGCGGGCCAGGATCACCATGACGCGGCCGTGCACCCCAGTGCCAGCCCATGCCGCTCAGTGCCAGCGCCGATAGCATCGCTGACTCAATTGGTTCAAGAGAGACCAGCCATAAGGGAGGTGATAGCCATGATCCGAGCCGAACTCGACGCCATTGCATCACTGGTCGCCGACGTGACTAAACAGCAGTCCACACCCGCGGATGTCCAGGCCACGCCCATCATGGATAGTGAGCCCGTTTTGGATAGCGAGCCCGTCTTGGATGAGCCGAGTTTGCCGCTTCTGGAGTCTTATCCGATGCCATTGCTTTCCGCCACTGTAGAGCGGCCACCTATCATTGTCAAGCTCGTACTTGACCTTGTGCCATATTCGGAACCCGAGTTTGTTTTGCCTATTATAGACATTCCGAAAGATGACACCATGCCCGACAATGTCTTTGTGCTGCTTACTAATCTCTGCCTCTCCCAGGACCCCCCGAGCTCGAAGCGAGGATGCTTCGCTTCTAAGGGAGGGAGGCTGATACAATCCGATCCTAGACCTAGATCGATCATGACGAGCCCGAGTCTACCGAGACCTTGGCGTCCGCCTTGGATTCCAACCTAGCTCATTATGATTATATTTATTGTTATATTTATTACATTTCCTATTTGGCATGTTTCTATTTATATCTAGTTTCTATTTATCTTCTCACTATTACTTTTTTCGGGCGTGTGTCTACTTATGCTTAAGAGACTGGCCCAATAGTTGGATTAGGCCCATTAGCAAGACCTAGTTAAGTTTTGCATTTACTATTTAAACCCGTCGATGTACTTAGTTTTAATTACGCCTTGCTTTATACAGATTGCCTATTGTGATTGAGTTTCTCTCTTGTAGGCCTAGGCGTCAAACCCGGTTCTTGAACCGACCATTTTCTATCCTTTTTCCAACGCCCTCGTCTCGGCCCTAGGCCACCCGAACTCGATCTATCGAGTTTTCCCTCACGAGCCACCCTGTGGTTCGCACTTATCTTGGTTACGATTCGTTAGAGAAGATCCGAGGCCCTTCCGAGCCTAGATCGGGCACCCGTGCGATCCACTTGAAAGGAGGAACACATCATGAACCAAGGAGAAGCACATGAATTTGAAATTCGAGAAGATGGAATCCTAAGAATTCATGAAAGAGTATGTGTGTCCCAAGATCAAGAGTTAAGACAAAAAATACTACAAGAGGCTCACTCTACACTCTATTCAATACATCTAGGAGCTAGCAAGATGTATAAAGACCTTAAGCAGCATTATTGGTGGAAAGGTCTAAAGCCTGATGTAGCCAAGTTTGTGGCACGATGTCATGTTCGTCAGAATGTCAAGATTGAACACCAAAGACCAGCAAGAGAACTTCAACTACTCTCCATACCGGAATAAAAGTGGGAGGACATATCGATGGATTTTGTTACAAGATTACATAATAGTTGTTGTCATGATTCTATCTAGGTTGTGGTTTATGGATTAACAAAGACAACATGTTTCCTTCCAATTAAGGAGTCACGGCCAGTGAATGAATTAGTAGATGTGTTTATGAAACAAATAGTCTGATTGCATGGGGTGCCAAATACCATTGTTTCTGATAGAAATGGTCATTTAACATCGAGATTTTGGCAACAAGTGAATGAGGCCTTAGGCACAAAACTTCATTTTAATACTGCTTACCACCGTCAATCAAATGGACAAATAAAGCGAACAATTTAGACTCTTCAAGACATGTTCATAGTTAGTGTCCTAGATTGGGGTGGAGGTTGCCGTGAGCATTTGGAATTGACAGAATTTGCATATAATAACAGTTGTCACTCATCCATTCAAATGGCTCCTTACGAGGCTTTGTATGGTCGAAAGTGTAGAACACCACTATGTTGGAATGATCCATCAGACTTGATAGGTGAAAGACCCCAGATGATACAAGATACCATCGAGAAGGTAGCGCTGATAGAGAACGTATGTTAGTTGCATAAAGTCGTCAAAAGTATTATACTGATAAACAACGACAAGATTGGGAATTTGAGGTTGAAGCACATGTATGGTTAAGGATATCTACTACCCGAGGAGTAAGGAGATTTGGTATCAAGGGTGTTGACAGGGTTTTTTAACTCGACAACAAATAAATTTGTAGTTAAGACCCCACTGAGTATAGGGAGGTCAGGATCGTCCACGGGAAGCAAGGTTGTTTGATTACCGAACTATGAAAACAAGAAAATAAAGCAAACAAAGCAAAATAAGGCTACGACAGCCCTCGGTACCGACCTTGTCAGGGTCGGTAACGATGCTGGGTTTCTACTAAAACTACGCAAACACGACAAAGTAACTGCAGGCTCGGTACCGAACTGTGTACCTCGGTAACGAGTCTGTTCGAAGGTAAAAACGAAGGAAATTCAAATGATAAAAACAACTAGGACAAGGGCTACCACGACATAATCATGCATACGAACTAATGTGAAGGACAATTATCATGCCTTTAAGATAAATCTATCAACTTTCGTTTGGCTAAACAAGCAAATCAATCAATTTTTATAAATCAATTCACTTCTCTACTTAGTTCGAATCCAAAGCTCAAAACTTTCGTTATCGAACAATATCAACATTCAAGATTACAACTTTCTCTTTCGATCAAGCAATAAACTCAAATTACTTCAACTATCGTCTAAGTATAAGCATAAACAAGTAGATAAAAGGATATAAGGTATTCAAACATTCATCACATTCATTCAATCATGCATAACTATGTCGGGTTTCAACCCCGATCCTAGAAAAGTAAACTACTCACTCATGATTGAAATTAAACAAACAACTATATTGAAAGAAAACATTGAATTAAAACTTACTTGAAAATATAAAAATCTTGTCTTACAACCAAGCTTGATTAAACTCAAGAACTACGAAGAACACAACAAACTCGACCTCTCTCTCGATCGATCGAACCAGTCGAACTCACGTCTTTCCCACAATCGAACTCCAAACTAACGAGTCCCCTGTAACGAACTTCTCCTCCTAAATAGGCTAGAACAAAGGTATTTATACTAGAGGAAACTATCTAATAAAGATCTAAAAGATAAAAACATACCAAACTAAAAAGATTACAAGATAAAAGATACATTTTCTCAAAGTCGGCGCCGACTACCGACACAGGTCACCTCGGTAACGACCTGCACAAGGTCGGTAGACACTTGCTGAATTCCCCCAATAAAACTCTGTTGCACATCTTGGTACCGACCCTCACAGGTCGGTAACGAGCTCTCTGTTTTGGGTTTTTGTACACTTTTCATAGCTTCTCTTGGACTTTTCCGGATCTTTAAGACGTATTCCTTCTTCTCTTCTTCTATGCACTCCACCATCCACCCCTTGACTTCAGCTTGCTCAAAAATGCTCCCTTCTACTTCAAAAACCTACAAAAAGACACAAAATGGAGTAGCTTCCATACTTTCTACAAAATATGCAAACTTATCCAAAAAACACACAAAACTAATTTTAAAACTTACTAAAACTAAACTAAACAACCCAAGAAAAACACT
The DNA here is from genome assembly GCA_964016875.1 of Fallopia convolvulus. Classification (NCBI taxonomy): domain Eukaryota; kingdom Viridiplantae; phylum Streptophyta; class Magnoliopsida; order Caryophyllales; family Polygonaceae; genus Fallopia; species Fallopia convolvulus. The sequence continues at coordinate 28,805,348 of OZ024722.1, forward strand.
TAAAACTATACTAAAAACACGAACATCAGAGGGTAAATTAAGTCCTCGTTACGTCGAGCCATTTGAAATCCTACAAAAAGTAGGAGAACGAGCATATCGTTTAAATTTATCTCCATCTCTAGAAGGGGTTCATCTAGTGTTTCATGTATCTAAGCTAAAACAGTATATACCAGATACTAATCATAAGTTCAGTTATGAGGAGTTAAGGATTGAGCCTGATCACACCTTTGTAGAGCAACCAATAGCAATTTTAGATCGTCATATGAAGAAGTTGCTGAATAAATAGATTCTATTATTGTTTATCCAATGGTCCCAACGAGGAGTCGTGGAAGCCACTTGGGAGACTGAAACTAGTATACAACAAAGTTATCTTGATCTTTACACTAGTTTGATATCAAGGGTAAGTTAGAATTAGGTAAGGTTAAGGAATTTTTGTAATGGTGGTTGGAAATGAGGGTTATCAATGCTTCAATATAAGTTTCAAGGACGAAACTTTCTTTTAAGGAGGGTTATATGTAATACAAGGATACTCTTTTCGGCTAGAGTTCCATCACCTAGTTAATTTTCTATGTTAAGTAAAACCTAAATTCATTAAATAGTTGCTAGAGTTTGACCCTATGTTTTAATAAAAAAAGAGTTGGAAAATAATTATGGGATCACTAGATTAACCCCGTGCAATATGTATACGTATAAATATACATTAATATATAATTATAATCTTAACCTAATTTCAGCCATATATATGCATAATAAGACAAATTAGATTAAAGACAAAATTATGCTAGCCGGACTTTATGTATTAGCCATTTGTTTATATAGCACATACGTGTGTGTGTACGAGTAAGTCGGTTTTTGCATTACTTAAGATAAAGGGTAAAGTGAATTTGATATACTTATATATAAGAATGAATATCCAAATTACATATAACTATATATGTGTGTTGTATGTGAATAGATAGAAAGCTATGTTACACAACCATTCCGTTCTTCTCCCCCTCCATTTCTCTTCCTAGTTCTTTCTTCTTGGCTGCACAAATATCCACCGCCATCTAGCATCACCTCATATATATATATATATTTCTGTTCCATCGTTATCAATCGTAGTTGTTGGTGAGATATTTCATCCTTTAGTTTGTCCCAAAATTAATTACATCCTAGATTTGGAATCAAACTAGATTAGGCTTGGTATTAGGATTTATATTTAAGTTTTTCTTTACTAGTTATGGATCTGGTTATCTTATGTGTTTAGTTCTTCCTTTTTCTAAAATTTGAGAGGCTAGGGTTTTGGCTAAGGACATATATATATATATATAGAATGAGGTTCTAGAGAAACCTCTTGTTATAGAAAAATGGGAGAAATAATAGGGGTCCTTGGATCTGAATAATTTAATGGCCAAGATTAAAAATAAAAAGGTACATGTTGGTCAAATTTTGGTAAAAATAGTGGATTGTTCCCATTTTCTCTCTTCAAATTAACTATCGGTAAGTAATTGCTTGGATTATTCGAAAACCTTAATTTTTCGCCCTTTTTTTGCTTGCTAAGGTTTCGTTTTCGGTGAAATTGGTCCTAATTTTATGATTTATTTCCTAATTTTTTTAATTAAAATACACGTTTCGATTTCACAAGATTGCATCTTGTACGTTTTATTAGGGTTTAGATTTGATGAATTCTTATCGTAAGGTAAACATTCTGTATATCAACCGATTTGTTACTTTTGGTGTTGTGAATTTAAGCATGAAATAAATTTTGAAAGACGACTCAGTTTTTGGATGAGTCCCCCTTTTGTAATTTTTGTTATTGCGATACTAGCCTTTTGATTAATTTGTTGTTGGATTTTTGTGGGATGGTGCTACGAAGTTTATATACGGGGTTGATATACGAATTTGATGTTGGATTTTTCATTCACTGAGCTAATTGTAACATGGTCAATGTTTGTTCTTTGGTTCCTCCGGATCATAACCCCACCTTTTTGTTTATTTTGTGCTGATGGGTTGATGAAGTCTTACCTGATGTGTACACATGTTCGAGATTCTATGCTTAATATTCACATATATTGTACACATATTTGAGTTTATTTATACACATGTTCAAAATTGTGAAGTTAATTTTCAAAAATATTGTATACATGTTCGAGATTTTGTACTTAATATTCAGATATATTGTATATAGATTCAAGTTCTTTTGTACACATGTTCAAAACTATAAAGTTAATATTTAGATATATTGTGTATATGTTCGAGATTTTGTACTTAATATTCATATATATTGTATAAAGATTCGAGTTCTTTTGTACATGTGTTAAAAAATGTGAAGTTAATATTCTAATATATTGTATACAAATTCGAGTTCTTTTGTACACATGTTCAAAACTGTAAGGTTAATATTCAGATATATTGTGTATATGTTCCAGATTTTTTACTTAATATTCATATATATTGCATAAAGATTCGAGTTCTTTTGTACACGTGTTCAAAACTATGAAGCTAATATTCAGATATATTGTGTAAATATTCGAGATTTTGTACTTAATATTCAGATATATTGTATACTTATTCGAGATTTTTTATTTAATATTCTGATATACTGTAAAACATGTTTGAGATTGTATACTTAATATTCGATATTTTGTAAACAAATCCAACGACTAATATATTCAAATATAAACACATGACGACTACAAAGTGGACTGTATATTCAAACCACGAACAATTCGAACAATATTTGAATAATGTTCAGAAAATATTGAAACATATTCAACCACATACAACATAACTACGCGAACAATAATTATTCAAATTTTGAATTTGAATTTTACGCTAAATAGAAAATGGAAGGTCTGATATATATATATATATATATATATATATATATATATATATAGGTTTTGGTTCAAGTGACTAAGTGAGGACCACTCTTGTGGTAAGACCCATTGCTTAAAATGAGGACTAATCTCAACCATTAGACTTTCCTCATCACTATATATTGGATGGTCAAGATTTTTTTCAAATTTTTTATTTTTTATTTATTTTTATTTTTTTAATTTTTTTTAATTTTTTAAAATTTTGTTCTTTGTTTAAAAAAACTTTAAAAATGCTAAATATGGCAATTCAATTTTTATATACTACGAGTTCATTTTTATAAACTAGAAGTTCAATTTTTTATGTTCGGAGTTCAATTCTCTATATTGTATGACTTCAATTTTTATATTCTACGAGTTCATTTTTCAAACGGCGATAAGTTCAATTTTTTTTTAAAAAGAATGATTTTTTTTAATTTTTTTTACCTTTTTAAAATGATTTTCTTATTTAAAAAAAGCATTAAAAATGTTAAATATGACAGTTTAATTTATTTATACTAAGAGTTCATTTTTATACGCTAGAAGTTCAATTTTTTATGTTAGAAGTTCAATTTTCTATATTGTATGAGTTCAATTTTTATATTCTACGAGTTCATTTTTTTATCTATGATAAGTTCAATTTTTATTTTCTTTGAGTTCATTTTTCATATAATTCGATTTTGACACAACTAAAAAATAATTGATTTTTTCAATTTTTTTATTTATTTTTTTCGATTTTTTTCTTTTTTTAAAATTATGTTCTTTTCTTTTAAAAAAGCTTTAAAAACAGTAAATATAACAGTTCAATTTTTATATACTATGAGTTCATTTTTATATGCTAGAAGTTCAATTTTTTATGTTAGAAGTTCAATTTTCATACTCCACGAGTTCATTTTTTATCTATGATAAGTTCAATTTTTATGTGCTTTGAGTTCATTTTTTATAAAATTCGATTTTTATAAACCTAAAAAAATAAAAAAATAAAAAAAAATAAAAAAAATAAAAAATAAAAATAAAAATAAAAAATAAAAAATAAAAAAATAAAAAAATAAAAAAATCTTGACCATTCAATACATAGTAAAGGAGTAAATCCAATGGTTGAGATTAGTCCTCATTTTAAGCAATGGGTCTTACCACAAGGGTGGTCCTCACCGGAACCATGCCATATATATATATAGTACTAAGTTCTGGTAGAAAGTCTCTTTAGAGTAGAAAGTGAGTGTGAATCGTGACCGTTAGATTAAATTTTTTAGATGGTCCAGATTTATTAATAATGGGTGCACAGAAAAAAATATAGGTTCATTTCATTGGAATGAATATGAAAATGAGATATTTAGGGAGCAAAATATTTTGTACGATTCTCTCTCCTTATATTTAATATTAGGAGATCTTATCAATTGAACTCTCCTTTTACAATTAATGGACGTTTATTTTTCTACGGATAGAAGTTTCTCTCTTCCAATAGTTCATCGTCGATCGTCTGCTTTCGAGTTCGCACAAGTTATCATCGTCTTCTATCAACTTCGAGAATACACAGGTTCATCCGCGATTGTTTGTTTGTTTAATTGCTCGAATTCGCCAATGGAGAAGATGATTATCCGATGGAGAATATGTGGTATGTTCCCTTCAATCCTCTGCCTCTGAAACGAGATTTCCAAACAAACTCGATCGTTCCACAACCAACCTCAATATGACTCGTATTTTGTACAACGAAATCCCTTTTACCTTCATTAATTAATTAAAATGTCGCGATTATGTGTATGTATGTGATCGATTGTGTGTATGGATGTATGGATCTGCGATAGGATAATATAACATCGTTGAAAACAATATGTGAATTGAAAGGAGGACAAATTTTAAGGAAGAACGTCCAAAATTAATGAAGAAATCAAAATTTATAATCAATTGCATACTGAAGAAATCATCTGATATATCCAGTGAGATTAATTCTGGTATTCATTATATTGTCCATTGATATTCATCTTTTAAACTGTTTTATACTATGGTATTCACAAATGGTTTTTAATTGCATCGTGTTATTCAATTATGATATTCATGTCGATTAATTATGATATTATTATTAATGTGCATTGATATTCATTTTTGAAAAATGGTTTATAATATGTTAATCACTATTAATTTTCTGACTTTAATTGGTATGCAATGAGGATATTCATTTAGAATAATGTAGGTATTCATTAAAGTGTGCATTCATATTCGTCTTTGTAAATTGGTTTATTATATGTTATTCACTTTGAGTTGTTATATATTTGTATTTATTTTGTGAATAACTATCAAGTAGTCATTGATATTCATTATCTTTCACATTGAAATTCCTTTTTGTCAAAGTTGATATTCTTTGTTTTTCACCTTTTAAACAACTCATGCAAAGAACATTGTTGAAGAAGCATTTGTACTTGTAGGAAGATAATGAAGATCAAGGACCTACAATATTAAGTGGAGTATAAAGATTTGGAAAATGAAGATCGAGAGATGAAGACAGGGTGGTGATATTCATGAAATTAATTAGTGGTGATATTTATCCATTTTATGTAATTGGGTTGTGACAAGCTCATAATATTCATATAATTGTATGATGATATTCATCTTCATTTTATATATTTTCAATAAAAACGGACGTATTCGTTTTAAAACTTATAATGAGATTGTACAACTATTAATTTTAATTTTATTCACCGTAACACAAGTACATATTCATTGTTTATAACGATGGTATTCACCGTAACACAAGTACATATTCATTGTTTATCACGATGGTATTCACTCGGCAAACTGCAATGATGTATATTCATTGTTCATCATGTTGGTATTCAATCATTTGACAGGTTACGAGAATAGTGATGAAATTTTACGTCAATACCAATTAGTTTTAAAAATAGAATCTAATCAATATTAAAAATATGATTTGTTTTTATTTTAAAAATATGAGAGAGAATTAATATTCACAAAAGATTTCAGATTTTCTACGTGATTTGGTTGACTGATATGAATTCTTTCCCTTTTTTTAAATAATTTTTTGCTACTTTTAAGGAATATGGATTTATTTTGGCAAATGAAATCTACTATATTAATATTCACACCATTTCACTCAAAATGGAACATCAAATCTGACCATTAATCCATTCTAATCCAACGCACTATATTCACCCTCACTTTCTACTATAAAATCCTTTCTACCGGAACCTCTCTCTCTCTCTATATATATATAGGGCATGGTTCCGGTTTGGACCACCCTTATGGTTAGGATTTGGCTTAAAATGAGGACTAATAAGGACCATTGATTGAATTAAATTAACGGATGAGATTTTACAACTTAAGACGCACTACTATCACACGCAAAAGTAGGGGAAACGATGGGCACAACACTCCAGATAAAGGTTTCTTCCATCCGTCTTCTACTCCAAAATCGATCGTCTGCAACTCAAAAGATTTCTTCCGGCCACTGGTTCGTCTCTCCTCTCCGAACACTGAACAACGACATTCCGCTCCTCTCCGGTCACTGGTTCATCTCTCTCTCTCTCTCTATCTATCTCTCTCTCTCTCTCTCTCTCTCTCTGTCTCTCTCTGTGATTTCAAGGGACATTACAATCTAGACTTAGAAACATGATGAAGAATCAAAATTGGGGCAATGATTTTGTAAATTTGTATATGAGGACTTATAAATGCTCTAAGAAATTGAAATTGGGACATGGAACCTATTCATGGTTGTTGGATTTTGCAATTGTGTTCATGGCTGTTGAATTTTATATATAGCTTTGCTTATGGCTGCTGGATTTTGTTCATGGCAGCTAGATTTTGTTCATGGCTGTTGAATTTTGCAATTTTATTCATGGCTGCCGAATTTTGCAATTTTATATATTTTGAATATGCTATGTCTTTAGTAATTAATAGTTGTTGTTGGACCTGGTTGGGTGTTGTGAGTATTTTTTTCTCATGGCTGCACAAATAGGACTTCTTACTCGGACCACTTGAAACCTCTTTTAAACATTCCTCTTCTTTAGCAATTTTTTTATCTAGATATTGGCAGAGAAAAGAATTTGTTTGGTGTATGCATTATACATTGTTTCCTTTTCGGGTAAATTTTCCCTTTAGATATTAGTCTATCATTTTGAATGAATGATCTTGGGCTGCTTCTTAATTAGCAGAAAAAAATTGATGGTGTTGTGCATTTTCAAATGGTTTAATATTTGGTAATACCTAACGTCCACGCGGCTTAAAATCAATCATCAGTGTAATAAAGAATTTGACATGTAGAATTAAACCAAAACTAAGATGTCCTATATAATTTCTTTTCTTGATTTTCAATATGTGGCTTAATCAGACAAGGGCAAAAGCTCTGTTAGCCAAGTGGGCCAAAGAAAAATTGATTAATGTTAGTTTGGTTGAGAAATAGACTTGTAAATTAAATAGACTAACTTGTGAGTTATAGAAAATGTAGTGATTTTTTTACCAAGTGTAAAAGTGTATATTGTACTAGTTTGGTTGGGAAATAGATATGTAAAATGAGGTGGGAGTTATAGAACATGTAGTGTTTTTTTATGCTAAAAGTTCAATATTTTATAGGAGTAGTTCATTTTTTTGCATGTGTACTTTTTTAGCACGGTTGAACTTCTTGGTTCTTTTCATTATGCTAAAAGTTCAATTTTTCATATAAGTAGTTCATTTTTTTGTGTTGTATATTTTATCATGAGTATTAATCTTTTATTCTCTATTGCTTTATTATACATATAAATCATTTATTTTGAATTGTTTGAACAGGAATCCGATAAGATAATGCCTCCAAAGAACAAAGCTCATGCTAATGAAGTTAACTATTTCAAATTTATTGTAAACTTGAATAGTTTAGAAAATATCTTAAAATGTTCAATATGTTATTCTAATAATTCAATTTTTAAACAAATGCAGATGACATCCCTCTTAAAAGTTTGAATCTCAACAAGAGAAAGAGATCTATTGAAGAAATAGACAAGGAGTAACGCAGGATCAAAAAGGTGACTTGTAATGAAGCTGAAGAAGTCACGGAAGATGATAAAGATTCTAGTTCATATCGTGATGAAGATGATACAGAGGATGAAGATGACACCACCTTCCATGGAGATGATAAAAGCAACTTTGATGATGTTGATGACGAGGAAGAAATACCCAAGCCTTCAAGAAGAAATGCAAAACTCCGAGGAGATCATATTAAGAAGGATAAGAAATCCAAAATTGTTCGAAGAGTTATTATTAAAGAAGTTGCAACTAGGAGGGGCACAAAGAAATATGGAATTTTATAATCAAGATCATCCCCAAGAGTGTTTGTTAATATGTTGACACTTGGTTTAGCTATTTGATTTGTGGTTTCTTGCATCTCAACATGTAAAATGAAAATTGTATTGAAATTTCTATAACATCAACTTGTGAATTGTTGATGAAGTATCAACACTTGGTTTGTACTAAACATTAAGCAAAAGAGAGCTAATTTGAAACCAATCAAGAGGTCATTTTAAAAGAAGCATATATTGCAACTATTCAAAGATATCAATGAAATAATAAAAGTTCAATACATAAAAAAAATATACTATGAAGAATGCCTAACAAAATAGTGAATCATATTTGAAAGGAAGAAAAAAATGAAGTTCAATTTTCACGTATAAGGAGTCCAATATTTGTATGAGGTTTATTCATTTCTATTCAGACTTCTTCTTCTTTTGCTGCATTTTCTCACAATTCCTACTATCGTGATCAGCATATTCTTTACACATGTTACACTTCATTTTAGGACGCTCCCTTTTATCAATTGCATTCTTTTACCACCCTTAATGCGCTTGCCGCTACCTTTGTTTTTTGCTTGTTCCGGTAGCTACACATTAACTTGTCTTGGTGCCCTAATGCCAACAAAGTTCTCAACCAAATCCTCCTTGCTTGGTGGAGTAATACCACAAAAGTTGTACGTGTAAAAGATTTGGAAAAAAACATAAAATTAGAAAACAATACACCTATGTTCAAATTTATAGGAAACAAGTTCAAAAATATAAAAACAATAGGTCAAATAATGAAAATTACCTATTAGTTCTATATTTTACATCAAATGAGATAGCATCTCCAAACACAACATAGTTGTGTCAAACAAGCATACTCATCAACATCATAGTTGAAGGAATAAGCACCACAAATCTCTTTCTTTCTAAAAAAACTTATCTAAAACCATCTGAGCATCAACACCATTTATATATGCCATCAAATCTCGCTTGAAATTTTTGAAATCAACAACCGTTGCACCAACATTGATATAACTCCCCACAAATTCTTTGAATATCCTATAAGACTTTACTTGACCAATGCCAGATTTAGCACAATTGATCACAAAATTTTGATGGCCAACATCAAAATTTGAATTTGATTTTAATAAATTCTTTGAACTAGTGTCCAAAAGTTTGTGAGTATGACGTTCTTCAAACAGCTTGACCACACATTTCCCATCTCCACAAGGGGCAAATGCAACTCTAGGTACGTATGCATTCAACTCTATTTGACATAGTTTTTTGTTGCCCGAAACTATTTCCTATATTATTCTTTCCCTCTCTAGATCATACACAATACCTCATCGTAATATTCTTCTTACGAAGAGTACTATGACGAACCTTCAATCCACAAGCGTTTGCATACTCATAGTACAAAAGCAACACCTTCTCTATAGTGGAAAAGAACCTACCAACAAATGGATTCAAAGCCTCATCACACATTAGAAGCCAAAATTTTGGTTTAATTGGGGACAATTATAAAATAGATTGTAGGTTTTCGTGTGAATCATCACCACTAACCCCTGATGGTCATCCACTACGTGACGTCTCAATAGCTGTAAAGTCGGTTCACAAATAATTAACCAATAGTTCAAAAAAAAATAATACTATGAGTTCAACATAAAAATTGCACTTGTAGATCGTGTCATGTGAAAACCATATAAACAAAACATACATCAAACACAATGTCTAACATGAATTTCAACACACCATTGAAAGCAATTAACATTCAGATTGAAAAGGACAAATCAACTACCATCTATAGTTCATGTTTTATCTACGAAAAAAAAACCTAAACTTAGTTAGGCATTTTGTCGAACATGTTGAAGGCTATATTCAATAAAAGTGTGAAACGTGAGATTGAGATTTGATCTGCCCAAATCTGATCTAAGCTTGAATAAAATATATCAAATCCTCTAACCTTTGAAAGAAGACATGAGATTGAGGCCTTATGTAAGCAAAGTGATACAAAATTCTCAAAAGGTTCCAAAAAATGAAGCAACTTTACAGAAATTGAAGACAAAAGTAGGATCAAGTTGAACATTATCAAAAGCCAAAAGAATTCCAATGGAAGAGAGCACAACACCAACCTGCAACCATAATCAGTTGAGAGTGAAACCTTTCTCAATATGAATGAGCAAGAGCGAGATTGAATATGAAGAAACCAAAAATTCGAGAGCGTCGAAGAGCGAACGAGGAAGAGCGATGAAAGAGACAGAGATGTGTGGAGATCGTGATGAAGGAGACAAAGATGTGTGGAGAGCGTCGAACGAAGGATGCCGCACAATTAGATTTGATGGGATTACTTTTTTTTAGCTTTAATCTTAACCCTAGATTTAAGAAAATCAATGGTCCTGATTAGTCCTCATTTTAAGCCCAATCCTCACCACAAGAGTGGGTCTCACCTGAACCAAAACCTATATATATTCGTAAAATTCTTATTTTTATATATTAAGAGATAATTTGGAATCTAGAATTCATTCTAATATCGTTGGAAACTCTTCACTTAAGGTAAGTTGTCTAGACTTACTTAGCCCGCAATCGTGTTATGTGTTAAAGTAGTAAATTAAATGTGTGAAATTTTAGTTTGGAATATTATTCCATATTATATTCTCATACTATATTCTCATACTCGAAAGTTATCGAAATAATTTCAACGATTTTGATTGTTTTTAACTTGGTCTCTGAGGGTGTGATTATGGACACGAGCAAGTCAATGGAGAAGAGACCCCTAGACATAGTCATGCGGCATGTGAAGACCACCTTCTAAAACTAATTATTTTGGCAAGTGCTCTAGTAGATTCTTAGTCGGGGAAAGAAGGGTGATGGAAAAGAAAATGGGCATGAGTTGAGCATGTGTGTTGGCCGTGTACCATATTTCAAAGGCATGTCTGGGTTTCCTGAATTGGAGAATAATTGTGGATTAGATTATGGAGAAGTTTTTGGTTGTTGTGATATATGTTGCTTGAGCATTTTAATGATTAGTCTCGTGCTTATGAGTTATTATTGAAATAAGTATGGGTTTGGAAATTGATAAGCTAGTCTATATAACTATATGACGTGTTATTGGTACGCATATTGAAGTGTGGGTTTGGAATTTGTTTTCAAGCTTTTTCTGGTGGATCCTGGTGTGGTCCACAACTAGGTAACAACCCGTATTATAAGATGGGGTGTTACAAAAGTCATCTTCATACCCAACTCAAGTGTAGTTGTTTGCTCCTTAACTTGCATCTTGGTGTCTATCTCAAGAGTATTTGATTCCAATATGACGTCTCCTTTCTTTTCACACACATCAAAGGGCACGAGATTTTTGAATGGAATATTGAAGAACACAACTCACAACGCCCTCTAATCATATTGTTCGTCCTTGAAGTGAGATTCGTAATCATATCCTCAAGAGAAATATCAAAAGTCTCCACTGGCTGGGGCATTTTGGTAGATGATTCAACTTGCATACACTAATGGCTCATGTAGGAAAAGAAGTCCCAACACTCTTCACGTCGTTATGTATAGTGGTTAGTGTTCTCACCTATTATGTCGGTGACCTGGGTTAGATCCTCAACAACAATGCTAAAATTTTACCAGGCTAAAGTCATTGACGCCTTATAAAAAAATCCATAATTACTAAGTATAGCAAGAAAGTCGAGGTCGAACCCAAGAGAATCAAGTCTATTCCTAAGCAAGTAAACTTTTACTAGCTCAATAAACAATGGTTTTTTTATGATGAACTAACTCTAAAGTAATATGAAGAAACAAATAAACAAACAAGATGATTTCAAATAATATTTGGGAAACAGTTTCATCATACAAATATCCACTTTTAGTCTGATTTGTTGATCATCAATCTTTCCTAGTTCTTTCTATATTGTGATTGTTCCTATCATGATCTTATGTAAATTAACAATCATACAAGTCTTGATAATTCTTACTATCAAACAACCATGAAATGATCACAATTCAATTTAATAGCAACTTTAAGAACAAGGATTAGCTAGGATGCATGCAATACCAAACAACGAGTCAACATTCAACATACAATCAATTCTTTTCACACTAATCTAGTTCAACAAGTCATAGAACAACGTGTTTGATACTTTGGATTAAGTGTTTCAATGAGAAACTACAAAATCCTAACTATAGAATAATCATAATCTCTACTACATTTGCATGCTAGATGAATATGACACATTCAATCAATCAATAAGCACAAGAGAATCAATACTTAATCAAAAGAATAGAACAAGAGTAGAAAATCTCACAACTTACAAACCAAAAGCTTCAATCGGTAGATAAAACAAAGGAAATTATGGAGGCTCTTTGGGATTTCTTCTAAAATTTAGAATAAGAAATTTTGAATAATGATCTACTTGTAATGAAAAGGTCCTATATAGACAAAAATCCAAAATAAAACGAAAATAATAAAGAAAGGAAATAAAACATATAGATAAATAAAATCCAGAAACCAAGCGAGCGGTTTGAAACCAGTGGCCATGGTTTTGTCTTTTGTAGCCTCTTCCCAGATCATAAAACCGCGATTGCGGTTTAGGGTCCTACGATCGCGGGTCTTTTGTCGACAACATTCAAGTGGCGCTTTTGGAGGTTGTTTTGTCCCCCTTCAAGTTGGAATTTGGACTTGGAGTAAAAATAAATTGTACCTCTTCGATTATCTTTCCAATGAAACCAAAATGGGTTACAAATGACCGGCATAGATCCAGAATGAAGTGTCATAAGATAGAAGCGTCGAAACAACAACTCCAAATCAACACTCAACCTCGAAATCTTCTCGTCACTTTGGATTTCTTCAATTCAACTCTTGACTTTGACTTTCACAACATACTAACAATAACATCCTAAAACACTCATAATCCTAATTTCACTGTATGAACTATAGTGTATTAACTCGTAAGGAGATGATATAGGACTTGGAGAGCAAGTCGGAGAAGCATGAAGACATGGTAAAGAAGCTCATGACATCGCAAGGGGAATTTTAGGCTAACATGACTAAGCTGATAGAGGTGATCATGTTGTTAGTGCAAAAGGTCAATCCATCACCGGTCGCCCTCAAATCCGCAAAGGTGGGTGGCTATTCAACTTCAAGGACCAATCCTCATGTACCGCAACCCGATCCTCCAAATCTGACAAAAAACAAATCAAATGAACAGCTAATTGTCAACATCGGTGGATCTAGGTACCGGGGGGACTAGCGACATGGATGGCCAAAGTCGAATTCCCTAGATTCGATGGATCTACCTTGCCCGAGGCTTGTACCTGAGCCCGATGCCGGTGCCGGTGCACCTTTGTCCTTAGAAGCATTCTTGTCTCTACAATCCCACTTCATGTGGCCAGGTTTGCCACATTTCCAACATACCTCCTTAGCCTTTTTGCTAGGGTTTTGCTTCTCGCCTCCGCGTACCATAGACCGCTTTGAGCCTTTGGTGCCATTGCTCTTGCTTGCCTCCATAGTATTCCGCGAATGGGTTGACTTGTCCTTTTCCCTCTTCCCCTTGTCATTCATCTTGAATTCCTTCTCAATCAGAAAATGGGAGCCAAGTTGGACAAGATTCATGTCTTCTTTTGAATGCTTGAGAAGATGCTTTGCCCCTTGCCATGATGAAGGCAACTTGTCCACTATGGAAGAGATGGAGAAGTTCTCATCCAAGTTAATTCCATGTTGGTTTAATTATCCCAACATATAAAGTAACTCATGGTATTGATCCATCATCGGTCTATAATCCACCATTTTATAATTGTTGAAGTTAGACACAAGGAACTTTTTAGAAGAAGCATCTCCAACCAAGTACTTTCCTTCGAGTGCCTCCCAAAAAATTCGAGATGACTCGAGATTTTGATACACATCGAATAGGGAGTCGGCTATTCCATTTAGGATGTGCCCACGACAAATATAGTCGTCGTTCTACCATTTCCCAAAACGCCTATGTTGAAGCGCTATGGCATTCCTTTTGACGACTAGTTGAACTTCTAACTTGTTTCAAACTTCCTTATCATGTAGGCTAGGAGAAATATCTTGATGGGTTGTTTTATGCTCTCCAAATCTATATCTTTCGCCTACCACATGGAATTCAACCCTACACTTTTTGGTAAAGAGGAATTCGGTGTCCAAATCATAGGGTTTCTTAGAATTTTAACCCCATCCCTCGAGATGTCTTGTACATCAAATATTTTGCCAAATTTTTGGTTACGTGATCAGCAAGGTTGCTGTGTGTTCTCACACAAACAATTGAAACGACTCCATATGTGATTAGTTCTTGAATAGAACTATGCCTCACACCTAGACGTCTAGAATTCCCGTTATACACATGGTTATAGGCCTTTTTCAAGGTACTTGGCCACAAGGGTGTCTCACTAACTAGATTCCTAAGCCATTTTGCCTCCTTGTCGGTTGCGGCAAGAGCAACAAACTCCAAATCCATATTTGAGGTTGTTATGAACGATTGCTTCTTATATGCACAAGAAATAGCACCACCACCTAATAGGTATACCCAACCACTCGTTGATTAATCTTCCATATTGGTGATCCAACTTGCATCGGTATAACCTTCCAAAGTGGAAGGTGATCCCACATATGCAATGCCATAAGTCATTGTCCCTTTTAAGTACCTAAGCACTCTCCTAAGGGCCTTCCAATGACTTGAAGTAGGTCGACTTATATATTGAATCAACCTGCCCATGCAAAAGGCTTTATCGAGGCAAGTGCTCGTCATGGCATACATCAAGCACCCTATCACTTGAGAATACTCAAGTTGTGAGATTAGTTCTCCTAATTTAGGGAGATGTTTCTCAGTAGGATCCATAGGTGTGCTAACCGGTATGGATTTATCACATTGAAAATGTTTCACCACCTTTTTGATGTAATGGAATTGTGTTAGGGTCAATCCCTCTCCATCTTGTTTAATCTTATTACCTAAGATCACATCGACTCTCTAGGTCCTTCATCAAGAACTTAGTAGGCATGAACTCTTTGGTCTTATTGACTTCCATTTGGTTTGTACCAAATATAAGCATGTCATCAACATATAGAAATATAATAACTCCTATACCAGAATTATTAAACTTACTATATACACACTTATCTGCTTGATTGATCTTGAAGCCATCGGCCAATACCACATCATCAAACTTTTGATGCCACTGTTTGGCGCTTGTTTGAGTCCATAGAGGGACTTGATGAAATGACACACTTTGTGTTCTTGGCCATCTACCACAAAGCCTTCAATTTTCTTCACGTAAACCTCTTCATCCAACTCCCCGCCATTAATGTTTGCTAAGGTGATAATTGTGAAATGGTCGTGCAAATCACGGCTATGCAAAAGGGTCCCAACAAACCAAAAGACTATAGTCTTAGGGAAGTAAGGGTCGAATCCGCAAGGAGGTAGATTGTTTGTTTTGTATGATTTTAATGGCAAAGTAAGTAACAACAAGGTTTTGTGAATTAAACTAACTATTAAGCATGCAAAAACTAGCAAAGCAATGAAGGTTGGATTTTATCAAGTTTGGAAAAGCACTTAGACAAACAAGTATCCACATTCTATTGACAAGTTGATCATAGATTTAACTCAGAATCACATGCATATGGAACTTCCAATTCCTTTTCAAGCATAATCAATAGCATAACCAGATACTATTAATCCTAACTAAGTGAATAACCTTAAAACCATCAAGATTCAATTCCAAAGCAACATTAAGGATAAGAATATAAGCAGGATACAAATCTAGCATAAAATAACCAGCTTTTATCCTAGACTGCAATTCAACTCTCTTTCTACATAAAAGTAGCACAACCAGATACTAGTACAATGCAGTTGCTACTGTGAAATAGAGAAACTCAACCAGAAGTTATCTAGATCTAGCAATAGAGATTTAATAACAACAACCCTAGAAATTGTTGAAATCAATCAATTAAGCAATTCAATCAAGAGAGAAGAATAGTTCCAAGCAATTATATTAAGAAATAGAAATCTCACAACTGAATCAAACGAAGCTTCAACTGTCTGACTAAGCAAATAAGCCTTAGTTCTCCATGAAAGCAATAAAATTCAAAAGTTTGAAAAGTAGAATGATGATGATGAGAGGTGCAACTCTCTAAACCTAATATATCAAGCTAGGTCTAAAAGTATCTCCAAAAATACAATATCTTGGAATAAAGCTGGAATAGATAAGACCAATCAAAATAAAACACATGGCACATAAAGGGATCTCGCGGTGTCAGCGGTGGCGGGTGCCGCCAGTACAAAAATGTTGTCTTCAACTTAGTCTTCAATCCAGCTCCAAATCTCCAATAATATGCATCTTCGGGTCTTCTTCTCCTAGCTGTAGAAAGTCTTCAAGACACCTAAAAACACCCATAATGTATGCTAAAACCCCACCTAAATACACAACATAATTGTGCATATCATAAGGCAATCAAGAGTCTTATTGTGATGATTCTAGCCGACACCTTCTCTTTGTCTAAAACCTCGCCAATTGGGCTCTAAACATATCAATGGACCCATCAGCCTTCATCTTCCTTTTGAACATTCATTTGCAACCTAAAGGTTTGCAACTGGGTGGAAGGTCCGACAACTCCCAAGTGTTGTTGCCAACAAATAAATCCATATCATCTTGGATTGCTTCTTTCCAAAACGAGACATCTTGAGAACTCATAGCCTTGGAGAATGTCTTAGGATCCTCATCCATATGCAAATATGAGATGACTTGACCATCATTTTCCCTAGAACTCTCCATCAAAAAGACATGAAAAATGGGCACATGGGATGTTGGTCCCATCATAAGTGTCGTGTGCACTCATTGCCGCTTAGGCGTGTGGGAACCCGACGTTAAGGCTTCAGCGTCGTTGGTGCCCATAGGCGCCAAGCGTGCATCTACGATATCCCTAGTCATGTCAGCGTCATCATCTACAGTGCCCACAGCCTTGCACTTGGGCATCGTTGGATCCGTGTTCGGGGTCACTCCTTTAGGCAATGGTGCTTGGCAAGCGGCGTCATCATTTGGCACCAAAGGCGCGTCGGCGTGAGTCATAGGCCTAGTGGTTCTTGGTCCAAGCGCCGATGTCGGCTCTTTAGTATCCATTGGATCCGATGATGGATTGACGTCCTCTTGGTCTATCTCCCTAGGCATAGGGCTCAACGAGAATATAGTCTCGTCAAATATGGCATCACGGGATTCTATCACAGTGTTGACAAAGATTGTGTGAAAAGGTTCTATGACAAAGAACCTATAGGCATTAGAATTATGGGCATATACTATGAATATGCACTCAACACCTCGATCTCCTAATGTCTTACGCTTTGGGTATGTTAGTCTAACAACCGCACGACAACCCCATATACAAAGATAATGGAGATTCTATTTTCTTTTAAACCACAACTCGTAAGATGATTGGTGATTTCTATTGCTTGGAATTCTATTCAAATATAGTTGGCCATTTGCATCGCTTCACCCCAAAACGAGTTCTTTAACACGGAGTAGGACAACGTGGCATTGACAATGTCCTTAAGCACACGATTCTTGCATTCCGCCACCTCGTTTTGTTGTGGGGTATATGGAGTTGTTTTCTCATGGATTATACCACAAAATTCAAAGTACTCCACGTCCATAAATTCACCAGCACGATCGGTTCGTAGTCTTTTCATCTTATTCCCATTTTGCAATTCAACTTCGGTTTTATACGCTTTTAAACTATCTACACTAGTACAAAAATCATTATACATAGTGCAAATATTATGGTGCTTACTAAAAGCGTTGTTATTTAAACAAAACGGATGTCACTTTAACAAATAAAGCGTTCAAAACTAATAAATCTTTTTTAATAAAATAATTAATACATTTAATAGAGCATTTTTGTAAAAGCGCCATAAAGTGAAAAAATGTGGATGGCGCTATATGAAAAAAGCGTCGTAAGAGAATCCACCTAATTATTTTAAGGAGTTTGACGCCTGGTCACTTAGGCCTTCCATATTAGGGTTCTTCTTCCTCTGCTTTTCTTCATCAACCCATTTCCTCTCTTCCATTCTTCGTCAACCACGCCCGCTTCTCACTGCCTTTCTTCATCAACACTGCCACGCAATCAGCGCTAGCACTGGTTAGATTTCTCACCTTCGCATCTGCCGAGAAGTCCAGATCTAGGTACGAATCCACCATATGTTCTAGCATTGGATCCACCATCTTGTTCAAGCAAAAGCCAAAAGGGGTGACGTCGGCCTTGCAGGTGAAAGCAAAAGCGATTGAATTTTGGGACAATCAGATTATTTGCGCAGCAGATCAATATACCCGCTCGATGGTCACCGGCGAGCAATCGGCTCGCCTTTGGATCCTCCACTCGCTCCAGTCAATTGACGTGTCGAAGATGACGACGCCCAGAGGCTGGTGGTAGCATTTGTTCTTTAATTGGTGGAGATTATTTCTATATTCTTCTCCAGCAAACCCTAGGTATCATTTGTTCTCGAAAATTCAGTTGAATCTGACGCTTGATTGCTCAATTATAACTTGTAATTTGTGTTCCATGTTTAATTGATTCAAACAATCTCTATTTTCGATTTTGCAATTTATCACTTTAGCTGGCTAATTTCACCCTTTTAACAGCATTTGGCTTTGTGATTTGACCTAAAGTCACTAATTTATGCAGACAATTTTGTCTTTTGATCTCGATCAAAACTCAACTTGAGTGTGACACACTCCCTGACGTAATGTATTCCCAATCAACAATTATGTTTAAATTGCTCTGATTTTCAATGCCATATTATCAAATTGATTGTTGTTATAACAATTCTAATAATGCTGCTTGAGTTTAAAATTGTTCATATGTCCTGAATATATGCAAGACTCCACATGATTCAAGGGGAAAGAGAACATGCTTATGCCAAACATCATGATTCAGTTCAAAACGATTAGGTTAGGAATGCTTGAATAACATCCTCAAAGGCATTTGCTCTTGCTTGATCTACTTGTTGGATGGCGCCTCTCTTGATGAAGTTTTGATAAACTAACAAAATATATTCTTGACGAGCTTGGGTGGATTAGGTTTGGTACAGTGCTGTTAGCGACTCGGAGATCAGAATGGCTTTTGCTCTTGCTTGATCTACTTGATGGATGGCACCTCTCCTGATGAAGTTTTGATGGTATAAAAACTTACAAATTCTAGCATGATTACTATTTTGTTTTGCTTATATGTAAGAGACCAAGAGATCATTACTATAGCAATTGTTTATTGTAAAGTTGTAATTGATGTTTTGTCTTTGTTGGTATGCAGGATAGGACAAGATATCTGATGATGGAAAGTGAAAAAATTGCATTTTCTGCCATGGTGATCTTTCTTGAGGATGTTATTGCTAAAGGTAATTATCCTCTTGAAAGTTAGAATCTTGAATTTGTCAATATGATGAGTAGCATACACAATTTCGTATTTTCAATGAGATAGTTGTGAAAATTCAAATATGGTAGTTGGTTTGTTTGGTTCACCTGGTAAATGCTTCTTACTGCTTATTGATTGACAAACAGGGATTGTGCGTTAGATATGCGTAAAGAGTCATTGTGATGGTATAGAATATCTTTCTTTGGCACATGCTATGGTAGGAGACTCAAATACTGACATTGAATTCAGATAGTATGAATGCATATTAATCTTCAAAATTTTATACAATTCTCTCAGGCTGCAATTGTATGCTTTAAATGAATTCAACTGTATATCAATCTTCATAAATAGATGCAATTCTTTTAGGATCACTACTTTGAAGGGTTTTAATGATCAATCTTTACTTGTTTGTTGAGCTAATCTCTTTTCATTTTTTCAGTATTCATCCCAAATATAAATGGCCAATTATTTGGAAAAAAAAGCATTGTTGCAATTATATCATGTCTAGTGTATTACAAAGGAATGTACTTTGATCTTATATGCATCTTACACAAATAATGATCCTAGTTCATTTTGTGTCATTGCAGAAAAGGTGTTATTTTCTTAGTAGTTTTGATGTAGGCAAACTGGATACAAGCCTGCTTAACCATTTCTACTCGGCCACCTGTGACTAATATATACTACTGCCTAAAGTTGGCTGGTATAATGCACAAAGTAAGTAAAACGTACTAATTATAACTCTAGTGTTGCCTCTACTAGACGTGGGATTAGTTTTTTTCCAATTCTATGTAAGTAAAGCTTGTGCTCCTGATCTTGTAGTTTTGAGATTAGAAGTTCAAA
Source organism: Fallopia convolvulus (assembly GCA_964016875.1). Taxonomy (NCBI): domain Eukaryota; kingdom Viridiplantae; phylum Streptophyta; class Magnoliopsida; order Caryophyllales; family Polygonaceae; genus Fallopia; species Fallopia convolvulus. The sequence continues at coordinate 28,825,696 of OZ024722.1, forward strand.
GAGACTGTTTACAAGTAGGCTCTTTTGTGGTCTAAATCTTTTAATATTTTTAGTTAAGGAATTCTTGTATTGATGATTTGTATGTATATATATATGTATGTATGTGTGTGTGTGCGCATGTGTGCGCGTGTGTGGAATTGAATTTTATATTAAGGCAATGGTATGAGTTGGTTTGATGTAATTTTATTTGTAAATTTGCTTGGTTGTAACTTGTAACTGGATTTCCAATAAACTATAAGCACGATTTTATTTTTTTTAAAGAGAAAAATGTATATTGCGCTTTTGGAAAAAGCGCTATAAGGAAAGTGTTCTTATGGCGCTTTTTAAAAAAAGCGTCGTCCGCTAGTTTTTTTCTTATGGCGTTTTTTTTAAAAAGCGCCATCCGAGAGCTTTTTCTTATGGTGCTTTTTTTTTAAAAAGCGACATCCGCTTCATGAAAAAAGCGCCATTAAAAGCCACTTTTGTACTAGTGCTAGTGCCTCACTTTTTGAGTGAACTAAATAAACGTAACATAACCTTATTAAATCATCAATAAACATTATGTAATAACACTTTTGACCCAATGACGGTGTTGCATGCAAATCCCCCCAAATCCGAATGGACTAGGCCTAAGACTCCTTCTTCTCTTTCAATTGCCTTGAAAAGGAAGCCTTGTTATTTTCGTTAACAAGCAAGTTTTACACTTATTGTTTGTTGGTTCAAAGTTAGGAATTATCTTGTCTTTTTCCATGTCCAACATGTGTTTCATATGTACATGTCCTAATCTTGCATGCCAAAGATCATATAATGAATCATTTGACACAATCATGTAATCAGACATAACTTTATTATTAAAGAGCACATTAAGTAGGAACATATTGTTTTTATAGTGGTTGAAGCCTACAAATATTCCATCCCTACTTATCAATTGGTGTCATCCATGTGGTTGAATGCATTGACCTATTATAAGAAAATTCTACAAAAGACAACACAAATTCCCATCTTTTTAGGTTAGCTTTAAGCATAGTACAAAGTAAAACGCCTAAAGTCTTATTTGTGACCTTTGTTTGACCATTAGTTTGAGGATGACATGAAGTAGAAAACAAAAGTCTTGTTTCCAAATTCGACCAAATAGACTTCCAAAAATAACACAAAATTTAAGCATCATGATCTAAGATAATAGAACAAGGAAATCTAATAATATACCTAAGGAAAAGGACAGCTACCTTAGATGCATCATCAGTCATGTGACATGGAATGAAATGAGTCATTTTAGAAAATCTATCCATAACAACAAATATAGAATCTCTACCATATCTAGTCCTAGGAAGTCCAATAATAAAGTTCATAGAAATATCTTCCCAATGAGAACTAGGAATAGACAAAGGTTAATAAGCCATGTTGACTGAATCTAGATTTAGCTGAAGCACAAACAACACAACTTTTGACAAATTTCAACACATAATTACTCATTTTTGGCCAAAACTAGTTTTCCTTTAATTCCTCTAAAGTTTTATCTAGTCTACTATGTCCCCTTGATTCATGATTGTTTTGTTAACAACCTACAAATGTTGGATGAAGGAATGAAAAAGAATCCATCATCAATAAAATAGGTATTAAACTCCCCCTTAGTAATGCTATGGTTATAGATTTCAAGAAAGAATGGATCACTAGCATACAACTCTTTGATCATTGCAAAACCAAGTTCTTTAGCATCACACGGATCACTACCACATTTTCCTTGCCTTTATTATGCTTCATAACATAAGGAAAGGTCTCCATGAATTAAAACCATCTAGTATGCCTATGCTTAAGTCGTTATTGTCCCTTAAGATACTTCAACACCTCATGCTTTAAGTGAATTCCGAATTCCTTAAGCCACAACTAGTGTTGCCAAGTCTTCAAAACCCTTATCAATTCATACAATTCCTTCTCATAAATAGGGTAGTTCAACTCATCTCCATTAAGCTTCTCACTAAAGTAGGAAATGGGTTTCCTCTCTTGAAGCAACATACCTCATATGCCATGCCTGGATGCATCAATTAAAATCTCAAATGTTTTGGAAAAGTCCGGAAGTTGACGAAGATGGGCATGGCACAATCTCTCTTTCAAAATTTTGAAGGCTTCCTCTATTTCAATGGGGTGTCCTTCTTTGTCAACTCATACAAAAGGGCAACAATTTTGCTAAAGTCTCACACAAATCGTCGGTAAAATCCGGCCAAGTCGAGGAAGGATCTCACCATGGTCGTTAAAAACCGTATGTAAAATCCGGCCAAGTCATGGAAGGATCTCACCATGGTCGCTCTTGTCGGCTGGGGCGACTCCATTATTTCCTTGATCTTGCTTTCATCTACTTGTAAGCCATTCCTAGAAACCACCAAACCAAGAAAAGGGTATATTTTACACAAAGTGAACACTTCTTAAGATTGACATAGATTTTATCAAGCCTAAGATGATCTAAGACTTTCCTATGAAGTTCAACATGCTCATTCAAAGTTTTTCTATGAATAAGAATGTCATCAAAGTATACTACAACAAATTTCCCAAAGTATCTACACAACACATGGTTCATAAGCCTCATGAATGTACTAGGATCATTAGTTAAACCAAAAGGCATTACCATCATAAAGTCCGTACTTAGTCTTAAAGGTAGTTTTCCATTCATCACCCTCTTTCATCCTAATTTGATGGTAGCCACTTCTAGGATTAAATTTTAAAAAGCAAGTAGCACCTTGAATTCATTCAACATATCATCAAGTCTAGGAATATGGTGACAGTACTTAATTGTTATTTGGTTGATTGTTCAACAATTAACACATCTTCTCCAAGTGCCATCCTTCTTTGGCACCAATATGACCGGAACCATGCATGGGTTTAAAGACAAATGTACATAGCCCTTTTCCATCAAATATTAGACTTATCTTTGCAATTCATTGGTCTCTTTAGGGCTGGCTCTATAGGACACGATTGGACAACGAAGCCCCAAGCACCAAATCAATTTGATGCTCAATTCCTCTTATTGGTATAAGGCCATTCAAGAGATCATTCAGCATGATATCTTCAAAGTCTAGTAAAACATGTTGGAAACACTTAGGAAGGTGAGAAATATCTTGATTTATGAATAAAATTTCCTTCCTTTAAAGTACAAACAAGAAAAACCCAAACTTGGCTTGAAAGTATTAGCATTAGCCACGAAGGACCAGTTTTCTACTCTGCCCAATTTTTGTCCATTTTAGGGAGGTTTTCCTTCTAAAATTTAGCTACACAAGACTTATTGAGTCACTAAAATTTGGTTGAGAACGCCCATAGGGACAGAGAGCTCTTTTTGGGGGAGGTTATGGTATAAATTTGTAGCTCCCCTAGGACCAGGTGATGTGTCAAAATTTGAGGAACAATGCTCGTGGGTGGCCTGGTGAACGCCACTATTGTTATCTCTCTCGATGCCCCTCGGCACACCCAGGTGCGGCCCGGTGTTGGTTGTGGCGGCGACTTCCTCTTCGGCTTTCTTAGCTTCTCTGATAGCCTTGGCTTGGTTCCTTCTAACTTGTTCTTGTAAAACTTCTTAAGGAGATATGGGTAGAAGAGTAACTCTCCTCCCATTGTGGTTAAACGAATAGGTATTAAGCAACATGTCATGAATAACCTTCTTGTAAAAAAATTCAAGGTCTACAAAACAAGATATCAGTGCAATCCATATTAACAACATAAAACAGAATTTCATCATGGTTTGCACCTATTGAAATATGGACTAAGCATTGATGAGTTGCCAAATTAGCATCATTAGATTCATGAATTCCATTTAACCCAAAAGTAATAGATCTAGGCGTTGTCTTAAGTTGAAGGTGGTCTACAACCTTAGCATGGTAGAATACATCTAGAGGCACATGTACTTGTACTCTTTTTTCAACCAGATACCCGTACATAGAAATGTACAATTACACATCTAAACTATAAAGATTTTGTTCAACTAGACACGCCTCATTTTTGTGAATTTGATACGCACTTATGTGGCCCCCAAAATTTTCCATCTAAGCACCATGGATACCACCTTACCGTAGTTTTCATATAAGTAATAGATGATTTTGTTTTTAATTTTTATAATTTTAATAAACACATGTAAAATTACTTTTTACCCCTTTTATTTTTTTTCCAAATTACCACTCTAAACCGCCATTTTTCTTCCCCAACCCCCTTCTCTTTAATTATTTTAATAAAATCAAAAAAGAAAAAAAGATTACAAAAAGGAAAAATATAGAAATTTCGTTTTTTATGCTTCTTCCTTGTCCATCTCGTGTTTGAGGTTCCATGGAGTTTTAATTTTTTTTTGGCTTGAATCGTGTGCTCAGTTGATTGATATTCCTTAAATATGGTATTATTTTCCCTTTTTTGGTTGATTAAACATGCTTGAATTTGCTCTTTGAGCGATTTTTGGATTTAAAAATTAAGGTTCTTGAACCCAAAATTTTTAGATGTAAAATAAATGCCTGTGTGACCTTGAATCTTGAAATTTCCTAAACATGTGAGCATATTAGAGAGAAATTCGTGTTTTCCCCATGATTTAATTGCGAATTTCAAGAATTTTCGTGCACCTCTCCCATGGTTGCATTTTTTGTGCATAAATGTTCGCCTCCTCTGGTTAGTCTCATGTCTCTTCTCTCCTCTTCTTCACACTTGCATTAAATCTACTTATGAAATTACATTCCTAGTAATGTTCTTGAATGATGAACCGTTTTGTTTTATTACTTCTTATTTCTTGATAAATGGAGAATAATGTTACGTGATTGCCCGAGATTTCTCCCTAATATCGTGTATGTGACCCCATAGGAATCGAATCATGCCTAGCAAAGTGTAATTCGAATCAAATATCACTTAAGCTCATCTTTCGTGTGAAACAAGCAAACTGAAAATTTTGAACTTTGGTGTGAAACAAGATTGAATTCGAACTAGCTAGATAGAACTTCTCAACTTGTTTGTTCAATTGGAATGGCTCGAACACTAATCCCAATCGATTAACTATAATTATCTTTACAAACAATCTATAATTCTCAAATTGATTATGCTAAACAATTCGAAATCTGAAATTAGAACAATTCATTGATGATCGATCAAACAAAATATGAACACTCAATTTCTGAATTTTAATGACCCAAGAGATAGATAAAATCGAATTTATGGTTTTATCTCTCTCAAGCTCATTTTTATTGAATGTAAAAGCAAGGTATTTAAAGACTACAAACTAGAGTTTTCTTGGCCAACAAAATAGAACATGGCCGACCCTATAAAGGTTTTTTCGTCCATTACTTGCTCTCCAAGATAGCATATAATAATAGGAAAAATATCTATCCTATGTCTCCTTATCAATTAAATCAAAGAGATAACTAATATGACTTAAAAGTTAAAAAAAACTAACAAACTAATCCTAACAAACTCAAAAGATAGAATTAATAATAAAGCAAGATATTTCAACCACTAACAAGATAGCCTAGGCTGAAAATATCTATCTATTAAAGTCTTATTATGCTCGAAAATATCTAATAATAAAAGATAGGATTTTTTTTCTTAGATTTGTCAAGTCAAAGGACTGACTAAGACAACATGATATATTTTATCTTATCTGGTCACTTACTAAATTCAGCCCTAAAGTAAGATAGATTATTTTCATGCTTGTAAGATAAGAAAATATGATAGACAAGGACCAAACTACAAAGCCCACGCCTCATCTATTGTGAAAGTCGGCCTACATGGATTAGGTGATCAAATCTGGGCTTGCCTGATGCATAATCATGGTGACCCATTTCTTCTTGTTGGACTCTTCAACCATAGCTACCAATCGAACTAAATGGGACCTTGTTCCTTGATCAATCCTATGTTGGTTTTTAGGATATGAAAACGGAATAGATATGTTATATTAAAGTTGAAGTGAAAGCCGACCCTTGTTCACACAAGGCATTTTGAGTAGACCTCGAAAGGTAATCTTGTGAGTAGACCCATAAAGGGTAGTCCTGTTTGGTGTAGGCCCTAAGGCAATCACCATTGATCCACTTAACATGTTTTATTAAGTTAACCAGAATATAGGCTACGAGTCACGGGATGAGATCCCGCTTTCCTTCAACGTATATTGCCCTTATTCCATGCCAAGGGTTCGTGCAATACCATTGTGGGATAAAACGTACCAAATAAGGCAATAGACTGTTGGCAAGACACATCTATTAGAATGAACGTACCTTGTTCGAATTCCATGACTCCTCTTCATTCTTCACTTGAACGTAGTCTTCTTCCCATGACGTGCGTGGTTCCTCCTTCACTTGGATGAACTCTTCAAGCATCGCCACTCGAGGTTCCTTCTCCACTCTTGCTCGTGAAGATCGATCCATGATTCACTCACACACACTCGTGTTTGAACTTGTGAAAACTCAATCCAAACAACGCCTAGTCTCTCTTGACTACTAGTGTTTTCTTTCATAACTTTTGTGTGGACTTGGGACTGATTTTCGTGTGTCTTTCATGTGTCCAAATGGACGACATACTCCCCTTTAAATAGGTATGGAAATCTGTCCAAAAACTGTCCAAAGTGGCGGTTACAAGTCGGTTGAAAGAAGGAGTGGCCGAGAGTGATTTTAGGAGAGTTGGTTGCAACTTCCTCCTTCTCTTTCCTTGTCATCATAGGCGGCCAACCATCCCATTCAATGGAGTTCAAAAGGCATCTCAATCCAGCCAAGAATGGCTGAAGAGAAAGCCCAAAAATCCATCTAGAAATCCAATCCAAAAGCCCAAAGCTTCGGCCCAAAAAGCAAGGCATGAGGCCCATGCCAATCGTCCAAGCATGCGGCCCATCCAGCCCACACGCGCGCCCCATGGGCCGGCCCACCAAGGCCCACACCTAGCTAGCATAGCTAGGTACCTAGCTAGGTCACTTACCTAGTGTAGCTGGCCCTTATCTAGTTGAGCTAGCATCCAACTAGTTGAGCTGGCTTGAGCTGAGTTGTAGCTCGTTGAGCCGACTTTCAAGCTACTTGAGCTAGCTTTAGCTAGTTTGAGCTTCCATGAGCTAATCCATAGCTACATGAGCTTCTTACAAAGCTTATACTTTGAGTCAAGAGCTTGTTCAAGCTTCTAGAGCTAACTCTAAGCTAGTTTGAAGCTTCTAAAATCCTTTCTAGCATACATAGCTATGTGTCAAGCTAAATTCAAGCTTTGGTTCTTGCTTAGAGAATTCACCAAGCTTAAGTTAAGCTTCCTAACTTATTAGAATATGCACAAAGCTATAAGACTCGCATAACAAGCTCGAAACCATGCCTTAGCTCAATCGCAACCACTCGACGCATCGTGCCTTAGCCCTAGGCGCGCCGCATACTCATCGCACACCACCTTGGTGCGTCGCTAGCCTCGTGCAGCCTTGGTCGTGCCATCGTAGCGCCATAGGCGCACCCCAACAGCCGATACTTGAACCTCAAAACCGAGAACAAGGCGCACCCTATTCTGCCGAGTCTCGAACCTCAAGACCGAGCACCCGACACGCCACGCATTCGCACCATGCCGAAGCATCGCGCCACTAACGAGTGACGACACCTCCATGGCGCGCCCTCGCCTTATGTCATGGCACATGAGGCTTCATTCCTCGATGTTGGTGTCCCTTTAATTTTGATCTTTTCTATACATGACAATCTCTTTATCATATCATGGCAAGTCATATATGTCAATTACTCAATCGACATTATCCTTATGACTTGTTAACCTCAACATGCTCTTAATGGGATTTGATGACTTTACACAAATCACCAACATTCCTCCCCCATTTGTGCAATGTCATCAAAACTCGAAACTTTTGCAAACTCTATATCATAGATGCAAATATTCGTAGATTTGAATCTACACCTTGTAGTTCTCACCATCATGCACTAAAGAATCATGGTGTTCTAAGAATTGAACCATATCAACTTGTCTAAGTACATCCTGCGATAGTACGATATGAGTTACTACGTTTATTCTCAAACTTGACGCCTTTATGAAGGCTCTTTCGTCCCATATCCATTTCACATATGCTTTAGTCGAGTCATCCTTGAACTCTAACTTGGAAGAAGCCTTACACTTCCACATATGCTTAGTTGAGTTTTCTAACATGCTCCACATTAGCAATTTCCAAAAACTCATTAATGAAAACTTTGTTTCAAAACTATTTTCATGTGGTCTAGAGCATATATACCTTGATGTGAATGTTTGTATGCTCTCCAACTCTATGTGTTTGGCCTACCACATTGAATTCAGCCCACACCTTTGATGAGGGGAAATTGGGCGTCCAAATCATAGGGTTTGTTAGGATTTTAGCCCCATCCCTCGATTTGAATTTAACACACATACTTATGCCAATCTTCTCGGTGGAGAACTCAACAAATTCATTGTGCTTAGCAAAACTCAAACGAGTTGACTCTAAGTATGGATTATTCCTTAGAATAACATCCCTCATACTTAAATGTCCCTTTCCTACCCAAAGTCGAAGTATAGCAAATTGCCTCTTCGAAACTCCAAGAATGTCGACCCATCACCCAAATAGGAATTCAAGACCAATCGTCGACGAAAGGTCTTACATATTTAGTGATCCAACTTGCTTTAAAACTTTCCAACATAGAAAGTCTTCACACATCCAATGCCTTATGCATCTATCATATCTTTGACAAATGGCCATGCCAAGATATCAACACCTTAACATTCACTTGAGCGTCCTCAAGCAATGACACACCTAAGTTTATAACCGTGTGTTCATAGATCCATAGGTGTTACAAAACATGTGTATAGTCATGGAATTCCAATTCCATTCCAATGTATTATAAACCAAGACGAAGATTTAGAGAATCTAATTAACCTTCACCTCTCTACAGTGGCATCTTCATAATTTATAAATGAAGAACATCATAGACAAGATCATAAATATCTCATCTATTTTATTTGGTTTCTTACCAAAATATACATGTCATTTCATATAGACTCATTAAACACTTCTTAACCAAAGTGATTAATCTTACTATTTCTTTCATGCTATATACATAAGGAGTCTTTAGAAGGACTTCCAAATGACATCACTTTCCTTTTGGCTATTCAACACAAAGTCTTCCACTTTATGTTCTACTCTCATCCTAACCACCAAATTAATAGGAGTTTCCATAGGATCATCATCCATATGACAATATGAGATGATTCAATTCTTCCTTTTCTTAGAAAACTTTATCCAAGCAAACTAGAAGAATTATGCTCATAAAACAATCATCTAACCACAAGTGTTTACACAAATGTTAAGATTAGTCTTTTATGAACCATGCCATTAATTTCCATTAATCCTTTCAATGGTTATCTTAACCATACGACTAATTTACCAAAGTTGTCAAATTTAAGCCTTCATGGCACATTGATACTTTCCTTGGATTCGAGGATTGAACAAATACCTCATAGTCTCTTCTAGACAATTACTTGTTAATTTGAAATCCCTAAAACCAGCCTTTCAAACTTCTCAAACAAGTTCTTTTGATCCAATCTAATGACATATAATATGAGCCTTTCAATATGATCATATGGCACCTGTGATTACACAAGTTTCTCAAACTCAATCACATTTTCTATCAAATCCAAAACTAGAAAATATAATATGACTTCAAATATGGGTTAACTCTTGTATTTTAGGCATGATTTGAGTGTGTTTAGGTTGGTTTTGAGCATAATTGTCATATGAAGACCGAAGACACGATTTGAAGAATTGCAAGAGTTTTGAAGACAAGTGTTGATTTGGAGTTGTTTCAACACCACTTTCTTGTAATGCTTATTCCGGGAGCTACGGTAATGGGATGAAGCTGAATTTGGTATCATTGGAAAGCTAACTAGAAGAGCTACAATTCATGTTTGTACGACGAGTTCAAATTCCAACTCTATGTGGGTCAAAACCACCTCCGAAGTTGACACCAGAATGTTGTCAGAAGATCCGCGCCCGCGGATCTAAACCGCGCTCGCGGTTCGATGAGGTTCCGCGGCCGAGGAGGACTACTTGATCCGCACTCTCGGTTTGATTCCGCGCCCGCGGATTGTGGATTTTCAGCGCCGAATTCTTTTGCTATTTTCTATCTTTTTATTATTATTATATCTTAGGGTTTCGGATTTATTGTTACTATTTAAGTTTAGTTTCGTTTTCACTTTAGGGTGACACATTCTAGCATACTTTTCAAACCTATTCCAGTTTTTAGTTTTATTATGGAGAACTAATTTCCTTTGGAGTTTGTTTGATCAAGGAAACCTTTTTATGTAATTCGTGAGATTCTGGTAACTTTTCTATCCCTTGGTTAATATCAAAACTCTTGTTTTTATTTATATGATCTATGTTTGATTTGATAAGCCTGATCAACTTGTTTGATTGACTTAGATCTACTGTTTGGATTAGATTTGATTGTTGTCTGTGCAATCGTATTTATCCTTGAAACAACTCTTTTCTAGGCTCGTGGACTATAATTGAGAAAGAGTATTTTATTGTTATTTTATGCATGAGACTCGCAGCTTGATTGCATGAATTAATATCCTTCTATCCTTAATATTTTGCATGATTTGAATTAAGCGTTCTTGTTCATATCATAATTCTGCTTGGACCGTGGACAGGCGGAAATCTTTTATAAGGATTGGAATTAACCTAGGAATTAATAGAAAAGTGGATGAATTGATGACCGAATGATTAAAAAGGTCGATTTGGTTGAATAAACTCCGCTTTCCTTCCATTGATTTAATCCCAAATATTATTTGCTTGTTTGTTTGTTTGCTTAAACTTCCAAAAACCCCTTTCTTGTTTCCTGCTGATTATTCAGAATCCCGATTCTCTTGGGTTCGACCCCTTGCTTGCTTACTATACTAGTTAGTAGAATAGGGTTATTTATTTTTTATCTTGGCAACAACGACTTTAGCCGAGTCAAATTTTGGCGCTGTTGTTAGGGAATCGGTTTTTAATTTTCTGTTTAATCGGCGTTTCTGACGAAACCGCGCTCTCGGATTTATTCCGCGCCCGCGGCAGATCCGTGCCCTCGGATTTATTCCGCGCCCGCGGATCGGTTCGTCCAGATCCCCCGAATTGGTAAGAACCTATCTTATGGTTCTTACCCATTCTACTGATAATTCGCTTGTTGTTCCGTTTGATCCAGAAATTAACAGGACTCTGAGACAGTTGAGACGTCAAGTTCAGGCTCAAGTGCTAGGCATACAGTTTGATCCAGTTTCTTCTTCTTCTTCATCTGATTCAGAGGTTGAAGAGCATCTAGTAACCATGGCAGATCGCACTATTAGGCAACTGACTGCGCCTAATTTAGAGCAGCAATAGCTTGGTCTTCAGTTTCCCGTCCTGGGAGAAGGAGTGAAGTTTGAGCTTAAATCTGGCCTTCTCCATTATTTGCCTAAGTTCCATGGACTGAGTGGGGAGGATCCGAATAAACACCTTGCATAGTTCCATTCTGTCTACTTGGGAATGAAGCCAGCTGATGTGACTGAAGATCAGCTTATGTTGAGGGCTTTCCAATTTTCCTTGGCTGATGCATCTAAGGAATGGTATATGTACTTAGCACTTGAGACGATCACTACTTGGGCTCAGATGAAGGGTGCTTTTCTGGAGAAATATTTCCCTGCTGCCAAACAAACGTCTATCAAGAAGCAGCTGAGCAGCCTGGAGCAGGGAGATGATGAGAACTTGTATGAGTACTATGAGCGTTACAAGAGACTCATAGCCAGTTGTCCCTACCATGGCTATTCTGATAAGGATCTGATCTGTTATATTATTGAGGGTCTTTGTGATGCTGATAGGCACCTGATGAATGCTTCTTGTGGAGGTTCTTATGAGAATCTCACTCCTAGGCAGGCGTTTGAGAAGTTGGAAACTTTAGCAGAGCAATGCAGAAATCAGAGAAAGAGGTCCAACAGTAGGTCTGTCAATTCTATTAATGATTCCCTGAATGTTGAAGTAAGGGAGTTAAAAGCTATGATGAAGCAACTGTTGGTGGGCAATGGAGCTTCAAGTTCAAGGGCTTGTGGAATTTGTGGTGAATCTAGCCATCCTTCTGATACATGCCCGATTATGCAAGAACCAACATCAGATGTGAATGCGATTGCGAACTATGATCAAAGCCCCCAGAATGACCCATATTCGAATACCTATAACCCGGGGTGGGCAAACCATCCTAACTTTAGGTGGAATCAACAACCTTTTCCACCGTGGGGAGGTCAGCCCAACTATGTTCCCAGGCCTAATTATGTGCCAAGGCCCCGGCTCCTCATGAAAATCCAGCCATTATCAATCAGTTAATGAAGGAGAACCAAGAGATTAAGGCTGTAGTGAAAAGCCTAGAGAATCAATTAAGTCAGATTGCAACCATTCTGAACCGTCTAGAAGCTAAGGACTCGGGAAAACTTCCATCTCACACCATTAACCCGAGAGAAAATGTGAGTGCAATGACATTAAAGAGTGGGAAAGAGCTGAATATTGAAATCCCAGCCAGCGGAAACCCACCGATCTCGCCGAAGGACAGTTCCAATCGCAGCATAGAAATCGAGGCAGAAACTGAGATTCAGCAAGAATCCGCGCCCGCGGACCAAAACCGCGCCAGCGGATCAGCCGCTCCCGCGGGTCCCAATCCGCGCTCGTGGATCGCCCCTCTAACAGAATCTGACGATTACGTCAGGCCTTCGTTTTCTCCCATGGCTTCTCAAAAGCCCTGATGTTCGTGTTTTTAGTATAATTTTTGATAGGTTTTATTAGGTTATTAGGACTAGTTTTGATAAGTTTAGGTTTAGTTTTATGTGTTTTTGGATAGTTTTGCATATTTTGTAGAAAGTATGGAAGCTACTCCGTTTTGTGTCTTTTTGTAGGTATTAGCAAGGAAAAAGGTGTTGTTTGGAGCTGAATTTGGAGAGCTATGATAAGAGATGGCGGAATACATGATGAAGAAGCTGAAGTTCGAGTTTTTGGAAGAGAAGTGTTGAAGAAAACCAAGCTCAGGCTCGGTAACGAGGCTGTGAGGGCTCGTTAACGAGGCCACGAGATGAAAATGTTCGAGAGTTGACTTTGTGACTCACCGATCCTGTGCGGGAATTTATTTCCGTGTCGGTAGAGTATCTTTTTATGATTTTAGGGTTATTATATTATGTATTTTAGGTCTTGTTATCTTTTGAGATTTTATTTCTATCTTTTAGAATAGATTCTATCTTTTTAGGGAAGTTTATATCTTTTAGCCTTTTTTAGTTTCTAGCCTCTTTTTAGTATAAATACCCTTCTATCTAGCATAGAAAGGGAGGTCGAATTTTGGAGGAAGGAGAGCCGAGAGAGAGAAGGACGGATCGGAGTCGTGATCGAAGGAGCTCGGTAGATGAAAGTTACCAGGGTCGTTAGTCGTGTTATTGATTCGGTATTTCGGTTTTTTTGGTTTCTTCTGAATCGTTGTAAGACGATATTTCTTATTAATTTGAGTAGTGTTTTGATTTCAATGTTTTCTTTGATTAAAGTTATTAGTTTCTTAGTCATGATTAGTGAGTAGTCTTTTTATCTAGGGTCGGGGTTGAAACTCGGCATAGTTGTGCATGTTTGGTGAGTAAGATTATGTGTTGAATGCCTTTTGTCTATTGTTGAGATTGTTTGTTGTGCTTATACCAAGATGAAAGTTGAGGTAATTTGAGTTGTTGACTTGATTGAAAAAGAAAGTTATAAACTTGAAGGTTGATATTGTTTGAATACGAAAGTTTCAAGCTTTAGATCCGAAACAAGCAATTGGGTGAGTTAGTTTATGAAAGTAGATTAATTTGCTTGCTAAGTCAACGAAAGTTGATGCATTTATCTATTTAAAGGCATGATATTTATCTTCTTACGAGCTTGTGTGCATGACTATGTTGTGGTGACCCTTATCCTGGATATTTTCGTTTTTATTTGATTTCTTTTCAAGATCATATTCGTTACTGAGTTTGTTGGCTCAGTACCGAACCTGTCTAGGTCATTAGTTTTGGTCTTTTTATTCTCGGTGGTTCGTTAACGAGGCTGACAACTTCGTTAACGAGGCTGCTTGTGTGTTTTGCTTGCTTTTGTTTTATTTTTTAGGAGTCGATAGATAAACAAACCTTGCTTCTCGTGGAACGATCCCGACTCCCCTATACTCAGCGGAGTCTTGACTATAAATTTATTTGTTGTCAATCAACCCTCTCCACAAATTGGCGCCGTTGCCGGGGAAGCAACGTGTTTTGTTTATTTATCTGTGGGTCTGGGAATAGCCCGACCCCGTTTTTGTTTTTAATTTTTGTTTTCTTTGTCTGTTTTCTCAGCGCATGCCGGTAGGACGTCGAAGGCTTGAGTTTGATAACGTTGGTTATTACTCAGAACCTGAACGTTCCCTGCACCGTAGACGCCGAGAGAACCGAACCATGGCCACACCTGAAGAACTGGCTCGTCAGCTAGAAGTCCTCCAAACACAGATGGAGGCGTTGAAAACTGAGAAGGAAGGCGCTGCCGCCAAGGCTGAGCATCAACGAGCTACCAACGCTCGTCTACAAGAAGAGTTGAATGCCTATCCGAGGAATGCCAAACAGTACATGCATCCAGAACTGAGGGTGCCAGAGTCTCCAATTGTGCTTCCGGAGATAGAGAAATCTTTTGAGATTAAATCTCAATTTATATCCTTGATCAAGCGGGCTCAGTTTGAAGGGAAACCTACTGAGTGCCCTATGGAACATATTAGGAATTTTCTTGACTTATGTGACACCATAGCTCTAGAAGGTGTCTCACTTGAATATGTTCTGTTAAAAGCTTTTAGGTGGTCTCTTTCTGGAAAGGCCCTGAGCTGGTTGGAGAGCTTACCTCCTAAGTCTATCAGGACTTGGAAGAACTTCTATGATCAATTTCTTACAAAATTCTTCCCGCCTGCCAAGACAACGGAGTTGAGAAAACGCATCACCTCCTATCACCAGCTGCCTAATGAAACATTTGTTGAAACATGGGAAAGATTTAAAGAGATGCTTAGACAATGCCCTACTCATGGGCAACCTTTATATGTTCTGCAAGAAATCTTTTTCCAGGGTATCAACGCAGAGACCAAGAACCGCATCAACACGCATACTGCGTGCGGTTTTATAGAGATGGACCCAACAGCTGCATGGGAATTGCTGGATAAGCTGTCCAATTATGATGCCATGTATGGAACCCAGCAAAATCCACAGCCCTAGAAACGTCTCTACCTACCTAACCGAGACGAAGTTGACCCGGATGTTAAAAATCAATTCTTGTAAGACGAGGTCAACCGTCTGAAGAAGCGGGTAAGTTTTCTAAAATCCTCTCAATCCTGTCAAGAATGTGGTTCTTCTGCACATAGTACTTCTGCTTGCACTAACATAGAGCGGGTTAGAACCGCTGAGACAATTGCTGAGATGAGTTATATGAGAGGACCATACAGGAACCAGCCTAGCTATTTTGACAGGTCAAACAACTATCAGGCATGGGGCAATCAGAATACAAATCAAAACTATGCAACGCCTCCGCCAGATAGACGACCTGCACCCTATCGACCTCCAGGCCATCAGGAGCCACCATCATGGGTTCAAAGATTACATGAAGGCATTAACGACGTGACCAACAAAGTTAACGAAGTGACCAACAAGGTTAACGAAGTTCAAGCCAACCTGAACCAACAAAATAAAAGATGGGGAGAGTTCGATATATGGAAGAAGAGTGTTGATTCCCAACTAGGGAACCTCGCTGCCCAAATTCTGAGACGACAAGGGCAACTCCTGGGCCGCCCCGAGGAGAACCCTATGGGACAAATAGCAGCGGTGCACCTTAGGAGCGGGAAGACATTGTCGGAGCGAGTCCAAGCTGAGGACAAAAAGGAAGAAGATGTCACAATTCAGCTTGGTAACGAGCCAGCAAGGGCAAATACCGAGCCCGTATACCATGGTGACGAGGCTCCGAGGGTATCTAACGATCCTAATCCAGGTAAGTCTACTAATCCGAGCCTTCCTATCTATCCCAGGGTAGTTAACGACCCGCCGAGGACACCAAACGACCCCAGTGTCAACCCGAAACACTCACCTCTCGAGCCTAACTTGGTTCCGAGAATGGTGAAATCTCTTCCATTTCCAGCTAAGAAATCTATGGACTCAACTGAGAGTAAGTTCAAGCGTTTCGTGAAGATTCTTCAGGGCATTAATATTTCCATCCCATTCGCTGACGCCCTAAGCGAAATGCCGGCTTACACAAAATTTTTGAAGGATATTCTTAGCAGGAAAAGGTCCATTACAAAGCTACAGGATGAAGTCAGATCAATTGCTCTACCAGAAAAGCTTGGAGATCCAGGGAGATTTGCCATCACGATTGGCATAGGCGACCACAAATTTAAAGCTTTATGTGATTTGGGAGCCATTGCTAGTTTGCTTCCTCTCTCCATCTGGTTAAAAGCTAACATGGGACCACTAGAGCCTGTGGATATGAACCTCTTCATGGCGGACGGATCATGTGTCAAAGGCACAGAGGTCGTGGATGACTACCCTATTCAAGTGGGAAAATTCTTCATACCAAATGATTTCGTCGTCCTCGACATGCCTGAGGATCCTCATGTCCCCATTATGTTAGGCAGACCATTCCTAGCTACAGCAAGTGTCAAGGTCGATGTGAGGAAAGGACTTCTTACGTTTGAGATTGGAGAAAAACGAGTGGAATTCAGCCTGGACCAAAATGCAAATGACCCAACCACGGTCGCACAAATCGATTTGCACCAACCAGAACTCGACAAAGCTGATACAACTAAACTTCCACCAACTTTGAAAGAGGACGAGATTCTCACACAGGACCTTGTCGAGCTCCCATGGCCTACTAGCTAGTCTCATATACAAGGAAACAATCAAGGTGAGTACTTTTCTTCTTACCCTATTCCTGCACCATACCCCACAGCATATGCTATTGAGGAGTCCAAACCACCTTGGTTTCCGGATTCCACTAACCCATATGTAGGAATACCGGGCATAATCATAGAAGACAAGGGATCCAGTTTAGTGACTCAAGCAAACAACGCCTACAAAGCTAAGTATGGGGTAACTCGAGACCCTGACTTAGCTACAAAAGAACCACCTTGAAACAAGAGAAGAACGTCGGGCTTACGACGTTTAAAATAGCGCTTACGGGAGGCAACCCGCTTTTAGTATAGTATAGTTTTTCTTCTTCTTTTTAGATTCTTTCTTTCTCTTAGTATAGTTTGAGCTAACAAGATGCAGGAGAAGGGCTCGAAAATCACTCCAAGAGGCTACGGCGGCTCGTTAACGACCCACCCAGGGTCGTTAACGACCCGGTTTGACGACCCGATTCGGCAAAACGGGCAGGTAAGTTCTTTTTAACCTAATCTATCTTTTACCTACCCCCATGTCGCCGCCCCTTTACCTCTTCCTATCCCCACCCTCTCCTATATAACCCTTCTACCCCTCCTAAAAATTTTCACTCTCAAATCCTTAAACTCCAAACCTCTCAAGAATCCTACCCAAAATCTCGGAGATCCCCCACCACCGATCGGAATTTCTCACGTCCACCGATCATCGGAGACATCCTCGTTATCGAAGCTCGGAACCCCGGATTTCCACCGACGGGATCCACACTCGTTAACCACCCCAATCCAACCTTTTGTTCTTCAATTTCTCAATTTTCCGGTATGATTTCTAAACCCTAACTCTTACTTACAAGATTCATGATTTTTAGGGTAGAAATTTCATATTGGGATTGTGTCTATAGAAAAGGTCGATATGCATGTTTGGATTTTGCTCATGGATTGTCGTTGAAGCTTAGTTGTTCATATTCTAGGAAGATTATTCATGTAAGGATTCTCCATTGCAAAAGTCTAATTAGAAAAGCATGAATCTTTCTTATCCTACTATTAAGTTCAATTTTTCCTATAGTAATTTTGGGTAATTTCACATGTTTGGGATGGGAAATCGAGCAAGTATGGGATGCATAAACCCGATTGTGTGTCTAGTGAGGAGTTTTGAGGATACATACTTGATTTATGGTCTGATTTTTAAAGTTGATGACATTCGGAAATCTGTGAACTAGCTCTCAGCAGCTCGTTAACGACCCTGCGTAAGCATCGCCGATTCTACACCAGTCCAGATTTTTTAACGACCCAATTGGGTAGTTGACGAATTATTCCGAGGTTATTTTGAGACCAAGTATGGGGTCTCTTGCCTATCTATTTTGAGTGGATCTTATCTTGGAAAATTCTTGATTGTTTTGTAGATCTCATGGCAAGTTCAAGCAGACCCGCTACCCGAGCTCAGAAAAAGAGGAGGAATCAGAGGTCCCCATCCCCACCCCGCATGGATAATGTGATCTTGAGTACTCAAGGCCAAGTGAATCGATACCGTGCCATTCTAGATAAGGACCACAACACTCGTTGTTCTCGAAGTCTAGTGCCGTACACACGGGGATTTACACGGATGTCAAGGAGGCCTTCGTTATTCTCAGTGCATCTCATCTACTGAAGAAGGAGAATCTACCACACTTTCCGGCCCTCACATCTGAGTTTCTAGCCACTCTAGAGACAAGTTTTTCGTCGAAGACTTCGGCGGGATGAATCCGGTTTCGGCTTGGTAATGTGAGCCGTGAGTTCACCATGGCGGAGTTCAATGCAATTCTGGAGCTCCCAAACCCTTCTAGAGAGTACAGCTTGAAAGACTACAGGGTGACTCGGACTTGGAGCTATATCACTGGGGAAGACCAATCCTCCACAGCGGCACTATCTGGGGCAAGCATCATCAACCCCATCTTCCGGATCATTCTCCGAGTCTTAGCCGCCACATTCTGGCCGAAGAGAGAGTTGAATAGGCCAACAAGGACGGAAGTTGCTTGTCTCCGCACTATCCTTTTCGAGGAGCCCGACCCTTTGAATTTGGGGTATGAATGGCTCTACTACATAGAGAAATCAACCAAGTCCAAGGAAGTTTGGTGTGGCAACTTGGTCAGTCTTTTGGCCACAAACCTTGGAGTCGACCTCACTCGCTACACACCGGCTCATGCTCAGTTACTCAACAAGAACTATTGGTATAGTTCCGGTATTTTCATTCAAGCGGAGAGAGGGTTTAAAGTAAGAGTTCAAGACTGCCTTGTTACACCCACCCTCGATATGTTGGAGTTACTCTATGTACCAAATTGGTACAAGGCGTGGACGGGACATGCTTTCCCATTGGAGCCCAAGCCAGAGGATGAGCTATCACTTAGGCCTTGTGAGACAAGGTTTGATCGAGACGGTGAAGAGATGGATGAAGATGAAGATGAGGATACCGAGGTTGCTGGCAATGACATTGAAGAAGCCGACACAGAGGGAGGCACTAAGGAGCTTAACTTTGAGGAAGAAGACCTCGACGCTGAGGTTTAAGGCACCAACATCCTCGTTGACGAGCCCACCAGGTTCGTTAACGATCATTTCCAGCCTTCTACATCTGATGCTAACGAGGTACCTAGGGTCGTTAACGACCCACCGGGGGCAGCTACCGACCTACTGCCAGCTCCTACCGACCCCTACTCTTATGGACTTGTGCCATACAACCCGGTGCTTCACCATGATCACTTTCAGCCTCACTACCCACCACCTCCTCAGCCTGAGTACACTGGATCGAGCATTCCGCCACCATGGGCCGAGGATCTTTCTACACGGATGCAACAGCTTCACCTCCAGCAAGACCACATTCATAGGAGGATGGATAGATGGGAGACTGTCTATTCAGCTCGGATGACATTTGAGGATGAGAGGCATCGTCAGAGAGATAGAGGATGCTGAGCGTTGGAGGACGATGTATGACTTCATGGGGAACTTTGAGCACTATTTTCCTCCACCTAACTGATGATTCAGCTTGAAGATGTTTTCCTTGTTTTCCACTTCTGAGACTTTGTAAGTTTTTGTTTTCTCTTTTTTTGTTTTCTTGTGTTTTTCTTTTCTATTTCTTCCTTTCTTCTTATTTTTCTTACAGTGGAGACACTGTAATTTCAAGTATGGGGTGGGAGAAAGTAGAAACTTTTGTGTCTTATTTTTTTTGTGCTTTATTTTAAGTAGTTCTTTTATATCGATAAAAAAAAATCGAATTTTTTTTGAAAAATATCTAAAAAAAAGAGGTCTTAGAATTGATAGATATCCCTTTCTAGGTTCTATGATAGTAGTTTCTAGCATGATCATTTAATTCCTTGCAATCATGTCTTTGAGAATATAGCCGGATTCTTATTTTGAAGTTGTTTTTTTAGGGAATAGCATTTGATGAAATTGAGCACATATACCTTCTTAGCATAAGTGATGCAATCCAACAAAAATTAGCCTTGTGAGTTATTTTTGGCCTTATAGGGAGAACATTAAAAATCCCTCTTCTTTCCTAGTGTGATTTACTCTCTATATGCATATTATCTCTTGGAATTGTGATGGTTATCTATTTCTTTAGACCCGTATGAGATTTATAGTTCATTACTTGTGAAAATCAGATGATAGAGAACTTATTTTATAAGCCCTATTAATCCTTATCCACCTTTACATTATCCTTCTTTTGACAACCAATTTTAGCCTGAAGCCTTTTATTTTTTTTAAGCTCCACAAAATTTGTTCCCTAGCCGAGATAAGCTTGACCCTATCCGGGGATTAGGACTTAGATTTGGAGAGGTAAATTGTTTTGTTGAGTGTAAAAAAAAAAGAGGAGTGAAATATAATGTTTGGTTAGAAATTGAGGGATTATTGGGAAGGGTAGATTGGAAGTCTCTTGTTTTTAATAGTTGTGATAAGAAAGATCTCTTGGTACAAAAGATGCACAAAATAAAGTTGATGGTTGAAAGGAAGTTGTTGAAAGGGAAGAGGAGTACACGATGAAGCTCATTAACGACCCTGAAGGGATTCGTTAACGAGGCAGCGAGAGGCAAAGAAAGTAAAATGATGAAGAAAAAAAAAGAAATGAAGGAGTAAGAAGTGCATTCAAGTTCATATAGATAAGCCGGAGATTCTTTTGTTTTATGAGACTTTCTAGGATAATAATGGGTGAGTAAAAATGAGTGTGCATAATGAGAGAGTGAGTTTGGTATATGTTTTTATGAGAGTTTTGATGTTATGTGTGAGTTTTTATGAGTCTTTGATTCCCGGATATTTTTAGCACCACATAGCCAAAAATTTCCACGCCTTATTGTCATTACCAAGCCCCATTACAACCTGGCCGAATGGAAGCTTCTATGAAGTTTTTCATCGAGCCCCCTAAGTTCTCTTGATGATTTTTGCTTGTTTTGACAAATCTTGGGTGGAGAGTATTGGTGATATAAGTTCCAATTTCTATGAGTTTTTGTATATAAGATGAGTTGAGAGATTGAATTTATAAGCCTAAACACTTGAGAGTTGAGAGAAACACATTATCCCTTGTGAGGTTGGATTGTATTTTCTTGTGTCTATTTTAGGTGTATATATGTGTGATGACGTTAATAGTCCTTTGCTAATTTTCTTCTAGATATTTTGATGTTGCTTTTTAGATGATGGCTATAATTTGATGAGTATGTTGTTTGGTTTTGATTATTGTTTAGTGATTGCTTGAGAGTTATTGTTTTGATGTTCGTGTTTTTAGTATAATTTTTGATAGGTTTTATTAGGTTATTAGGACTAGTTTTGATAAGTTTAGGTTTAGTTTTATGTGTTTTTGGATAGTTTTGCATATTTTGTAGAAAGTATGGAAGCTACTCCGTTTTGTGTCTTTTTGTAGGTATTAGCAAGGAAAAAGGTGTTGTTTGGAGCTGAATTTGGAGAGCTATGATAAGAGATGGCGGAATACATGATGAAGAAGCTGAAGTTCGAGTTTTTGGAAGAGAAGTGTTGAAGAAAACCAAGAACAGGCTCGTTAACGAGGCTGTGAGGGCTCGTTAACGAGGCCACGAGATGAAAATGTTCGAGAGTTGACTTTGTGACTCACCGATCCTGTGCGGGAATTTATTTCCGTGTCGGTAGTGTAAAGTTTTATGATTTTAGGGTTATTATATTATGTATTTTAGGTCTTGTTATCTTTTGAGATTTTATTTCTATCTTTTAGAATAGATTCTATCTTTTTAGGGAAGTTTATATCTTTTAGCCTTTTTTAGTTTCTAGCTTCTTTTTAGTATAAATACCCTTCTATCTAGCATAGAAAGGGAGGTCGAATTTTGGAGGAAGGAGAGCCGAGAGAGAGAAGGACGGATCGGAGTCGTGATCGAAGGAGCTCGGTAGACGAAAGTTAGCGGGGTTGTTAGTCGTGTTTTTGATTCGGTATTTCGGTTTTTTTGGTTTCTTCTGAATCGCTGTAAGACGATATTTCTTATTAATTTGAGTAGTGTTTTGATTTCAATGTTTTCTTTGATTAAAGTTATTAGTTTCTTAGTCATGATTAGTGAGTAGTCTTTTTATCTAGGATCGGGGTTGAAACCCGGTATAGTTGTGCATGTTTGGTGAGTAAGATTATGTGTTGAATGCCTTTTATCTATTGTTGAGATTGTTTGTTGTGCTTATACCAAGATGAAAGTTGAGGTAATTTGAGTTGTTGACTTGATTGAAAAAGAAAGTTATAAACTTGAAGGTTGATATTGTTTGAATACGAAAGTTTCAAGCTATAGATCCGAAACAAGCAATTGGGTGAGTTAGTTTATGAAAGTAGATTAATTTGCTTGCTAAGTCAACGAAAGTTGATGCATTTATCTATTTAAAGGCATGATATTTATCTTCTTATGAGCTTGTGTGCATGACTATGTTGTGGTGACCCTTATCCTGGATATTTTCGTTTTTATTTGATTTCTTTTCAAGATCATATTCGTTACTGAGTTTGTTGGCTCGGTACCGAACCTGTCTAGGTCGTTAGTTTTGGTCTTTTTATTCTTGGTGGTTCGTTAACGAGGTTGACAACTTCGTTAACGAGGCTGCTTGTGTGTTTTGCTTGCTTTTGTTTTAATTTTTAGGAGTCGATAGATAAACAAACCTTGCTTCTCGTGGAACGATCCTGACTCCCCTATACTCAGCGGGGTCTTGACTGTAAATTTATTTGTTGTCAATCAACCCTCTCAACAAGCCCGCTCCACCATTTCCTGAGGCACTGAAGGACACGAGGAGGCCAGCCAATGACAAGGAAATTTTTGATACTTTCTCCAAGTGTGAGGCAAATGTCCCTTTACATAAACTTGTTCAAAGTATGCCTCGTTTTGCTAAATTTCTGAAAGAATTATGTACTATAAAGAGGAAACAAAAAGAGAAGGGGAAGGTTACAAAAGTTAATCTTGTTGAAAATACTGAAAATGTATCTTCCATGCTTCAAAGGCAATTGCCTAAGAAGTATGGAGATCCAGGGAGGTTTACTATTCCCGTTACAATTGGTGAGGCCAAAATTGAGCATTACATGCTTGATCTAGGTGCATCTATTAATGTCATACCACTGTGCATATATGAGAGGTTAGGTCTAGGGCCATTACAGGATTCGAATATTACTATTGAACTAGCCGATCAATCTAATGTGCATCCGAAAGGATTTGTGGAAGATGTCTTAGTGCAGGTGGATGGCTTAATTTTTCCAACGGACTTTTATGTCCTGGAAATTGGTAAGGGGAGATACGACCCAGTTTTGCTGTTGGGTCGTCCGTTTATGAAGATGGCGAGCGCCGTAATTGATGTTTCAAAGGGCCTATTATCCATGGCACATGAAGGGAAAAAGGTCCAGTTTCAAATTGATGATGATCCATTCTGAGCATAAAGGACGTCGGGCCAAAAGACGTTAAACAAAGGCGTTGCTCGGGAGGCAACCCGAGGTAAGTTTTTCTTTTCTTTTTTTTTTATTTTTTTTTGTTTTTTTAGTTTTTTTTTCGTTTTTGGTTTTGTCGGGCTAACTTGCAGGTACAATTTTTTCCATCAAAAAGAAGCCAGTCGAGGCGAGAGGCCGAGCCCACAGCTCGATCCGCGCCCGCGGATCGGCCTAACGAACTTAATTTCCGTTTTTTCACGAAAAAAAAATTAAAATAAATAAAAATAAAAGGTTTTCGGGTGAAACCCCGAAATAAAAAGCTTTCGGGTGAAACCCCTGAAATAAAAGGTTTTCGGGTGAAATCCCCAAAAAAGCCCGAACCAGTACCAACCCGAGCCCAAAAATAATAAAAAAAAAACATTCCCTTCTCAAGATACCCTACTTACCATTGTCTTCCTCCTCATATCACCCAAACACTTCTTATCCCAACTTCACAAAACTCACCACCAAAAACTCCATCACAATCACCACACCACTACCACCCGCGGACCACCATCACTTCCGCGCACCAGCAGAACCGCGCCCTCGGAATCCATCCCGCCCGCGGTCGCTTGACACCAGCCCCACCAAGTGACGTCGGAGGTCGAGTTTAGTGTGAAGGTTTTGGAGCAAATCTTGGGCCCGATCTACATGGTTAGTCTACAAATCTTGTTCTTGGAGGTTGATTTGTGCTGTTTGGAGGCTTATTTACTGGTGATTGAGAGGATCTTTTGAAGAATTTGGGTGGTTTTCGGAGTTCGCCATTGACGGCGAAAAACCAGATCTGGAAATCGCTGATCTGCGCCCGAGGATATTTTCCGCGCCCGCGGATTTAGTTGCCCAGTCCGCGCCCGCCTTTTCATTCCGCGCTCGCGGATTTAGCCAGATTCAATCTGCGACCTTTATTTCCATCCGATCCCGCGGTTTCCAGAATTTCGGGTAATTTCCTCGCTCAGATCTGTTTTGTTTATTCAGTATGGAGTATTATGGTTTACAGCACCTGACTGGGGGACAGAGGGAGCTCTGGGATAAGTATGAGGATAGGGAGTTTGTCAGTACTAAATTCTTTGATGTCCCTACACTAATAGACTTGGGATTTAGGGAGTGTACAGAGCAATTGCTTGAGACTGCAAGTTTAGGTAGTTTTAGTACTCTATCAATGCCTACCTATAGAGGCCTTACCATTGAGTTTCTGTCCACTTTCCGCTTTTCTGATGGGGTCCTGAGCTTCCATGCATGTGATATATTATGTAGTTTGACCCGTGAGGAGGTTTCTCTTAGCTTTGGGATCACTTCACCACCTTTTGATGGGTGGATGAGTATACTGACTGATGCTACATTTTTTTATTTCTGGCATACTCTTACTGGCTTCCCTTTTAACACTCGTTCAAGGGAGACTAACAGTAAGATTCCCCACCCTTGTGTCCGTCTATGTCACAAGGTCTTAGCTATGGCCTTTTTAGGGCAGGGAGAGCCGAACAAGGTTCCTGCACGCAATATGAGGATTATTTGATGCTTGTTCCCTCTTCCATCTGAGTGCCCTGATTGGTTTGGGTTATTTGTTGCCTCTACTAGGAAGTATTCGACGAGGGGAGGGCAGATAGGTTTGGGTGGTATGGTTACAATCTTAGCCACCAGATTTGTTACTATATAGCAGATTGAGGCCTAGTTTGGAGGATGTTTGACTGATGGGTACAAATATAAGCATCAAGCATTAGTTAGGGCTAACTGTTTGAGAGGTTCAGCTGAGGGAGGTTGGACTTGGATGCATGGGCACCTTGCTACAGCTTTTCTGCGTCTACCTGCACATTTACAATATGGAGATACTATATATTCATTTCATTTACAACCAGATGTAGACGCCCTTGTAGAGGATGTTGGAGATGATTATGAGGATGATGGTGGAGGATGGGATGAGCAGGCTGAGGCATTTCATGCTAGATTTTATTCTGAGCCATCTGGATGGGCTCCTGGTCCATAGAGTGCGGCTGGTTGGACTGATGGTATGAGTTTGCCTTGGACTGATGGGCTCCTAACCCAGCTACTGCATCTACTTCTGCTTCTACTTCTGCTTCCTCTAGTTTGCCTTGGACTGATGGTATGAGTTTTGAGGAGCGTATGTTGAGTGGGATGCAGCATTTGTCTATTCGTCAGGATGCTTTGTTTGTACGCCAGGATGTTATGGATCGATCATTGGAGGCATTTTATGAGCATCAGAGGCAGACAGCTCTTTTCTGGAAGACACAGTGGCTAGGTTATCCATCATTCCCTCCACCAGCTCAGCAGTGAGTCTTCTGATTCCTTCTTCTATACTTTGTTCTTTATTTCTTAGCTTCATTGGGGACAATGAAGGGTTTAAGTATGGGGGAAGGGCTTCACTGCTATATTTGTATCATATGTACAGTTGCATTTTATTTCTGTCATTTGATTCAGTAAAAATAAAAAAAAATGAAAAAGCCATAAAAAAGAGAAAAAAGGCATAGAAAATCCTAGAATGAGTTGAAAACCCGAAAGGGCGGCTCAGGTAATAAGCAGGTAACCCGGACCAGCATTAGGCTGGGGTAATATGAGGTTTATGAGAGATGTGAATATTTGTGAGCACACCTAAAGAAAAATAAAAAGAGTGATTAGGTGAAAACCCGAAAGGGCGCCTAAGTAGAATGAGTGGTAAAATAAGAGTGATTAGGATCATATTCTACTTTGGGGCTTGGGGATTACATTCTAGATATTGGGTAGATCTTAGGTTGCTCTACACTTTTTAGATCTTGAGTGTTGTAATATGTATTCTGTGAGGTGTGTGTTTGAGCTTTCATGTCTTTGCTCATTATTTCTCTATTTTGGGTTCGGGTTGGTGAAGTGAGTGATTTTTGTCTTCCCTTGTACTACGCTGTAAACCTTGATAGGATTTCTTGTTAGACTTATTTTGAGCTTACTCGAGGACGAGCAAGGTTTAAGTATGGGGGAATTTGATACACTCTATTTAGTATAGGTTAACTCTTGTATTTTAGGCATGATTTGAGTGTGTTTAGGTTAGTTTTGAGCATAATTGTCATATGAAGACCGAAGATACGATTTGAAGAATTGCAAGAGTTTTGAAGACAAGTGTTGATTGGAGTTGTTTCCACACCACTTTCTTGTAATGCTTATTCCGGGAGATACGGTGATGGGATGAAGCTGAATTTGGTATCATTGGAAAGCTAACGCGAAGAGCTACAATTCATGTTTTTACGGCGAGTTCAAATTCCAACTCTAAGTTGGTCAAAACCACCTCCAAAGTTGACACCAGAATGCTGTCAGAAGATCCGCGCCCGCGGATCTAAACCGCGCTCGCGGTTCGATGAGGTTCTGCGACCGAGGAGGACTACTTGATCCGCGCTCTCGGTTTGATTCTGCGCCCGCGGATTGTGGATTTTCAGCACCGGATTCTTTCGCTATTTTCTATCTTTTTATTATTATTATATCTTAGGGTTTCAGATTTATTGTTACTATTTAAGTTTAGTTTCGTTTTCACTTTAGGGTGACACATTCTAGCATACTTTTCAGAGACTATTCCAATTTTTATTTTTATTATGGAGAACTAATTTCCTTTGGAGTTTGTTTGATCAAGGAAGCCTTTTTATGTAATTCGTGAGATTCTGGTAACTGTTCTATCCCTTGGTTAATATCAAAACTCTTGTTTTTATTTATATGATCTATGTTTGATTTGATAAGCCTGAACAACTTATTTGATTGAAATAGATCTACTGTTTGGATTAGATTTGATTGTTGTCTGTGCAATCTTATTTATCCTTGAAACAACTCTTTTCTAGGACCGTGGACTAGAATTGAGAAAGAGTATTTGATTGTTATTTTATGCATGAGACTCGTAGTTTGATTGCATGAATTAATATCCTTCTATCCTTAATATTTTGCATGATTTGAATTAAGCGTTCTTGTTCATATCATAATTCTGCTTGGACCGTGGACAAGCGAAAATCTTTTATAAGGATTGGAATTAACTTGGGAATTAATAGAAAAGTGGATGAATTGATGATCGGATGATTAAAAAGGTGGATTTGGTTGAATAAACTCTGCTTTCATTCCATTGATTTAATCCCAAATATTATTTGCTTGTTTGTTTATTTGCTTAAACTTCCAAAAAACCCTGTCTTGTTTCCTGCTGATTATTCAGAATCCCGATTCTCTTGGGTTCGACCCCTTGCTTGCTTACTATACTAGTTAGTAGAATAGGGTTATTTATTTTTGATCTTGGCAACAACGACTTTAGCCGAGTCACCAAGCGTCGAGGACTCACCATGGTAAAGGCTTAGTGTCATCCAGCCTTGGTGCGCCTAGCGCTCCCCAAACCGTGCCGAGGTTCTAACCAAGACACGGCGTCGCTGAGTGCCACGCACATCGTTAGCGACGCATTGGATCCGAGCGCTCCCTTGCCTTGCCTTGCAAATCTAGCCATGCTATGCGTCGAGCATTACGACTCGGCGTGCCTAGGCATATGCGATCCCAAGATCGTGCCAAGGCCTTGGCCTTGCGTTGTTCCAACGCTCCCCTCGTGAGACGTCTAGCGTCTATTGCCATGCGCTGAGAAGTTCTAGGCAGCGGCCCTACAAGAGCATGCTTTCGGTGCTCCGTGGGTTTCACCATGAGCGCCCAGCGCCGCGAGGATCGATACCGAGACTCAATACCATTCGGCACGCCTATGGCCGAGCCAAAGGCGTATCTAGGTTTAAACCTACACATCGAATGTGCCGATCCTCTTCATTAAGGCAATTCTTTTGACATTAACATGTCTTTTCCAAGGCAAATCATCATGTTATCATTTATACAATTCAACATCCAACCATACTCATAATTCAGGACAAGTCATAAACTTTAGGATTCAACCATATGACATAAAGGTCTAGACATGAACATCCTTTGTCATGTCAAAGTATCAAAATTTTCATTTGACACTTTCAAGCCTTGTCAAAACTTTGCTTGACTAAGCCATGAGAGATCTCACTCTCATGCAAACATTGCTTACTATAAGTATACCAAAATCTCAATTTAAACCAACCAAGACTTTCATATTTCCTTTTCCATAAGAGACATGATTTTCATGAGGTCACTTAAGTGGTCTTCACCATGTATCTTATCAAAGAGACTCTCACCATCTCTTTTTATGTGTTCTTTAGTGCATTCATGGCCAACATGTGTTTACCCTCTCACGTGGGGGACAATCCAGTAGACCCTTACATTAGTAGACCCGAAGGTAGTCTAATTACTCTAGTAGACCCAAAGGTAGTCTAGAGCATGAGTCGTCCCAATCAAAGAATGGTCGACTCTGGGTAATCTGATTAGGATCATCCAAAAGTGAATGAACCTAGAATCAACCTTTTAAAGTCGATCTTAAGAATTGGACTTAGTCCTTTTCTTGCACACATGTCATTAAGATCATTCATAAATCAAACCATAGTTTATTATCAACCATAAACATCACATGATCATATTTTTTGATCAAACAACACACTATTACCCTTTAATCAAGGTATACAACACACATAGGTTTAAAGCACACTTCTAATGCTAGAAACACACACACACACGTGCATAAAGGAAACATTACAATACTTATGTTTAATCACGGCGCTTTACGCCACACAAAGAGAAATAAACCGGCCTAATTGGCCTTCGGTCTCCATAGACAACTTGCCAATAGTTGCCACCAACCGGGGCTCCTCCGTCACCCAAAGGCGCGCCCCTAGGGACGCCGCTCCTCGGCTTGGCACGCGAGTGCTTAGCCTTCGACCTTGTACGACGCTTGAACATCGAGTACCCTTGCCTACCCTCATGTCCACGACTTGGATCACGAGCCTCCATCGCCTTGGAGGTTTGAGGCACAAGAACCTCATCTTCCTTAACATCTTCGAGATCGGGTTCAATCCTCACATTAGCGAGGAACCAATCCCAAAAAGTGTTGCTTCAGTTGTACTCATCAAGCCATTCGTCAAAGCCTTGGAGCCCACCTTGATCCACTTTGATCGGCCTTATGGGACTAGGAGGCTAGATTTTGACTTCCCTCAAGTAAGAGGTAACGTCCTCGACCGTTTTATCCTCTCGTTTAGCCAAATCCTCAAACTTAACACGACAAAACAACAAAAGCAAACATAAACATAAACAAATATACATTGAAGATTGTTGGTTTTTAGGATATGAAAACGGAATAGATATGTTACATTAAATTTGAAGTGAAAGCCGACCCTTGTTCACACAAGGCATTTTGAGTAGACCTCGAAAGGTATCTCGTGAGTAGACCCATAAAGGGTAGTCTCGTTGGGTGTAGGCCCTAAGGTAATCACCATCGACCCACTTAACATGTTTTTATAAGTTAACCCGGATATAGGCTACGAGTCACGGGATGAGATCCTGACGAGCACTTTTATGTCGCTGTAAAAGCACTGTCAAAGAAATACCTAACTTCCTAACCTAAGTATAGTGGAAGCAAGGGTCGAACCCACAAGGACTCAGATTATTCGTATTTAAATAATATTACTAAATAGAAAGGGGGTTTTTATGGTTGCAAGCTAACAAACTAAGTAAATAAAACTAAGCAAGTAAAACGATTAAAGATTCAAATATAGAGAAAAGCGTCCAACCAGTTTCGTATCCATTGCATACATGAGTTTTGATCCTCGATTATCCTTATTTCAATTTCCCTTGACTAATCTATTGTGAATTTATGAATTCAACCTTAAGGTGGTTGTTAATATACACCGTCTTTAACAACCTTTTAATCAATTAACCTAGAAAATATTCTATGTCAAGTTGATCATGCAATTAAGTTCAAAGCATTCAATAGAAACAATAATCATGAATTCCACCGTCTATTCACGAAGTCTTGTGATTAAATTCTCCGCCTTTGATTAACCTTATTCCACCGTCTATAAGTTTAATTAAACGATTCATCCATGAATAATCAAATTCCACCGTCTATTTAATTATTCTAGTTGTAATTCAACCTAGAAGTAAAATAGGTGATCAAGCTATTATAATCCTAAGTGAATTTGATCGATTAAGCACGGAGAGATTCAATCTAGTCAAGGCAAACTAAAATCATTCAAATCTCACAAACAATCACGCATACAACTTCAACTAACTAGTTGGACATGAGAAAATTAGCTAGAAATTGTCATTGAAGAAAAATAAAACTTACAAGAGTCAAATTGATCTTCAATTGCAAAGCTAGGGTTTTTGTCTCCCACAAATCTCCAAACTCAATCAAACTTAGAACACAAGAATAATAGATAGCATAAAAATCCAAATAAAACCTAGAGAAAGTATTTATATTATGTCTAAAAATATCCAAAAGAAATATTAGAGTCGGCCCACAAGATCTCGCAAAGCCCAAGTCAGCGTCGCACAAACGCGCCGGAGCGCGGTTTGGTACTCACGAGAGCGCGGTCGTGCTCTGCCGCTTTTGACTGCGCTGTCGCCGCATCAACTTTGCTCCTCCAGCGCGGTCTAGTCTCCACTCCGCGGTTTGGCCACTTCGCTTCTTGTCTCATAATTCTTGCCTCGAGTCTTCACTTTAATGCTCCCTATGCATCCCGAGGTTTCGTCCTAAGCCTTCCATCTACCGTCTCCACCTTCCGACCTGCAATTATGCATAAAGACGCGTAGATTCCGAACTAAACGAAAATAAAACCTAAACTAAAACTTAGAACAAAATCCTAGCTAAAAATGCATAAAGCGGAAATAAAAACATGCTCTAATACCTATACCTATATGCTCTATCAAATTCCCCCATGCTTGAACCTTGCTTGTCCTCAAGCAAGACATAGAATCTATCACACCACAAACAAGCAAGCCATGACTTCAATTCATTTTCAAGAAGCACAAACTTAACTATGAAATCTTTGCATACATTTATCGAAAGTTTCAAACCAAGCTATTAATCCATTATAACCCTCACCAAGGTATATGTGTTTGGACTCAACACTCAAGTGTTTAAGGGTATGTGTTTTCGCTCAAAAATCATCTTTGAATGCTAACTACCATATGCTTGCATCAGTGCACTAAATCTCCACCACGAATGTTCAAATGCACAACATAAATCATGAGGTCTCTTTCAAGGTTGTAATGGGGCCAAGGTTTAGACAAGTAGGTAGGGATCATTATGTGGCCATGTGGTTCTAAATCCGGGAACTAGAACTAACTAAAACCCGAATTACATCAACACTCACTCTCAACACTTTTTCCCAACTTGTACTTCCTTTTCTTCCATTACTTTCTTTTAAGCACTTCTTTATTTTGCTCAACTTTTGATTTTCTTTCTTTCCACAAACCCAATTGAGATTCATTCTTTCTTTTTCATTCTTCTCTCACAAGAACACTTTTGCAATTTATACATAGAATTCATCTCAATCAACCTTTCAAACCAACTTTCTCATTGAATTTTCAATAACATTCCCAACATCCTTAAACTCTTCATTTTCAATTTGCGCATTTCCCTTCTACTACACCTTCTCATACTTTCTCACAACCGCAAAATACAACAAATAACCCACAAAATTCCCCTAGTCAAATCCTAATTCCCGGATAAGGGTCAAGCTTATTCGGCTAGGAAAATTTTTGTGGAGCTATTAAACAAGGCTAAGGCTCAAAACAATGGGGCTACAAAAACAAAGGTATAATGTAGGGTGGATAAGGATATAAATGAGCTAAAGAAAATTTTGCCTCAATCACTTTTACATCATGCATTCAAATCATATAATGTGGCCTCGAAAAAGAATCTAAACTCAAGTTCTAGAGTTAAAACAAGCAAAGAGATTCACTCAAGAATTTCATGCAAAATTGGCAAGTAAAGGCTCAACAGAATTCTCATAAGGCAAATTTTTGGTTAGAACTTCATAACTAGCTAAAGTTTTCACTTTCATGCATACTCCTTCATAATTAAGCAATTCTTATTTAGAACTTTCATCATAAACTTAACAAGTCATGGGATATGAAATCATGCTCACTATTTAAACAAGTGGTTCCAAGGGGGAAAATGAATCCTAAACGAAAACAAATCATTTTTTTTCAAATTTTCTGAATTTTTCAAATTTTTATGGATTTTTCAAGCTTTTAATCAATGCATAACAAAAATAAACATGCACATGCAACTACATGATCTAACTAAAACCAAGCTCTCATGACAAAATAAATAATCCCCTTCCCTCATGCTTAAACATTACTTTGTCCCCAAAGTAAAAGAAAACATAAGTGAAAAAGAAAACTAACCTCATCACAAGAACCTGTCAAACTCGGGAATCTACTCTGCTGGCGGTGGTGGTGGTGGTGGGTATCCCGGGTATGGATACTCAGGAGCTGGATATCCGGGATAAGGCTGATAAGCAAAAGGCTGATAACCCTGCTCAGGCGTGTATGTGTCCATCCTCTGATGCAAATACCGGGTCTGCTCATCAACATAATCAAAACGGCTCGTCGCATAACCCCGGAAGTGGTTGAATTCAGCCGTCATGCCATCCATACGAGTGTGCAACCCACTCACCTGAGTAGACAAGCCTCCCATCAACTCCACCAAATGGTTGTATTGGGTGGTAGACATGTAGTTCCCATGGCCTTGTTGCTCAAACTCCTGAACTGGTGGCACTTCAGTGTGCTAATCATCACCATCCTCTTCATTATCCTCATCATCATCAACTGCCTCAACATCCTCTGCAGCAGCAATAAACTCATCATCCTCTTCTTCTTCATCCTCCACATCCATAGAAGCACTAGCCTCCTCAATCTGCCTCCTAGATTGACTTCTCCTCTTTGTCCCTCCAATCACTTTTGAAACCGGTATATCACCATCTTGAGGGTGAATGAGCCATGTGTCAGCATTGTCCAGACCAGTATCCAACTTCACCCTCTCTGGATTAGGCAACCTCATAGAAAAAGAGCTATTGCCAATCACCCAATAGAACCGGTTGTTCTTCACATATAACACTTTCATTTTGTTGAAGAAAGACAAGTTCATCGGAAGGGGATCAATCCGACCCACACACCGCTCCAAATCAATACCAAAGTTCTGAGCAAACCGGGTGATGATACCACCCACAGCGATCCGACTATTGCTTCTCCGAACCATAAGATCTATGTTATGCATCATAGCGGCACCCATGTCAATCTTTTTCCCCTCCAAAATACCTCTAAGGAGAAAGATATCCTTCCTAGGACAGTTATTCTCACCCTCTCCTCTGCCCGTGATAGAATGGGCAAAGAACCTCTGAACAATCCGAATTATTGGATGAGTAATACCCGATGCCTTGGTTCTAGAAGCCTGGTACACATCGGTCCCAGAAAGTCTGACCCATTGTTCGTTGTTCATCCAAGTGGTCCTTGACTCCCATCTATCAACATTCTCTTGGTACCTGGTAAATCTGAAAAGCTTGTTGATATCGGTAAGAGTCATGCACCTCATCACCCCTCCTAATTGAAACATGCACCGTCCTTCGTTAGCAAACCGCCCCTCTAAGATATGAGCATCCAATGTGCTCAAGAACTCCAATACTAGGCCACGGTACACCGACAATCTCATACTCAGCAAATTCAAATTGTTATTAAACTCAAACATCCTCAATTCATCAGCCAAACCCAAGTCCTCCATCAAATCCCAATCAATATACCTCGGGGCTTGGATTTCACGCTCCTTCAAATCATCAAACCGGTCTAGATGCTTCATGTCCCGGAACTGAATACCAAGTCATCGGTGTGATATTGTTTCCCGATGAAGAAGCTCTAGGCGGAGCTCGAGACCTAGATGAAGAAGGTGCTACAGTTTGAGCTCTAGATGATGTCGTTCGAGTTGCTCTTTGAGGACGACTCGAGCTCGAAGGAGCATTAGCCGAAGCTTTAGTACGACCCATGGTAGAAGTTACCTACACAATCAATCAAAAACACCACAAGCAAACACAATTCGATTGCCCCGGCAAGAGCAATCCACCAAACAAGTAATAATAGACAACAATAGCTCTCAAAACACTATCTTCCCCCACTAACCCAGATTAATTAGCATGAAAATTAATTAATTTCGAAATTATGGAATTTTCAACTTCTAGACATGAAACTAACTCATAATCATGCTAATATTGAAGAATCTAAACTCAAATTGATTAAATTTGACCTAAAAATCCCTTAAATTGAGGTTTTTATGTAAAACCTAATTTAGATAATTTTAGGTTGAGATCTTCAATTTTTGGATGAAATTTGAAGAGAAGAGTGAGGAATCTTACTTGTTTGATGATTAGGAGTGCAAATCCGGGCTCGATTTGAAGTTTGGACTTGAATGGAAGCTTGAAGGTGGTATTTTAATGGAGGAGGAGTAGGAGAGCTGCTCGTTCGGCGGGTTGAAGAAGAGAAGAATGAATGGAATGGCTGGTAAACTCGGGTTTAATGCGCCGAAAATCGCCCAGATTGCGGTTTGGTACCGCTCAGAGCGCGACCGCACTCTCTGGGTTTTGCCCGCGCTGACGCCGCAGAAACTCGGTCCCTCGGAGCGCGGTTTGGGCATTATGGCGCGAGGGCGCTCCGGTGGGTTTAGCCGCGGGTTGGCCGCAGAAACTAGGCCTCGATTTGTTAGGTCCCGGGCCATGAATGCTAGGGCGTCTTGGCTTCCTCGAACCACGTGTACCTGTTTTCCGACTTTACCTACAACTAAGAAAAACAAAAACAAACCGAAAACCACACAAAACCACACCAAAAAAAAAACTAAATCTAGAAACCAAATAAAAACTAAAAACCAAGCTTGGGTTGCCTCCCAAGAAGCACTTGTTTAACGTCATTAGCTTGACGCATTACCGCTCATGTGTTTGGTTCGTTCAAAACCGTTTCTTCAAGAATAGCATTGCTAAATTCTTCAAAATACGGCTTCAAACGTTGTCCATTCACTTTCTGCACTGAATGAGTAGCTCCATCATAAATTTCCACCGCTCCATGAGGAAACGTCTTAGCTACTATGAACGGGCCCGTCCATCTCGACCTTAGCTTACTTGGAAAAATTTTATGCCTAGATTGATATAACAAAACCTTATCACCTACCTTAAAACTTTTCCTCCATATTTTCTTGTCATGCCAAGCTTTGGTCTTCTCCTTGTATATGGCCGCGTTGTCATAAGCTTCTAACAGTAACTCCTCAAGCTCTTGCAATTGAAGCTTCCTCAACTCACCGGCCTCATCCAGCTGAAGACTACAATTCTTCACAGCCCAATAAGCTCGGTGTTAGATATCCACCGAAAGATGACAAGCTTTACCAAACACCAACCGAAAGGGCGACATTCTAATCGGTGTTTTGTAAGCCGTCATGTATGCCCATAGAGCATTGTCTAAGCGAGTACTTCAATCCTTCCGGTTTGGTGACACCGTCTTCTCAAGAATGGCTTTGATCTCTCTGTTAGATAACTCTGCTTGTCCATTCGTTTGTGGGTGCTAGGCCGTAGAAATCTTGTGTGTGACATGATATTTCTTCAAGAGCGCACTGACCATTTTGTTGCAAAAATGGGATCCCTTGTCACTAATTAAAGCTCTAGGAATCCCAAATCTTGAGAATATATGCACCTTCAAAAAATCTGCCACAACTCGGGAATCATCAGTCCGGGTAGCCTTCGCTTCCACCCATTTGGAAACGTAGTCCACCGCTAATAAAATATAAATATTCCCGTAAGAGCTAGGGAAGGGGCCCATGAAGTCTATACCCCAAACATCAAATACCTCACAAAAGATAATTGAAGTTTGAGGCATTTCATCCCTTCGGGATATATTCTCGACCCTTTGGCATCAGTCACAAGATTTGCAAAAAGCATACGCATCCCGAAAGATGGTAGGCCAAAAGAATCCTGCATCTAACACTTTCCTAGCGGTTTTCCTAGCACTAAAGTGCCCCCCACAAGCATAAGAATGACAAAACGATAAAACTGAAGTTACCTCATTATTCGGAAGACAACGCCGGATTACCTGATCGGAACAATGTTTCCAAAGATATGGATCGTCCCACACATAATCACGTGCTTCACTCTTGAGTTTATCCCTTTGGGCCTTGCTAAAGCTAGGAGGAAACACACTCGAAACGAGAAAATTAACCAAATGAGCATACCAAGGTTGAAGTACACGTACCGAAAACAGGGTATCATCTGGAAATTCTTCTCTAATAGGTGTGACTTGAGCACATCGTTCCTCCTCATGGACCAAGCGACTAAGATGATCTGCTAGCGCGTTTTTCGCCCCCTTTTTGTCTTTGATCTCAATGTTGAATTCACTCAACAACAAGATCCATCTAATTAACCTGGGCTTTGCCTCCTTCTTCGTCAACAAGTAACGAAGGGCTGCATGATCCGTGTAGACAATCACCTTTGTACCTAGCAAATAAGACCGAAACTTTTCCAAAGCAAAAACCACCACCAAGAGCTCCTTCTCGGTGGTGTAATAATTTTTATGTGCTTCATTTAGAGTCATAGAAGCATAATGGATAACATGAGAGGCCTTACCAATCTTTTGACCCAAAACTACTCCTACCGCATAGTCGCTTGCATCACACATCAGCTCAAATGGTAGCGACCAATCTGGGGGTTGAATTATTGGTGTAGTGGTGAGGCGAGCCTTCAACTCATCAAAAGCTCTTTTACAAGCTTCATTAAAGTCAAAGGTGACATCCTTCTTGAGTAACTCACAAAGGGGTGAAGCGATCTTGGAGAAGTCTTTAATGAACCTGCGGTAAAAACCTGCATGACCAAGAAAAGAGCGTACTTCCCGAACATTTGTAGGATAAGGCAAGGATTGAATTACTTCAACCTTTGCCTTATCAACCTCAATCCCTTTAGATGACACTATATGACCTAACACTATGCCCTGCTCTACCATAAAATGGCACTTTTCAAAATTAAGACAAAGGTTAGTATCCTCACAACGTTTTAGCACAAGTGTCAAGTGAGTTAAACAAGAATCAAAGTCATTGCCATGAACGGTAAAATCATCCATAAAGACTTCAATGAAGTTCGCTATGTATTCAGAGAATATACTAACCATACACCTTTGAAAGGTTGCGGGTGCATTACATAGACCAAATGGTATTCTTCGGTAAGCGAATGTGCCAAATGGGCAAGTAAATGTTGTCTTCTCTTGATCCTCGGGTGCAATTGCTATCTGAAAATAACCTGAATACCCATCCAAGAAACAATAGAAGGAACGACTCGCAAGTCGCTCAAGCATTTGGTCAATAAATGGTAAAGGAAAATGGTCTTTACGGGTTACTGTGTTGAGCTTTCGGTAATCGATGCATACACGCCACCCGGTTTGAATTCTTGTTGGAATGAGCTCACCATCTTGATTCTCCTTCATCGTGATTCCACCTTTCTTGCGAACGACCTGAGTAGGACTTACCCATTTGCTATCCGATATAGGAAAGATCATATACCTGCTTGGAGAAGTTTCAGGACCTCCTTCTTCACAACTTCCATCATAGGTGGCTTCAGCCTTCTTTGTGGTTGTCTTGAGGGTTTTGCTTCATCCTCCAATAGGATTCTATGCATACATGTGGAGGGGCTTATTCCTCTAATGTCGGCAATAGTTCATCCTATAGCGGATTTATGCTCCCTTAAAACATCCAACAACCGGTTTTCTTGATCTTGAGTCAGCTTGTTTGAGATTATCACTGGTAAGGTATCTCCATCACCTAGGAAAGCGTACTTATGGTGGTCCGGTAGTTGCTTAAGCTCTACCGTTGGGGCCTGCACAATAGAAGGAACAAGATTCTCGCTTGGCAATGTTAGTGGAATGGGCTTTGAGCCTGGTAGCAAGAGTGGTCGCTCATAGTGAGCGTTCAACTCGGCTACAATTTCTTGCATATCATCATTCAGCATAAATTCCACTTCATCTTTATCAACCACGGAATTTTCAAGAGTAGATTGCAATTCATCATGATCATTAATGTCAAAGAAGTCTTGAACAAGAGTATCTAACACATCAATTGAACATAAAGAATGAACATCATAGGGAAATTTCATAGCATCATAGATATTGTATTCCACTTTTTCCCCATCAAACTCCATGGTTAATGAACCACTACACACATCAATTTTAGTTTTGGTTGTTTTATGGAATGGTCTACCTAAGAGAATAGGGGTTGCATGCTTGTCATGTTCCATTTCAAGTACGTAAAAATCAGCAGGGAAAATCAACTTATCAACCATAACAAGCACATCTTCTATAATCCCCTTTGGGTAATCGTTAGACCTATCAGCCAATTGAATGACTACACTTGTTGCATGCAATGGACCCAGCCCAAGAGACTCATAAATTGAATAAGGCAAAACATTGACAGAAGCACCTAAGTCTAGCATAGCCTTTTCAAATTTTGTCTCTCCTATGATACAAGGGATAGTAAACATACCTGGATCTTCGCATTTTTGTGGCATTCGTCTTTGGAAGACCGCTGAGATTTGCTCACTAACCTTGATCTTTTGGTTCCCTTTTTTCTTTTGATTCCGCTTCACCGTGCACAGCTCCTTCAAAAACTTAGCGTAGCGAGGAATGCTCTTGATAAGCTTGAGAAGTGGAATATTCACCTCACACTTGCTAAATGTTTCGAAGATCTCTTTGTCGTTCTCGATCTTACGGGTCTCCTTTAAGGCTTCGGGAAAAGGTGGAAGAGGTTTGAGAGCCGAGGTCGAAGGAGTCGAGGATTCGGCATTGATCACCGACGGCGCGGTTTGGGCGCCCGGGAGCGCGATCGCGCTCTGGCCAGTTTTGGTCGCGCTCTCGCCGCAGAAACTTGACCCATCGGAGCGCGGTTTTAAGGGTTGGTGGCACGGGGGCGCTCTGGCTGCTTTGCCCGCGCTCGGTCTTCTGTTCCAACTCTGATACTTCGTCTTCCTCGGTTTCTTCCTCATGCAAGGTTGGTTACTTATCGGCTTTGGTTTCCAACACTTTACCACTACGGAGCGTTATTGCATTCACATTCTGTTTAGGATTGAGTTCCGTCTGAGAGGGTAACCTGTTGGAATCTTTAGCTTCAAGTTTGCTCATTGCCTTGGCAAGTTGGCTCATCTGATTTTCCAAGTTGGTGATGCTTGACTTGGTGTCTTGATGAAATTGCCCCACAGATTGATGCATAGATTCATGTTTTGGGTAAGAGCACGGATCATTTCATCTGTGGATAAAGACGAGCCTTGACTTGGTGCTTGAGGTTGAGGTTGAGGTTGAAAGGGAGGTCTAAAACCTAGAGGCCCGTTTGGAGGTGCATACTGTTGATTTTGATTTCCGTACCTCATATTTGGATGATCCTTCCAGCCCGGATTGTACGTGTTTGAATAAGGATCATATGCTGGTCTTCTTGGCCCATAGCCTCCAAGTGCATTTACTTCATCCTCTTGAGTATGAAGAGTAGGACAAGCATTCGTCTTGTGAGTAACATCGGAGCAGAAACCGCACGACTTAACTTGTTGTTGTCCTTTCAACATGAATTGCTTGAACATTGACTTCAACTCATTCACCTCTTCATGTAAAGCTGTAGCATCGATAGAATGGGCTGCCTTTGTTGAAGCTCTTTTGCTAAATTGACGAGAGCCTTCAAAAAGTTCATGAAATAGATCAAAGGCTTCATCGGGTGTCTTGTTCAGGATGTTTCCTCCACAAGCTGCATTAACATGTCGGCATTCTTCATCCAATAAGCCCTCATGAAGGTACATAACAAGATCCATCTGAGAATAACCATGATAGGGGCAGCTTGAGATTAGCTTTTTGAACCTCTCATAATACTCGTAAAGCGATTCGTTCGGGAGCTGTTCAATGTTGCTAATACTCTTTTTCATACTTGAGAGCTTTGTGGCTGGGAAATACTTCTCAGGCAAAGCCTTTTTCAGTTCCTCCCAAGTCTCAATACATCCAGGAGCCAGATAATAGAGCCAGTCACTCGCTGCATCTTTCAAAGAGAAAGTGATAGCTCTCACCTTGATTTGATCATCAGTGACACCATTTGGTTTCATGCTAGTGCAGACAGCATGAAAATCCGATAGATGTTTGTTGGGGTCTTCACCTGCCTTACCATAGAATTGAGGAAGAAGGTGAATCAGTCCTGATTTCAGTTCAGATTGGACACCGTCAGGGAGTGCAGGTATCTTCACCGCCAATGGTTGTTGGGCCAAATCAGGTGCAGTCAACTGTCTCAGTGTCTGAGCCATCTCTGGTATTTCAGGAACGCTATCAGAATCAGAATCAGAAGAAGAAGCCAGGTTGAACGGTAGTTCCCGAGAAATCGCACGAGCTTGCCTGCGCAACCTAGAGATTGTCCTTTCGATTTCTGAATCAAACGCAACAAGAGATGGATTAGTAGCACGGGTCCGAACCATGCAAGTGGTTCACACCCAAAAGAAATAAAAAGTAACACTAGATAAATACAAATACTTTCCCGAGTCCCCGACAACGGCGCCAAATTTGACGAGCATTTTTATGTCGCTGTAAAAGCACTATCAAAGAAATACCTAACTTCGTAACCTAAGTATAGTGGAAGCAAGGGTCGAACCCACAAGGACTCAGATTATTCGTATTTAAATAATATTACTAAATAGAAAGGGGGGTTTTATGGTTGCAAGCTAACAAACTAAGTAAATAAAACTAAGCAAGTAAAACGATTAAAGATTCAAATATAGAGAAAAGCGTCCAACCAGTTTCGTATCCATTGCATACATGAGTTTTGATCCTCGATTATCCTTATTTCAATTTCCCTTGACTAATCTATTGTGAATTTATGAATTCAACCTTAAGGTGGTTGTTAATATACACCGTCTTTAACAGCCTTTTAATCAATTAACCTAGAAAATCTTCTATGTCAAGTTGATCATGCAATTAAGTTCAAAGCATTCAATAGAAACAATAATCATGAATTCCACCGTCTATTCATGAAGTCTTGTGATTAAATTCTCCGCCTTTGATTAACCTTATTCCACCGTCTATAAGTTTAATCAAAGGATTCATCCATGAATAATCAAATTCCACCGTCTATTTAATTATTCTAGTTGTAATTCAACCTAGAAGTAAAATAGGTGATCAAGCTATTATAATCCTAAGTGAATTTGATCGATTAAGCACGGAGAGATTCAATCTAGTCAAGGCAAACTAAAGTATTCAAATCTCACAAACAATCATGCATACAACTTCAACTAACTAGTTGGACATGAGAAAATTAGCTAGAAATTGTCATTGAAGAAAAATAAAACTTACAAGAGTCAAATTGATCTTCAATTGCAAAGCTAGGGTTTTTGTCTCCCACAAATCTCCAAACTCAATCAAACTTAGAACACAAGAATAATATATAGCATAAAAATCCAAATAAAACCTAGAGAAAGTATTTATATTATGTCTAAAAATATCCAAAAGAAATATTAGAGTCGGCCCACAAGATCTCGCAAAGCCCAAGTCAGCGTCGCACAAACGCGCCGGAGCGCGGTTTGGTACTCATGAGAGCGCGGTCGTGCTCTGCCGCTTTTGTCCGCGCTGTCGCCGCATCAACTTTGCTCCTCCAGCATGGTCTAGTCTCCACTCCGCGGTTTGGCCACTTTGCTTCTTGTCTCGTCATTCTTGCCTCGAGTCTTCACTTTAACACTCCCTATGCATCCCGAGGTTTCGTCCTAAGCCTTCCATCTACCGTCTTCCACCTTACGACCTGCAATTATGCACAAAGACGTGTAGAATCCGAACTAAATGAAAATAAAACCTAAACTAAAACTTAGAACAAAATCCTAGCTAAAAATGCATAAAACGAAAATAAAAACATGCTCTAAGACCTATACCTATATGCTCTATCAGATCCCGCTTTCCTTCAATGTATATTGCCCCTATTCCATGCCAAGGGTTCGTGCAATACCATTGTGGGATAAAACGTACCAAATAAGGCAATAGACGTGTTGGCAAGACACATCTATTAGAATGAACGTACCTTGTTCGAATTCCATGACTCTTCTTCATTCTTCACTTGAACGAAGTCATCTTCCCATG
The DNA here is from genome assembly GCA_964016875.1 of Fallopia convolvulus. Lineage (NCBI taxonomy): Eukaryota > Viridiplantae > Streptophyta > Magnoliopsida > Caryophyllales > Polygonaceae > Fallopia > Fallopia convolvulus. The sequence goes on from OZ024722.1 coordinate 28,868,455, forward strand.
ATGTGCGTGGTTCCTCCTTCCCTTGCATGAACTCTTCATGCATCGCCACTCGAGGTTCCTTCTCCACTCTTGCTCATGAAGATCGATCCATGATTCACTCACACACACTCGTGTTTGAACTTGTGAAAACTCACTCCAACCAACCCCTAGTCCTTCTTGACTACTAGTGTTTTCTTTCACCAATTTTGTGTGGACTTGGGACTGATTTTCGTGTGTCTTTCATGTGTTCAAATGGACGACATACTCCCCTTTAAATAGGTGTGGAAATCTGTCCAAAAACTGCCCAAAGTGGCGGTTACTGTTGGTAGGGTTTCTTGACAACAAATAAATTTATAATCAAGACCCCGCTGAGTACAGGGAGGTCAGGTTCGTCCACGGGAATTAGAAGAATCTACGTCTAGCTACTAATCCTAATAAAAGAAAACAAAGCAAAGCAAAACACACAAGCAGACGCTCGGCATCGACCTTCAACAGGTCGTAACCGACCAACCACTCAACACAAACGCGGGAGAAAAACTAAGGGAACTAGGAGCTTGGCCCCGACCTAAAAGTGGTCGTAACCGACCTAACCGGGTAACGAGAAAACTTTGAAAAACCAAATTAAAAGAGATCTAGAGCAAAGGATTCACCACAACAAGCTATGCATGCAAACATGAATCAAAATCATCCCATAACAATCTCATGAATGACTTTCGTCATGAATAATCAAGTAAAAATCTAAACTTTCATAAAGATCTAAACTTGCAATCCTACTTGTTTTCTAAAAGTTTCAACTTTTGTTTTCAACCAAGTATTATCCAAATTCACAATTCAATCTTTCAATTCAATCATAAACTTGAACATGCCTCAACTTTCATCAAGGAATTGATAGCAAACAAGAAGATAAAGGATAGAGATTTAAAAGGATGGTTTAATCAAAGATTCATGCTTTAATCATGCACAACTCGTCGGGTTTCACCCCAACCCTAGAAAAGTGGACTACTCGCGATCCATGGGACAATCAACAATCAACAATCATAGACAAAAGAGAAGACATGATTCAAATCAAAACAAACTTCAACTAAAAGAAAACTTACAAATCTCAAGCAAACCTCCAAGTCTCTCTAAGAATCGTCCAAGAGCTTGGAATAAAGATAACCAAGAAAACAAACTTGCAACTTGTTCCGTCTCCACAAAATAACGTCTCAAACGTCTCTCTAGAATACCATCCGTCCTCCCCCTTGAAATAAAACCCTAGAGATCTTTATATAGTGGTAGAAATAATCTCTATAAGGAAACTAAATTCTATCTTAAAAAGGCCCATAAATAAAACATTTACTAAACCTAACTTAAGGCGCAAGTTTCAATTCCGCCACACACGGAAGTGGTCGTCACCGACCATATGTGGGTCGTCTCCGACCTTCGGCAGAACTTGGTTTCTTCATTTCTTTGCCCGAAACTTGCTCCAAAGCTTGGTTCTTCTTCAATGTTCCTTCCTTAATCGTTCTCGGCCTTCTAAGACTTCCTTTAACTCCTTCTTAAAGCATCTTGATCTTGAAATCTTCACCTTTGAATCCTCTATTGCACCGACTCTCACTCTTCTTATCAATATCACCACAAGACCGCTTAAACAACACCTCCTAGAAAGCTTGAAAGACCTAAACATCTCCTCCTCAACGCTTCAAACACCTACAAAACATCAAACAAACTCATGTAGACTCCATATCTTAAGATAATATGAAAACCTACACAAATGACTCAAGACAACACAATAAACTTAGAAAAGACTCAATCCTAGCTAGAAAACTACCCATAAAACCCGACTAAAAAGTGCGACATCAGTTACAAGTCGGTTGAAAGGAGTGGCCGAGAGTGATTTTAGGAGAATTGGTTGCAACTTCCTCCTTCTCTTTCCTTGTCATCATAGGCGGCCAACCAACCCATTCAATGGAGTCCAAAAGGTGTCTCAATCCAGCGAAGAATGGCCCAAGAGAAAGCCCAAAAATCCATCTAGAAATCCAATCCAAAAGCCCAAAAAGCAAGGCATGAGGCCCATGCTAATCGTCCAAGCATGCGGCCCATCCAGCCCATATGCGCACCCCATGGGCTGGCCCACCAAGGCCCACACCTAGCTAGGTCACTTAGCTGTTGTAGTTGGCCCTTAGCTAGTTGAGCTAGCATCCAGCTAGTTGAGCCGGCTTGAGCTGAGTTGTAGCTCATTGAGCTGACTTTCAAGCTACTTGAGCTAGCTTGAGCTAGTTTGAGCTTCAATGACCTAATCCATAGCTACATGAGCTTCTTACAAAGCTTATACTTTGAGTCAAGAGCTTGTTCAAGCTTCTAGAGCTAACTCTAAGCTAGTTTGAAGCTTCTAAATTCCTTTCTAGCATACATAGCTATGTGTCAAGCTAAATTCAAGCTTTGGTTCTTGCTTAGAGCATTCACCAAGGTTAAGTTAAGCTTCCTAACTTCATTAGAATATGCACATTGCTATAAGACTCACATAACAAGCTCGAAACCATGCCTTAGCTCAATCGCAACCACTCAACGCATCGTGCCTTATCCCTAGGCGTGCCGCGTACTCATCGCACACCACCTTGGTACGTCGCTAGCCTCGTGCAACCTTGGTCGTGCCATCGTAGCGCCATGGGTGCACCCCAACAGCCGATACCTGAACCTCAAGACCGAGCACCCGGCGCGCCACACACTCGCACCATGCCGAAGCATCGCGCCACTAACGAGTGACGACACCTCCACGGCGTGCCCTCGCCTTATGTCGTGGCACATGAGGCTTCATTCCTCGGTGTTGGTGTGCCTTTACTTTGGATCTTTTCTATACATGACAATCTCTTTATCATATCATGGCAAGTCATATATGTCAATTCCTCAATTGAAATTATCCTTATGACTTGTTAAATTCAACATGCTCTCAATGGGATTTGATGACTTTAGACAAATCACCAACATCCTCTCGGTTCTTCTCTTGGTTATTGGTCCATCAAATGGCACTCGAATCAAATCCTCGACCTCGAAAAGAGTACAAGGCCTGTTCAGAAGGTTCCGAATCGATGTACTCAATTTCATCCTCATCTCTAACTTGATTCTACTCCTCCACATCTAATGGAGTTATCAATTCAATTTCCTCATCATCGCTCACATAATCATCGTTCAATGTAAGAAAAGCCGACTAGCTATTGGGGCAATCCTTAGCATTGTGTCCTCTTCCTTGGCATTTGAAACACTTGAAATCTCTTGTTGTTTCTTGAGTAAGAGAACCCGTTATGGCATGTTTATGCACTTGAGGACCTGATTTAGGTGAGTTTTGAACTTCATTTGGCTGCAAGGAAGAGTTTGAAGAAACTAAATTGACATTAGAGTTAGAATTGTACCTGTTTGGGTCGGTTGTATTCCATGGATCCTTCTTTTTCTTTTGGATTTGATCGTGAAATAATTGATCTGAATGCATGAGTGTATGAACATCCTTAATTTCTTAAATCTCCAAGGCATCTCGAATTGGTGCATTTAGAACCACCATGAATTGAGTTCTCAAGGACATTGAGAATGATGAATTCCTTCTTTGTAATATAGGCCTTCAACCTCATTGAAGAACTCTGCTGGGGATTTGAATCCTTGTCTAAATGTGGCCACCTTAAGTCTCATATGCTCGGTTTCCTCCTCAAGCACATATTTCTTTTTCATTACAAATTTAAGTTGGTTCCATGTCTCAATTGTTGGCAACCTCTTTCTAATCCTATCATCCCTAATTCGAAACCCCCATGATATAGTGGTCCCAACAAAGTGGATGGTTACAACTTCTACTTTTCACCATTCCTCATAAACCAAATGATCAAGAATATACCACATGGATTGTGTAATAACTGCGGTTTTTAAGGATATTTTTGAATTTTTCTCGGGTATCCTTTTAACCTCTTTGTTCGTTTTAACGCTTAATCCAATATTTTTTGTTGGAATTTAAATCCTAGAAAATTCTTGGTGATATCCTAAAATCACAAAGAAATGATTTTATGGATCAGTGTGAATTCTAGGATTTTTCGGTGGAAAAAGAATATTTACTGGATAAGCCGTCTTTTTAATTATGTACTGTAAAGGATTTAAAATACGAAACGGAAGTCTTAAAAATTGAAGGTAGCATGATAAAATCATGGAAAATTGGTTTTATTGATCTACATAATTTACGGGACGTTTTGTATTTAGTAAGTTTTTCCATCCGAGGTACAAAATTTTACCGCTTTAACGCGAGTCCCGTTCCGAGACGGATTTTTGTTTTGAACCGCCTCTCGGTTTTGCTTTGCTAATTAAATTTATGGTTTTTATAATCTTGACGTTGATACGGTCCCATAGGTTCAAACCGCTCGGGAAACGGACGTCAGGATCTTCAGTTATAGCGAATACAAGTTTTGATACCGATTGGTAGGTAAAGGACTTCAGATAATTACTCGGGATTTGTTGTTAATCCGTTTGATCCGAGATTTGGTCACCTTTAAGAACGGTTACTGAGGAACACTTTTTGTTTAGAAAGTTGTTTCAAAAGTGAAGCGGATAATTAGTTATAGTTCCGCCAAGATGGCTCCTTAAAGCATGATAACTAAGGATTTATTATATATCGATATTCGGAAATTAAATCGTTTATCGATTAGGAAGTTGTAGAATTTAAGTATACAACTAAGAAGTGTTTCTGTGAGCTTGTTGTTGAGAAATCTTTTGTTATATTTGACAGAGGGGTGATAAAGATTACTGTTGAATTGCTAAGGACGTTGAGCACGCCTTCTAAGGCAAGTGGACGATTATCTCTTGCGTTATGGTTAATAATGAGGAATTGAATTCCATTTGATCCTCATGTTGGGAATAATTTATATGTTGAATAAAGTTTGATAGGTTGTTATTTTGTTCGAAATAACGACCATGTCGTTATTGCAGTTTTTGCGCTAGAACTGGATTTAGGTCCGTTATGTATATGTTGTCTCATACTGAGACATTGTTGAGAAGTAAAGTAGATCAAGGATAGATGATCATGGATGAAACAGGCCCTCTGATCTCGGTTGTTGGCCGAATCTCAATTGTTGGTCGACCTCATTTAAGGATCATGGATGAAACAGGCCCTCTGATCTCGGTTGTTGGCTGAATCTCGGTTGTTGGCCAAGCAGTTGTAAATGATCATGGATGAAAGAGGCCCTCTAATCTCGGTTGTTGGCCGAACTATGTAAAAACTATTAAATGGTGCGAGTGCACAGTTTGAAAGTAATGAAAGATTGGTGCGTTAGGCACATTAATGTACCAAAATGGTTAGTCCATTTGATAACCATTCTTGCTCCTAATTAAGAATGATTCTTAATCAAACTTTGATTAAGTTAAACTGTTTAGTCGTTGAAGACAATGGTGAAGGTTGAGTGGTTAGTATAAGTCTCCATTAATCGTTTATTCTTCTTAAAGAAACCACAAGCAGTGGTGTTCTCTCTCTTGTTTATGCAAGTCTCCTTCTTTTTCTCTATAAGACTGCTAACCGTTGGATCATAATCCTAGTCTAATCGGATTTGGATGCCAATATGTTTAATTACAACCATAAGAACCAAGTTAGATTCTCCGCTTGCTTAGTCTTTCATTAGACTAACCCGTCCATCTTCTTTTCTTTTATATGGTCGGCTGTTGTCCACCGTTGGTTTACGACACATCAGGTTCTTCTTGGAAGTTGATTCAAGAGGCGGATTCAGAGGTTTGAAGCTCCAGAAGTTGAAGAAAGGTTTCCAATGGTTATACTTGAGCGAAGATCATGGTTGAACTACTTTAAAGCGAAGCTGAGTTTCAGAAATAAGAAATCAAGGAAGACTTGATGAAGATTTTCTTTAAATAGAAGGTTGTTCTATTTATTTACTAATTCTTTTTAAGTTAAGGTTTGTACAAGACCTTTTATTCTCTTTTCCGCTGTAAAGTTTTACTTAATTTTGTTAGGTTTTAAATGGTTTCATTTACCTTGTTTTAGTTGGTTTAGTCAGTTTAAAGCCTTGGGTAGCTTCGGTTTAGTCTTAATCGGGGTTACGGGCGGTAATACCTCCAGGGTAGGAAGGGTGGTGTTACAGAAGTGGTATCAGAGCTAAAAATTCCAAGTCTTGATTAAGACTTTCATCCTTCCATATAGAATTATGGAGAATTATATATTGGTGTTATCTTAGAACCATTTATGGAAAGTGGTTAAGATTGGAAGTTAGACTCGTGAAGAGATAGAAAGAGGAAAGAGAATTGGAGAACATGAGGTAATAAGTTTGTAATAGCTTTTGTATAAAAGGTCCTATGGTGGACATTTGATTCCCTAGGAATGGGAATGGATTACGAGAAAGATCCATAGTAAGATCAGGTGAAGATTCCTAAAGTTGAACCGGTTCTAGACCAAGTTCTCAATGAATTCCTATTCTCTCTTGAGAGTCTGAATTGGGTGTACCCTCGTTGTTTCTTCCATATTAGGAAACTTCTTGTGAGATTTTGAAGTTAAGTATTGTACTTCATAAAGACTTTCTAGTTTGAAGGTTTCCTATTTTAAGCTCGTATGATGGAAGATTTCAAGTTAAGAATTTTTGTTAGAAAGTTCATGATTCAAAGTTATGTGAAAGAAATTGTTAATTCCTTCTCTTGAAATATGAAATTTCAAGTGTTGTCTTGAAGTCATAAGAGTAAGAGTTTTCATGAGAATATTTTTATAGGAATTTCTGATTTTTGATGAAATTCGATTTTCAATAGAAGGAATGAGTTGGAACCTCTACTTCTAAGTATTAAGATTTGGAAAATCTTGTGAGTGTTGAGTGATTCTAAAAGATCAGTATGGATCATGAAGTGATGTAAGAGAATCCTGAATAGAAAAGGATTACCTTTGAAACTTTCTTCAACAACTATGTTTGTGACTCTATAGTATAGAATCATGGATATTCTGTACTTTTCTTTGTTCAGTTGGAAGTTAAAGAGCTTTGAAGTGCTCAAGTATTGGATCGATTGAATTGTTAACCTATTGGAAAATACAATTCAATTTTTAACCTGATAGTGTTCAAACTCGGATTTTCATATATGTTGCTATCCTTTGAGGTAAGGGGATTGAGAATCCTAAATGGAATGGGAATTTCTTATGATTATAGTAAGAAAGAAAAGAAGAATGTTGATTCAGTTTAAGTTGTGAACAAGTGGTTAATCATCAAGGTTATTGTGAATAAGGTTGACTGGTCAAAATGGATTGAACAGGTAAAAGTTCATCAGTAATGTGTTTATGTTCAATTAACTACTTAGCACAAGTGTTAATTGATTACATGAGTTGTTGATATCCAGATGACTAACCTATGTGACAACGTTATTGGAGTTTCGTTGTATGATACCCAACTCGGGATAATGAGAAAAGACTTGAGGTCTATAATGGACTAGTAATGGAATCAACATTGAGATGTTCTAATTTGCCAATGGTATTGACTTATGTTTCTTTAAGGATGGAAATGATAAAGTTCAGTTTTGAGAAGATCATGAAAGGAAGAATTTTGGCATGTTTGCCTTTGATATTTTAATCGGTTGGGAGAAAAATATCAATCATTCAATATTGTGGTCAATAAGTCTTAGACCTTATCGTTGAAAAATAATTTCAGTTGTGTTTGGGTTTTGAAGATTTTATTCTAGTCAAATCCAATGCCTAAGGTGGTACTGGTGAAATTGTTAAGTTGTCAGCAAGTCTCCTAACAAAAGTTCTTCCTTTGGGTTTGGACTTAAGTTAATAAAAAGGGTATATGTCTTCTCCTTATGATTAAGTAAGAAGACAAGAATGATGGAGAAGTCTAGTTTGTTTACCAATGTTGAAATGGGATAGGTTCAAGAATATTTTGTTTGGCCATGTGCATTCATTCTTCTGTTAAAAGGAATTGGAAATTAAAGGACTTTCCTTATATGTAGAGAGATATAAGGATTGGATGTATTGAATTAGATGTAAAGTTTGACAGTTTACTTTTTATATTGAGTTTGATATCACTATAAAGTAGTATGTCAAGGAGACATACAAGTTGAGAACGGTTTTCGAACAATCTTCCATGGGTAAGAAGTGGTTGAAACCACATCTTTATTAAGGATTGCAAGTAAGTGGATTTTAGCGATCCACTCTTTTATTGAACTTGTGAAGTTAAGTTGGGCTAGGACTGAGTTAAATCAGGCAGAGATTACTCAATACTATGGATTATAAAAATGTCTAGCAGTATGTCTAATTAAGAAAAGTCAAGGTATGTCATCAAGCTTTACCTTGAGGAGGGATTGAAGTTTCACATTCGAAAGGAAATGTGGGGCTCAGAAGTGAATTGGAGTATCTTAGCTCCTTTGAGGCTCAATTTTGAATCAAAACTTTGGCCAAGTTGGTAAAGTCAGCTAATGTGCAAGTGTCAGCACAAAGCTAGGGCACATTGTTAGTAGCATCATTAAGATAAGGTGAGCAATTTTATTTGATGCATTAGCTTGACGCGCCCAATTCTTCAAGAGAGTAGTTAATCCTTATTTGCACAATATTCAAAGTTAAAGCAAGCATGCTAGTAACCTATGTCGAGTTTCCTGTCAAGCTTCAAAATCTTTTGAGATTTGTTGATAGCTATTCCTTTTCATGAGTAATTTTAATCGTGTTACCCATTTGTTAATCTTGTAAAATTGTTATATTTTACTCTTGGGTTGTGATCTTATATGATCTTATTGGACTTCTCTGTGTTAAATTGGGTAAGGATTTATGGGAATCAAGATGTCTTGATTTTAAGGATATTTGAGATCGTTCCATGATTTTCTCTTTTGAGAAAATTCTTTGGACTTTATAGAATTCAAGTATGAATTTCTAAAAGTAATGGTTTGTTATAAAGGATTCATGAATAAATTTTCTACGGTTTTCATAGTGGTGAGTAAGAATGTGATTTGTCTTCCATCTTGATCACACGGTAAGGCAAGATTACATGTCTTATTCCTATGAGAATGCAGTAAAGGATTATGTTTATTTTATCTCCCCATCCTGATCACATGGTGGAATAAGATCACATAATTCCTTGGGTTTTAAAGAATGGTTTCTAGTATGATTTGGCAATCATAGAAGTTTTGCAATTATATGAATTTTGCAAGTGTAGTTGGTTGAGATGAAAAGATGCAAGCTTTCTTTTGCATTATAGCAATTTCTATATCTAGTATCTTGTAAAACTCTTTTGAGTTAAGTATATCCTTAGTATCTTATACCATTTAAGGAGTATGGTCAAACTTCCCAAAACAGTTCGATTATAAGTAAAGAAATTTGGTAAGATTCTTTACAAATTTGTGTTGATCTCTGAAGAGCATTGAGTAACTCCGTACTTCTCTAAAAATTTGGGATTTGTTTTCAGTCAACGATTATTGGAATTCTCTAAGCAGTTTGCTAGTAGTTCATCTTGGTTGACATCACGACCTAAGAAGGTCATTCCCTTTTTAGCGGAATTGTCCTTGAAAGTAAGTTGATATGAACTCCAGCGATGGAACCCTTTCTAAGGAATGATATTGTAGTAATCCTTTCTTTGGAATAAAGGATGTACTAATAATTTCTCCATTAGTTGTTATTTTTTTTCATGTTGTCTTGAAAACTTAAATCTCTTTGAGATAAGATAGTCAAGTGAGGACTTTAAGCAGAACTCCAATGGGTCTGGAGTTTGGATATGTAAATTAGTATTGATATTCAATCTCAGCCTGATAAGTTGTAGGATATAGAGAGTGGACACGTGAGGATATGTTTTTAATCCTAAGAGTTAGGTTGCTCAACAAGTCAGAATGTTAAGTGAAGTCTAAACAGTTCTTTGATGAAAAAGACTGAAAATTGTCAATGGAGACAATTTTGTTGGAAATTATTTGACTAAAGGTATTATTATCCAATATGTTGGTATAGTAATGTGTAAGAGTGTAGTTTGAAGTAGTTGAGAGAGATAACTACTTTTGAATGTCAATATGCTCAAGCTGAGTTTTGGTTGAGAAAAGGATGTAAAGGATTGACAAGATAGGTTATTATCTTGTCATGTGTTGGATAAATCTCATATTCTTGGTTAAAGTAATACTGAGATTTTATCTCAATAAGGAAATTGAGTAAGGATTTCAAGTAATCCTTGTAAAGAAAATAATTTGAGAAGGACTAAAGGTTTAGTTTGGATGACAACAAGGTTGTGTGAATCCCCTAGGATTTTATTCAAAATTTGATGACCAGATCAAGGAAAAGTAGTATGGGGAAAGTAATATTATTTAAGATCAATGGGGAAGATCAAGAAGGTAAGACACCGGGATTTGTTATTCAAGCTTATGGATTGCTTGGCTTTGAAATTGTTCATGTGTATCTGTTGTTGATGAGCTTTGAAAGCTTATTTCAAAGGAAGCATATTTATTTGCTTAATTAGATCATCTTGGAACAAGTAAATGCATAAGGATTAAGATAAAACTTTTGATGGACTAACATGAAGCGAAATGTCACCGGGTTCATTTTGATATGTTTAGTTTGTCTGGAAGTCCTGATTGAGCATAGAAGACCAGATGAAATTTTATAGTTTCTTCCTGTTTCATAATGAAAGTGGGAAGATGTTACAATGGATTCTTTTCATTAGTCGTTCAAGACTTAATGAAAGAAGGATGCAATATGGAGGTTGTTAAGAAACTCATCTAGAGTGTTCTTTTTAATGCATTCATGATGACTTAAAGAGTACATAAGTTAGTTGAGGTGTTCATGCAGGAAGTGTTTCATCGTCATAAAACTTCAAAGACTATTATCTCTGATTGAGATGGATGGTTCATGCCAAAGTTTTGAAAGAAGTAACATCAAGCTTGGTGAATTAAATTGAATTTTAGCGTTGGTTTCCCTCATCAAACTGAGGAATAATGCAAAGAAATAAATTCAAACTCCCGAGGACATGTATTCTGGATTCCACACGAGTTGGAATGGTAGTTTGAAGTTGAGTGAAATCACATACAAGAATTTTGATTTCACGATAAAGAAATGACTCTTTTAAGGCTTTATAAGGCCGGAAGTGTTGGTTGCCAATTTGTTGGAATGACAATGCTGACAAGGTTCTTCATGGGCTAGACTTGGCCAAGAGAACAACAATTGATATCGCACTAACATGTTCAAGGGTGCTAACTGCTCAAAAATCGACAACAGTCGTGTGTTGTTTTAAGCGAGAGCATGTTGAGTTTACTGTAGAGAACGACGTTTTGGTTCTAATATCCGCCTTGAAAGGAATATTCCGTTGGGGAATGCGAGACAACATAAATGCTCGCTATGTTGGATCTTTTGAGATACTGGAAAGAACTGGTAAGCTTGTTTATCGGTTGGCATTGCCACCTTCAGTGCATTCTATCCGTAATGTTTTCCTTGATAGTATGCGATCAATATATCTCATGTACTCAATAATAATAAGATGGATATTCAACCAAATGACCCCTACGAAGAAGGGCCAGGTTGAATCGTGAATAAGAAAAACACCTCTGATTAGGCTACCTTGGCCTAAAAATGGAGGTGAACAAAAGACTTGAGAAACTAGATGGGAAATGCTGAGCCATTTCCAAAGTTAATGAACGTTGTAAAGAAGAAGTTTTGTAACTAAGCAATGGTTGTTTGTGCTTCGTGCAGAAGTAACAACATGTTTTTTTAAGGGGGTACTAAAAACTTCTGTATAGGTTTGTAGTGGTTGTGTGTGTGCTTATGCTAACTGCAGTTTTTAAGGATATTTTTGAATTTTTCTCGGATATCCTTTTAACCTCTTTGTTCGTTTTAACGCTTAATCCAATATTTTTGTTGGAATTTAAATCCTAGAAAATTCTTGGTGATATCCTAAAATCACAAAGAAATGATTTTATGGATCGGTGTGAATTCTAGGATTTTTCGGTGGAAAAAAGAATATTTATTGGAAAAGCCGTCTTTTTAATTATGTACTGTAAAGGATTTAAAATACGAAACGGAAGCCTTAAAAATTGAAGGTAGTGTGATAAAATCATGGAAAATTGGTTTTATTGATCTACATAATTTACGGGACGTTTTGTATTTAGTAAGTTTTTCCATCCGAGGTACATAATTTTACCGCTTTAACGCGAGTCCCGTTCCGAGATGGATTTTTGTTTTGAACCGCCTCTTTCTCTTGCCTTAATATGGAAGGAATCAAAGAGATTGAGTTGGAGAAAGTGGCTCGCAACTTTTAACAAAAGCAAACAGAGGAGGGTCGGATAAGGACGAGAACGACGGACTTGGAAAGAATTCGAATTCTCATCACCGTCGGCTGGCTTCTCCGCCCCGTCCATCTCCATCCTCACCTCATCACCTCATCTTCATCCTCTATGGGTCTTGTTGGATGCTGCTGCTGCAAAGGAACCAGCAAGAGAATCAAACGAAACGACGACTGGCTCGGATGAAAGAAATCCACGCCGCCGGTATCTTCCCTACCTTGTTATGTGACGCCGCCGGCGACCACTAGGCCCTCCGACCACCAAACACCAAGAGGTACACCACCGGGCAACGCCCAGCCACCCTCGGGCTCGGGGATCGAGCCACTATCGAGCCAAACGAGCCATGGGCTCGAGTGAAGGTATTTACGATCGAAATTAATTAGCGGGTTGATTGCGGAGCCACCGTAAGGGCCTTTCGGTTCCGCTATGCTAATTAAATTTATGGTTTTTATAATCTTGACGTTAATACGGTCCCACAGGTTCAAACCGCTCGGGAAACGGACGTCAGGATCTTCAGTTATAGCGAATACAAGTTTTGATACCGATTGGCAAGTAAAGGACTCGGATAACTACTCGGGATTCGTTATTAATCCGTTTGATCCGAGATTTGGTCACCTTTAAGAACTATTACTGAGGAATATTTTTTGTTTAGAAAGTTGTTTCAAAAGTGAAGTGGATAATTAGTTATAATTCCGCCAAGATGGCTCCTTAAAGAATGATAACTAAGGATTTATTATATATCGATATTCGGAAATTAAATCGTTTATCGATTAGGAAGTTGTAGAATTTAAGTATACAACTAAGAAGTATTTCCGTGAGCTCATTGTTGAGAAATCTTTTGTTGTATTTGGCAGAGGGGTGATAAAGATTACTGTTGAATTGCTAAGGACGTTGAGCACGCCTTCTAAGGCAAGTGGACGATTCTCTCTTGCGTTATGGTTAATAATGAGGAATTAAATTCCATTTGATCCTCATGTTGGGAATAATTTATATGTTGAATAAAGTTCGATAGGTTGTTATTTTGTTAGAAATAACGACCATGTCGTTATTGCAGTTTTTGCGCTAGAACTGGATTTAGGTCCCTTATGTATATGTTGTCTCATATTGAGACATTGTTGTGAAGTAAAGTAGATCAAGGATAGATGATCATGGATGAAACAGGCCCTCTGATCTCGGTTGTTGGCCTAATCTCAATTGTTGGTCGAGCTCATTTAAGGATCATGGATAAAATGGGCCCTCTGATCTCGGTTGTTGGCCGAATCTCAATTGTTGGTCGAGCAGTTGTAAATGATCATGGATGAAAGAGGCCCTCTGATCTCAGTTGTTGGCCGAACTACGTAAAAACTATTAAATGGTGCGAGTGCACAGTTTGAAAGTAATGAAAGATTGGTGTGTTAGGCACATTAATGTACCAAAATGGTTAGTCCATTAGATAACCAGTCTTGCTCCTGATTAAGAATGATTCTTAATCAAACTTTGATTAACTTAAGTTGTTTAGTCATTGAAGACGATGGTGAATGTTGAGTGGTTAGTATAAGTCTCCATTAATCGTTTATGCTTCTTAAAGAAACCACAAGCGGTGGTGTTCTCTCTCTTGTTTATGCAAGTCTCCTTCTTTTTCTCTATAAGACTGCTAACTGTTGGATCATAATCCGAGTCTAATCGGATTTGGATGCCAATATGTTTAGTTACAACTATAAGAACCAAGTTAGATTCTCCGCTTGCTTAGTCTTTCATTAGACTAACCCGTCCATCTTCTTTTCTTTTATATGGTCGGCTGTTGTCCACCGTTGGTTTACGACACATCAGGTTCTTCATGGAAGTTCATTCAAGAGGCGGATTCAGAGGTTTGAAGCTCCAGAAGTTGAAGAAAGGTTTCCAATGGCTATACTTGAGCGAAGATCATGGTTGAACTACTTCAAAGCGAAGCTGAGTTTCAGAAATAAGAAATCAAGGAAGACTTGATGAAGATTTTTTTTAAATAGAAGGTTGTTCTATTTATTTACTAATTCTTTTTAAGTTAAGGTTTGTATAAGACCTTTTATTCTCTTTTCCGCTGTAAATTTTTACTTAATTTTGTTAGGTTTTAAATGGTTTCATTTACCTTGTTTTAGTTGGTTTAGTCAGTTTAAAGCCTTGGGTAGCTTCAGTTTAGTCTTAATCGGGGTTACTGGCGGTAATACCTCCAGGGTAGGAAGGGGGTGTTACAGATTGCTCGCATTCTAAGTATTTCTCCAAATCAAGCTCTCCACTAAAAGTATCAATCTTCACCTTGATGTCTCTTCTAGGTTCTTAGTGATTAGCTTGAGTGGGTCTATCAATTCTTCTTCTTCCACATGGTTGGGGAAAAAGATCGATATGATCTTCTTCATTATAGAAGTCATCTTTAGAGGATCATATTAAGGTTCTTCTTCACTCATATAATCACTCAAGTCTTCATCTTCACACCTCGAAGGCATAGAGTGGTGTGCTCTTGGTTGATTTGGCACATTATAAGAAATGCCATGCTGTTGAGGAGTGATGGGATGTCGTCCTAAAGGTGGAGGACGTCCAGGCTTTTGCTGAGGTAGAGGTGTATACTCATAGAGTGGATTTCTGCCAAGTTTCACCTTAGACATCTTAGCCAACGGATCTTGCTCATCATGTGTTTGCATCTTTCGCTTGCCCTTGTAGTTGACGGATTCAAGATTGGGATCAAATTCCTCCATATGCACTTACCTAGGATTTGCTTTTTGATGGTGTGGCATGATGTCTCCTCTATTCTTGCATTTATGGAGTCGAAGGTTGCTTGGAGCAAGCTTTTCATGAGTTTGTTGAGCGAAACTTTCATCAATGGCATTCACTATGAACTCGACCAACTCCTTAGAGACCCCTTGGGTTTTCGAAGTATCACTTGATAGCAAATAAAATCACTGTGGTTTATGGAAATGATGGGATGAAGGTGGTGTATCTTAGTAAAGTTTTATCCTTTTGTTGATATTTTGGTGGGGGAAGATGGTTGTGGTTACTGCTAACAATAAGGTTGTTGACGGTGGTGATATGGTGGTGGTGGTGGTGAATTTTGTGGGGTGTTTGGGGGATTTAAAGGATAAAAATTTACATATGTGAAAGGCACACAATTGAACTATCAATTATTGAAATAAAGTTAAGAAATTACCTGACAAAACGCAGACGACTAATACCACTTGATACGTGACTAATCCGACAATGGCTCACTAGACTAGACTCATTTGAACTCCATAGGAACCCGATCTAGTTAAGCTTCTCGCCCTTGCTTGTGACTCTTCTAATTCAGTTGGACAACCTTCTCTTTGATGATGACACAAGAGGAGGAGGCACGAAGCAATTGCTCTTGTGATAGAATTTAGCTTGTGGAAAGATAGCCTTTTTTGAATCAATTAGGGAGGCACGAAGCGATTGCCTAGTTTAAGATCCTCCCAAGATGTTTCTCTCAACTCACACATGAAATTGGATGGAAGAAAGCTTGTTTAATGTTACTTGAATTCTCTCTAGAATAGAAAGTAAATTGAATGCTTTGTTGGCAAAGTTCACACGTGTATTTTGAGTCCCAAGAAAGAGAATAGCTTAGCCAAGTTGTCCCTTCTAATGACTAACTTTTATTAAATGATAGATAAAATTATTAATAGGAAATTTAAGCTAACTTAACCTACAAACAATGCAAGGCAATCGTCCATACTAGGGCTCGATGCCACCTTGTCTTCCTCCCTAAGATTCTATCTTAAACATAGGATAAAATAAATCTAGTTAGTTTACTTAGAAGCCTTAAAAGATATCTTAAAATAATATAACTCAAGATATAACAAAAAAAAAACTAGTCTTCCATTTATCAAATAGATGGCCTACTTCTAGACCTGAAAAGATAACAAAATTGTGAGTTAAGGAAATGCAACTATCTAAGATAAGTACTAAGCTAGAATATGATAATGATCAAGAGTTGACCAATACCAACATGTCATAATTACCTTAACCAGTCACCTACTAAATTTGACCCTAAATTAAGATAACCATGCCATGCTTCTAATTGTAGTAAGGAAGACTAATGAACCTTTAATGAACATCCAAAGTCTTTTCTAAACTCGAGGCACAAATCATAAAAGAACTTGAGTCTTCTTGGCTCAGTTAATGTTGAAGAATGGTGATCCACTTAGGCTTGGATGGCTCATGGATCTTGATTGTTGGACAAACTAGAAGTGCTCTTGTTCCTTGATGAATTTTCTTAGCTCGACTTCTAGTTATTAGACCATGGATCACTAGGGATTCAAATCATGTCATCCATATCTTGTGGAATCTTGTGTGGCTGAGTTGCAAAAGAATTTGCAAGCAAGCAAGGGAGGAAGTATTGGCCCGTTTGGAGGAAGAAAACAAAATCAAGGAGAATATGCTAACCATCATTGATGAAGATCCATTCTGGGACGAGCCCTTGTTTCACGAGCCAACCTTTGATGGGGATGTCTTCAAGTCTTTTGAAGGACCTCCAATATGGGATGAACCTCTTGTTGAGGGGAGGTTGAATATACTCAAGGTGAGTCATTGGTGGGTTTTTTAGGTAGCATGTCCTCAGGAGAGCTGAAAGAAGACTAACCAATTGACGAGTTCATGCATCTTCCTATAAAGGGAGGATAGAGAACTAAGATGTGTTGCAAGAACGAGCCATGTTATTGTTTAGACAACACTTCTAGGTCCTTTACAACTCTTCGACAGTCTTTTGATATTATGAATTAGATCTAGTCAAGTTGCCTATGTTGTGCCTCATTTGGATCATCTAGCAACTCTTGGCATCAAACAGGTGGGTTGGTATCGATATTGTGTGTGGATGTGTGCCATTCAATATTGATGCTAAGGATTTGAGGATGAATCCTCCTAAAGGAGGGGAGGATGATATATCCTGACCCGGGCCAAGCCATCATTTTCTCGAGCATACCATTTAATACAACTCCTCCTCTTCAAGTGCACTATTTAATGCAACTCCTCCACTTCAAATGGTGTCATTCAAGACCACCCTTTCACCTCCATGCTAGGTCATCAAGACACCATTCAAGAGCTACCATCAAGTCCATCTCTTCACCTCCATTCTTCCATCAAGATTCCATCAAATGAGCCACCTTTTCACCTTCAAATGTCCACCTCTTAGGCTGGCATGTCTTTGCTCTTTTTCTTATATAAGTAACTAGCTTTAGTATGTTTGAACTAAGTGAAATTGAGAAGAAAAACCAGAGTTTGATTCATGTAAATCAAGGGTATATAACATGAGAGTTTGAGTGATCCTCGTGTGTTTATCGAGGGTTTGGGGTCATTTAGTTTGGGTTAGATTACCCCCCCCCCCCTCTAGGCTGATCTTTGTTTGGAGTAGTTTGGCGCATTTATCCAAGCTATTTCATTCACTTATCTTATTTGGTTCAGTTTTTTGTGTTTATCTAGGCTGTATCATTCAACTATCTATTTATATAAAATAATTTTGTTATCCTTAAATTCATGTCTTTCCCACAAAGAAAATCGAGTGCATAATTAATCCCATTATGTGTCAAAAATTTAGAAATCATCAGGTCGGCGTTTGTCGGAACTTCCTTGGAACAGAGATTTAGCGGGATCCTCTACACATCAAAGTCATCAAAAGATTTTGCTAGATCAAATGTAGTTTTTTCCTCCCCAACACTTATCAGGAAGGCATAGCGTACAATCTCCATGAATTTTACAAGCATATCTTAAATGAATGACAAAGAAAGTCTTCCATGTAGAATCAACTGAACCATATAAGCATAAAATTGCATGCCATAAACAAAGGCGAAAACATATGAACCAGAAGATGAAACTCATCCAACTGGATGCACATTTATGACTATTTCAAGACATTAACCAAACTAATGAATATCCCAACAATAGCTAATTAACAAATGCAATAACATAAACATGTTATCAAGATAAGGTATATGTGTTGTTTTAAAGGACAAGAAACTTCATTGAGATCGCTTGATAAAACATCAACTTTAGTCAAACATGTTCCCTTCCAAAAGCTCAAGTTCCAAAAGAATGACACCTATCCCAAATCGTTAACTCACAAAGGCAAAAAAATAACTTGTAAAATAAAAAGAACCCAACAGTAGAAGGAGAAAATAAACCCTGAAAGTTGTGATTAGTAAAGGAGTGAGTACATATTTTTTTATATTTATTAATCACCCTAGTCCTTCCATTAATCATACATCAATTAATGATGGATTTCTATAAGTCGAGCCACCACTTGCAAACAATATATTAAACAATATATCTTATATCATCTTAGTGGAAATACAAGTCTTTTTGCTTGTTCATCTCATCAA
This sequence comes from Fallopia convolvulus, assembly GCA_964016875.1. Classification (NCBI taxonomy): domain Eukaryota; kingdom Viridiplantae; phylum Streptophyta; class Magnoliopsida; order Caryophyllales; family Polygonaceae; genus Fallopia; species Fallopia convolvulus. The sequence goes on from OZ024722.1 coordinate 28,886,997, forward strand.
TACTAAAAATAAACAGTCTCATTTTATTTATATTTTTTCATCCTCTGATTAGCAACTTTGCAATTAGCCAACTAGTATATATATTTTCCTATATAGTTGGTATATATGTTTTTCATGTCATGAAGAAAGTTTAGGTTCAACAAGAGAAAAAAAAAAAGAGCAAAACTTTTTATGTATATGATACCCTCTATACTTAGTAATAAAGTAACAAGATGATACATATAATTAGAGGAAAACTATGCATGTAACACCACCTATGCTATATACCAATGTTATTAGAATTGGGATTCCACCTTGGATCGATGGGGGGGGGTAGGATCGGATCGGTAGGATCGGATCGTAGGATCGTAAGATCCTACGAATTTAGGAAGATAAGTTGTCAAAATGATACAACATGAGTAATATATATATTGTAAGTAAAAAGAATGCTAAAAAAAGATGATTTAGAACATAAAAGATCGATATTACAAAATTAAAATGATTTAACAAGTTTTCTACATAAGCACCAATGTACCTACCACCAACAAACAAACATTTCATCAATCCAAAAGCTCTAAGAAACCTGTACAAGTCTCATTTATCACAATTCTCACAATCCCAGCTCTAAGAAACCTGCAAGCTATCAGAATTAGACTAATTCAAAACTACAAGTAGATAATTGCTATAGGAAAAGACAACAAGCCAAGCTAAATAGTACAAATACAAGGAAATCAACCTTAGGTCCTGTCCTAACGCCTAAGTACAAATACAAGCCAAATACAATAAAATCAACATAAAGCATGTCTAAACAGTACAAGAAATTGATAGGTTTTTAGCATCAAAATAAACAACCCAAGCTAAATACAAATCAGTCTTCATTGTAACCAAAGTTCTCATCATTAACATAATCAAAGCTCCCAGTTCTTGAAGTCCCGGTTCCCGTTGGTGCAATATCATCATCATTATAGACATCATCATCATTATCATCGCCATCAATGCCATCACCAAAATCTATCTCTATGTTTTCGGAACCACCGACCTCATTCGAAGCAACACAAACTGCAATGTCGTCTTCACTGACTTCAAGCAATTCTACATTGACATCTATAGGGAAAAAGTTGAAAGAAAGATAAATAATATTAAGTTATTAACATTTAACAATGGAAAGTGAAAGAGAAAAGTAGAAGCTAAGTTGAACATGAAAGTAAACTCACTTGGAGACGGACTGATTTCTTCATCATTTTCGTCCATTCTTTGCTCTTCCCTTGCAGCTCTTCTAGCAGCTCTATCAAGGACATTCAACAATGGTCCGTCTTCTTGAAGCACGGGCTCCTCAATTTCTGTTATCCATTCATCATCTGATGGAATATCATCCAAAAGACTAGAGGCTATTGGTGGCTGGTAGTTAGCAGCTCGCTTTTGATGCTTTTCCCGTAGTTTGAGGTTGTACATCACAAATACCAAATCATTCATCTTTTGTTGGTGTAATCTGTTTCTCTTCTTTGTATGCACCTATAAAAAATTAAACTTGGAAAACAATTAATATCTATTTTGATATGTAATATTACACTCACTTTATTAACAAGGCTTGAAATACAACTTACCATCTCAAATGCACTCCAATTTCGCTCACAACCAGAGGAACTACATGTCAAGCTTAAAATCCGAATAACAAATTTCTTGAGCTCTGGGCATTCATCTCCATATGAATCCCACCAATCAGCTACATCAATAATTTATACGTTAAAAGTAAAACAATCAACACCTAATATTCTAAGGACTTAAAATTTGAAGGAAGAAAAGAATGGAGGAAATGAACCAACCTGGAGACTTTTTATCTCTAGTCATCACAACAGTAGATAATCCAAAAAGTCCCCTAGCATTGTGGAAACTATCTAATTGTAAATCAATTACAACTCGTTCTTCAGGATCATGGATCATTCTTTATAAACAAGCATATAAGCCAATCTTGATATCAACATTAGGCTTGAAATCTAGTTTATAATGAATTTGTGGGTTTAGATAATAGGCGGCAACATGTAATGGCCTATGTAGTTGAGCCTCCCAAAGTTCATCAACAATGTCCAACACAGGTTTATAGCTACAAACAAAAGATAAAAAAAAATAAGAAACTACTATAGTGGAATCAAGTCAAAAAAACTAAGCAAAAGAAAAAAAACACTCACTTTTTCTCTACATTGTTGAAGTTATCCTTGATCTGAGCTTTAGCTTGCTCCATTGATGCATAAATGAATCCCATAGCTGGATTATCTGAATCTACCATTCTAAGGACTTTAACAAGAGGAAGGGTTGCTTTCAAACATGTTATTACTCCATTCCAAAACCCACGAGTATCCAAAGCTATTCGCTGAACCCTTTTTCCTTCCACAGAAGAAGCAAATTTACTCGATCTCCACTTAGAAGAAGCAAACATGGCTATTAATGGACCTTTCTGTTCATTTAGACTTCTCAAAGTCAAGTAAGAGGTTGCAAATCGAGTAACACCAGGCCTTATTAACTCTCTTCCTTTTGTGAACTCCTTAAGCCAAGCATGAACCATTGTTCTAGCATATATGAAAGTTGTTATCTTCCTAGCCTTTGAAATTGTCACACTATGCACTTTAATTTTCTTATCCAAATCCTCTAGCATTAAATCAATACAGTGGGCTGCACACGGCGTCCAAAACAATTTACTCCTCTTTTCCATTAACATCTCTCCTGCAGCTTTATAATTTGCAGCATTATCCGTCACAATTTGAACTACATTTTCCTCCCCTACCTTTTTTACAACTGCATCTAGCATGTCAAACACCTTATCTGCTGTTTTAGAAATATCAGACGTGTCAACAGAAGACAAAAAAACAGTTCCTTTAGGGCTATTCACTAAAAAGTTACAAATTGATCTTCTTTGTCTATCACTCCATCCATCTGACATAATAGTGCAGCCCGTATGCTTCCATTCAGCCTTAAACTCCTCGAGCATATCCATTACATTATCTACTTCTTTGTTCAAATATGTCACTCTAAGCTCATGGTAACTTGGTGGCTTCAATCCTATCCCATACTTGGCAATTTTTTCAACCATCAATATAAATTCAGGATTATTTGCAGCATTGAAAGGAATAGCACTAGTGTAGAAAAAGCGAGCTATTTGTTGGCAGACTTCCTCTCTTTCTTCCCTTTTATATTTTTGATTGATTGTAGTTTGTATTGGACCCTTTTTTGCACACATAAAAGAATCTATGAGTCCCTTGCCCTTTCGACTAGAAGCATGTTCTTGGTTTGCTTCATAATAATCATCACCACCTATATCAGAAAGCTTTCTTTTCTTCTTTGCTGCATTTTGTTCATTTTGATGTAAAATGGCTCTAAATTTTTCCTTAACATCATCAGGGACTTGCAAACAAGCTTCCACATTCGAATGAGTTCCAGCCAAGTGATGTTTTAGCCTAAAAATACCACCAAATCGTACAACCCCACAATATTTACACTTTACTTTTTTACTGTTATTATCCACCTCAATTCCATGTTCCCAACTAGGATCTGATCTACTCCCAAGGGCATTTTTCCTCTTTTTTGTAGAACTTGACATATCTTTAGATTAAGAGAAGTGGATAACCTGTGTTAAGCAACTAATCTTTTTCATTATTAAACTCAAATAATATAAATTGTATTCAACATTCAGCAAAGTAGCAAGTAGCAACATGTCAACATTTCATCCTTCCAAAAATTTGAAAGAAAACACACAAGAAAAATTGGCAGATTATAGATGTTGATTATTAAGCAAATAAACATATTTCAAATTAAAAGTTTGAATCATCAAGTCATTAAAGGAGTAAATCAGCAAATAAGAATTATAGAACCACTAATCAACAACTATGCTTGAGAGTTGAGAGTCTTGATACTGACCCTCATACAAGACGAATCCGAATGCCCTCCTCTTCCCAAAGAGCTTCTTAGATATCCACCTCTCCCTTTCACCTAATCTCAGTCCCTATTTATCAACAGATCAGCTCATTAGCAAATCAGAATATTTGAAATAAAATTCTGAATTTTGACACTAACAAAGCATGAAGATCAAACTTGACAGTTGACACTAATAAAGAGGCACAAGTGCACAAATTCTGAATAGATAACTAGCCAGCCAGCCAGCCAGAATAAGAGAGGCACAAGGCACAAGTGCACAAATTCAAGCAAGTTGACTGGATAGCATAATCATATGTAAACTTATAGGCTAATGAAAGAACCAGCCATCCAGAATAAGAGAAAGAAAAAAAAACATCAGCTAACCAAAACATGTAATCAAACAACGCCATTATATGGATTATGGACGCAAATGCAAAACCCAAACAAACATGAGCTAAGGTCTTAAATTAGAAATCAGCTAGAATAAAAGACTAGTTGATTCAGTTTAGATTTCGGAATTCCACAACTCCCACAGAAAAAAAATCGTCATTTTGAAAGATAAATTAGAAATCAGCCTTTATTCAAAGAGAAAGATTTCAGAAATGGAGCCTCAAAACTCGCCTTGAATCAGTTGAAAGGCGTAAAAATCAGCCTTGAATCAGTTGAATGGAGCTTCATGTCTTCAACATTTCGGGCTTCAATGGAACTTCAATGGAGATTTCAGAAATGGAGCTTCACAACTCGCCTTTGTTTTTACCAACAAATCAGCCGATCAGTTGAATGGCGAGCTACCGAGCTTCCTCTTCAATGGAGATTTTCAATGGAGCTTGGTGAGTGGCGACCTTCCTCACCCTTCGAGAATGACGACTGAACACAGAAAGAGAGGCGTGTTTTGTGCATTTAGCCATTTAGGGTTTCATTTAGGCGAGTTTTTTTTTGTTTTTTGGATGGGTGCATTTAATGGGCTATCTCTTGTTGGGCTTTTTGGGCCTAATTTGTTAGTAAAAACAGGATCGGTAGAATCGTGTTTAGGATCGCGATCCCATCGATCCTACGCGATTCTATACGATCCCATACCGATCCTATTGTTTTTCCGATTTGGATCGTTTTAGTCATATGGGATCGTAGGATCGTATGATTCTACGATCCGGATCGCGATTTTAACAACATTGCTATATACTATATTTATCATAAAAAACCACCCAAACTCCATTTTTCTTTAGTTTGTAGGTTTAATAATACACCACTTTGTTAGTAATGAATGGCATTTCTACTATAAACTTTTAACAAACAATTAATAAAAATTCGAGTATGAGTGGCTAGTTGGTGATGACTATAGCTTAATGAGTTGTTTTCTACATACAGTAAAAATTTTATACAGTGGTTAAGTGCACCTTTTAGGGGAGAGTTTTTTTTTTCTTTAGCTTAAAGTAAAATCTATGTCACATTAATTTTTAACATCTTTTTTTTTAATTTTTTCCTCTTTTTTCTAGTTAAAGGATGACAAAATAAAGTTGAACGGTAGAAGCCTGAAATGAAGATCGACATAGGAAGAGAGGGATATCAGCGAATCTAATCTCAGTTAAGCAAGGACTAAAATCTTGAATCCAATTAAACTTGAAACCAATTAAGCATAATTCACTTGTAAAATGAAAATCTAAAATGCAAACCTCAAAAGAATAGAGCAAACCTTAAAACTATCAAAGATTTAAAAAACTCTAAATAAACGCTGAAAGAAGTTATCAACGAAAAAAGAATAAAATGCTGAAATTTTGACAATGGATAGTTTTACATATAAGTTATTAACGACCCGTAAGATTGCACCTAAAACGGGCGCTAGCCTTTTAAAGTAGTGTAGATAGAGTGACAAACACCAATAGAGCATCACAAAAGGAGATAAAGATGGATAAAAAAAAAACTAGGAAAATTCCTTTTGGTACCCTTTAACTTTCAAAATTTCCTTTTGGTGTCCTAAAAAATTTGTATTCCTTTTGGTACCTTTCTACTTTGTACACATTGTTCATGTACCCTAAAGTCCACACAAACTCATTTTCCATCCATTTTTAATAATTTTCGTTAAAAATAAAGAAAATAAAATTCTTCCAATTATCCCATTTTCATTGATCTTTGAATGATCCTTACAACACTAATGTCGCTTTTGTGCCATGGATTCGAATTCTGTCCCCATTGAATTAATGCAAGACATAAAAACAAGTCTTGAGCCTTACAAGATGAGTTCCAAACACTTGGAAACTCAAAAATAAAATCATACTGGGCCTATTATAGGATGAGTTCCAAACACATGGAAACTCAAAAACAGAAAAATCTTGAGCCTTACGGATGAGTTTCACTGTTCTAACAAAAAAAATCAATGGTTGTAGGAAAGGCCACAAGAAGTAAGACGAGAAAGAGTAGATGTATCCAAAACTGTGTTAGAACGATGCAAGGTAGAACTGTTCGTGTATGCAATGACTTTTATGTCAAACAAGAGGTAATTGAGGAGGTCGTGCCATTCACAATGTTCACTGAGCAAAACCCCCTTCCATGACAAAACCCCTAATATAATTAGTAGGAACCTAAATTTAAAGAGTTTTCCCAAATTAAAGCCCTAGTTTCAAAATTATCTCAAATTAAACTGAAATTAAAACTCAGTAATTGAAGTTGAAATGCTACCTACTCATGAAGCCCCGTCGCCTGGCAGATCCGCTCGTGAAGCCTCGTCGTTCGGCATCCCAATTGTGAAGCCTCGACGTCCAACATCCTCATCGTCCCGCCCTGCTTGGAGTCTCCTCGCTAGCCTGCCACAGCAGCCTCGTCGCCCTGCCGCCCTTCCTCCTCCATCACCCGCTACCCTTTCTCCTCCCTCACCGACGTTATCGAAGCCTTGTGCCTCAGATCTGCGAACTGATTCGTGCGTAATCGTTCCTCCTATTTTCACTTTTCTGATTTAGATATGAGTAAAAGTTGAAGTTATCGAAGCCTTGGATTCCAAAGATTTTCAAATTGTTATCTCACTTCGCTTCAGAGTTGTCTGCTGCGGGAGATCTGAATCTCCACATCCTACAACTGTTCAATGTAAGTGCAAACACAAATTTCCATCTTCTTCGTTGTCCTTCTGTACAAAATTTCCACTTTTAGTTAATGATGATTCTTTCAATCACTAAGCAACGGTCCCATACTCCCATATATCTCTGTCTGCGTTCAATAGCTCGTGTTCTTGATGTATGTGTGTACAGACAATGAGAGTTCAGAGCAAGCCCCGAAGCCCTATTCCTATCCTCGTATGCATCGTGGCCGGCTTTTCTCTCCTCATCTTCGCCATCCAGTATTCTCTAACAGGTCTCTTTATACCTTCTATGTCTATGGCGAAATTATTGTTTGACACGTTGGTCTTTTCAGCCATTCTCACAGTTTGTTTTGTTTTGTTTCAATTGACAGGACCGGGCCCTAAATTTAGTGTAAACAACAAAGCACAGATTGAGATCTTGTTAAAGTTTCAAAGTAATGTTCAGCAGTGTGTGGTCAGTCATTCCTTTCTTCAACTTTTGTTGCTAATTCCTTCTTTTTACATTAATATTTGGCTTTGATCTTGTTTCATGGTTCCATTTTATGTGTTAGAGAATCACTTAGTATTGCTGCCTTACTTTCTTTCTCTTTTCTGGATGGGTATACATACATCGTAGTATGCCTAACAGAATTTAGGCTTTTCTCGTTAATGAGTTTGGATGCTTTGGATTATTGTGAAAAGTGATTATACAATCAAAGAGAATGATTAGCTCATTTAGCTGCAAATGAATTGGTTCGTAAAGTAATCATCTGTTGCGTGGAGTATGCTAAGTGGTAGGTTTGTTAGCAAAATTTTATATGGAAAACATTATTAAGCGTATGTATATGATTCTTGAATGACTAATGATAAACAAGTAAAGACCATTTGTGTGCCCATGGTTCTATCTTCTGTTTTGGCTGAAATGCCCTATGGGAACTTGAACAATCGTAATTGTCAGAAGATGTTTGCAAGTCAGAGAAATAGTCTCATTAGTTGGAGGTGCTGGTTGCCGAAGCCTGCTTGTCAACACTCTGTTTTTTGACCACCATACATTTTTTTTAATAATCTATGCTGATAAATCATATACAAGCTTGGAGATTTTCCTATCTGTGAAAATCATTTGATATCAGATTGAGAAGGCTTCTAGTTTAATTATTTCATAGGTTAGACCTAATACTGCTGAGTTTTGATTAAGAGTTATGTCGTGGAATGTTTAGGTTGGTGTAGCGAACGAGAATGTGCACACATGGGGTGATTTAGGTTATTCTACCTGTGTGGAAAGTAAGAATAGAACAAAAACCTTGAATTTAACATGGCATCTGGTGCTACATGATGACTTCTTGACGAATATTAGATTTGTGCTTTTGCAAATTGGTAATGATTTGTAAAAGGCTACATAGATGCATTGTTGGTCTCCATATACTAGATAAATGTTGACATGCTAGAAGAAGATAGAACAATATAGTACTTGCTTCTAGAAACACGGGATCATGCTTGCGGAGCTTTTTTAAGCTAATCCTTTAGTCCATTCATGGCAATAAAGAACTTACAGGATTGAAAAAATTAACTGATCTTATGGTTAATGTTTTTTTTTTGAATTTTTCTGTGTATTTGGAACATGAATACTGAAGGCAGGTGCTATGATAAAGCAATTTGTTTCATTAAACTCTCATCACTTTACTGTGAATTCAGGTAGGAGGGATTGATTCTTTAGGCTTAATGTTCCCCTTTTTGTGCTCACCTGTCTTAATCGAATCAATATGAATTTCATGTTACAAGACACCCAACAATACCATGTAGCTTGGTGTTTGTGTTTTGGGTGCAACACCTTTTTGCATATGGGGGAAATGATTTAGAATGCTCAGTTTTTCTGCTTAACAAAGATAGATGGCGAAACTACATTTAGATCCGTTATTATCAAGCTGCAATTTACATGGAGAAAGAATAATACTATCTTTTTGAAGGGTGCTTTTAAAATGTCCATAGTGCTCCTTGAGAAATCTATACCCAACCAAACGATTTCAAGATCTATGTAAGAAATTTGTTGCACCACAAAATCGGTAAAATGGGGGTGATAATGAATATTTTAGCTAGCTTTGTCCAGACCTTGCATTTTTTTGGATTAACCATTTTGTAGGGAAGAGAAGAGTACATTTCTTTTCACTTGTTTGTATGATATTTTTGTAAATTGAAGGCTGTCAAATGTAGAATACAAAACACTTTTTACTCCATGGATTGAATTCCTCAATAAATTGAGAGATGATGGAAAATGCTTTTTCTTGCTTGCTATTGTACGCCAAATAAAGAAAGGGCCTGATATTTCTCCCTTTCTTTGTTTTCATTCTTTGACTTTTTCATCCTTCTATAAGATCATTGTATCAACCATCAGTTTTTAGATGTAGTCATGTAGAACTTTCTCTGAAGGTTTTGGGGTTATTTTCTAGAATGTCATGACATTATGGAGTAGAATGGTTTTGTGAAGTTGTTGGAAGTGCATTTTCTTTTTTGGTAGGGAAACAGAGGGCTTGGACTCACAGCTGAAATCATTGACCACTGCAACTTGATCCTCAAGTTTCCTGAAGGCACTAACAGTACTTGGGTATGTTTTTTTCTTTTTTTTTTTTTTTTTTGCTATTACAGTCTTTGCTCTTCAGTACGTCTTTTGAACTGAGATTATTGTCACTTTCTTTTGTAGTACAATGCACAATTTAAGGTGTTTGAACCATTGGAGTACAAGTATGATGTTTGTGAAGCAATTTTACTGTGGGAACAGGTTATATATCACTGAATTATATTACTATATAATGGTGTTTTCTTTATGTCAAGGAAATAATATGTGCTGAGATTATAATGACTGCAGTATCGTAACATGACTACAGTATTGACGAGGGAGTATCTTGATGTTCGTCCTGATGGTTGGTTGGATTATGCAGCAAAACGAATTGCACAATTGTATGATGTTCAAAGTTATGGTTCACTGTTATGTCTTTCTCCTGTGCGATTGTCTTAAAATGCTTATGCTTTTATTCGACAGAGGAGCAGACAAATGCTATAATAAAACTCTCTGTGAGGAGCATCTAAATTTAATATTACCAGCAAAGCCTCCGTTTTACCCTCACCAATTCCAAAGATGTGCAGTTGTTGGAAACTCTGGAGATCTTCTAAAGACAGAATTTGGGGAAGAGATTGACAGCCATGACATAGTTATACGTGACAATGAGGCTCCTGTAAATAAGGTATTTTTTTATGGCTTGATTTTGGAGCTACATGATTCTTTATCAAATTTATCTTCGGCATGGATGTTGGCCTTTTCACCTAATATATTGGGATGCATCTATAACAATAAAGAAAAGTTCATAATCGTATAGTATAGATAAATCACTATGAGAAATTAAGAAATGAAGTATATTTCTCTAAGACTGCAGGGAATGATGATAGTAACAATAGGCATAGTGTTGCGTCAACAGAGTCAGAGAGGCGGTCGCCCCTTCTCTCCAAACTTTTTATTATTTTGTATATATACTATAGAGTTGAATGTATGAAACTATTCCCAGTTGGTAAACAGCTCCTTTTAGAGAGATAGAGGTCCTAGGTTCGAATCTATTAGCTGCATTCCCACAATATGTATTTTTTCCGTACATTTTTTACCCAATTTCACACACTTCTTGTAAGCAGGCAATAACCACTCTTTTCGTTTGTAAGATTACAAATTTATGAACTTAGTCATGTTTAAATATGTAATTGTGTTTTTAGATATATTTAAAGTTAATAACTTATGAAAATGAAATTAGTTTCTTACTTTCTTCTATAAAATACATTGGTTAGATAATAAAATAGCCATTTTTTAACATATAATTCGTTACTTAATAGAAGGGAAAAATAAGAATCAAGATCTAGGATTAGAAGTTTGAAAATAATTATAGAGAGAAGAAAAGAAAGATGTCTTATCTTTGTATATGATGTGCAGATATATGCTAAATATGTTGGTCTAAAGAGGGACTTTCGCCTTGTAGTGCGAGGAGCTGCTCGCAATATGGTTAAGATCTTGCAGGGAGCTTGTAAGTTATTTCATTAAATCTTTTCACATCCAAAATTTGGTTCTGCTTATATTGCCAAATCGGGGAAAACCAGAAGAGTGGAAAATAAAATAAAAATGTAGGGTAAAACTCACCCTGCCTGTTACTTGTATGGTAATCAGGTATTACAATCTATGACTTTGCATTTGCAATGTCAACATCAACATCATCCCCATCTTGAGCCCCCAGATCCTGCTCAAGATGGGGGCTCAAGATGGGGGCACCCATAGCCTGAACATGTTAGGAGGATGCGCCCAAAAGACCCAAGAAAACTGAAATTCAGCTATGTGACAATAATAACTGAATTTAGTTAAAATGCACCAAAATTAATATAGGGGCTATATCAATCTCAAAAGGCACTGTATAAAAGCCAATGAGCATGAGGATGCGCCCCTTGCAATGTGAAGTGTAAATATCCTTTCTTGGGTAAAATTGCTTTTGATCTGTCTGTTACATAAAAAAGTGATTTTCATTGGATCTGTGGAATGAGGCCTGCTAATTTCCAAAATACCAGGGTATTCGTATGATATTTGAACACAGTGTCGGTAGCAAATTCAAAGTCAACAAATTATTATACTGCAACCAGAATTTTAATAGCACTTGGGCTAGGAAAAGAAATCCTATCCTTGGAGATTAGTGTAGGTTCCTAGAGCTTACCGTGCATTTTAAATATATTTTGCAATTTTCATGGCTTAAGAATAAACCAGAACTAGTGAAAAAAACTCAGTAGAGTAGCTAACTTAATCATCAGAAGTAAGTTACAAGAAAAACAGGAAAGCTAGCTTTTGAATCAATCACTCTGCTGGTGTTGTTGATCTATTTGATTCCCATTCAGCAATAGAAACCAGTAAATGGTTTGATTTAGTGAAAGAGATATTGGTTGCATACTCTTAACCAAAAACTTATGTAATTTATATCAACTGAAGCATACAAATAAAGTAAAAAAATCAATGGGAAGAACAAGTAAGATTCAGTTAGAAAAATGTTCTATATAAATGATAAGGCTTCTACAGTTAATGCATCCATAGGAATTATTATCACAAAAGCGATTACAATGTTTAATAACATGGTTACTGCTCAAACAGAATCCTTGAAGTAGAATTTAACTGGCCATAGGAAGAAGTGAGTATCAGGTGTGGCTTTGTGGGGGTCCCAGTTGTGTTCTCATTGAGCTCCTTATCTTTGTCATAGACAGTAATTAACCTTTCTCGAAAACGAAATTAAGGGGCGATAAATCCTGCATAATAAGTCATCTTAATTCAAATGAGGAAAAATTACCGGCTTCAAGTATGTCAGACTTGTCAATGGCTGAGGATTGATTTGATCTATTTGACAGTTTACATGAAGGGATGAAAAAGAGGGAGCAGTAGAAGATTGACTGTTTGATTTGATCTCTTTTTCACTTGTATATGGTTTCTTACAGCTGATGAGGTTCTTATCATCAAGAGTGTCACGCACAGAGACTTCAATGCAATGATCAAGGTGAATAACTCTTTGCAAAATGTGTGTTGTTTCTCTTGCTACTGCTTAACAATAGCATTTGTTAAAATGGACTCCTGAGATGGAAAAATTGAATGCCATTTCTTGAAATGAAAAAGACAATGTTGATTGAGGAAACCTTAATTCAGATGAAGGCAGATGAGTTATTTTCCTTTCAAAAGACAAGAGGCAATAGAAGAGAAAAGTAAAAAAAAAGGTTTCTCATTATGGCTTCTGAAGAGAAAGCCCACCAAATATCATCATTGCATTAGAGAGTCCCACAATAGTGCTGCAGTTGCTCTGAGATGTTCAAAATTCCTTTGATGTTAAAAAAGTTCTTCATCCTTAGAGAATTTGCCAATCATGGCAACTGCTACAGTTATTTTATGATCTCTGTGCCTTCCAAGTTCCAACTTTGTACATCACTTGAAAGTTAAGATTCTGTTTTTTCCTCGGAAAGTCAGTGTCTAAATCATAATTTTGTAATATTTGTATTATGTTTCATAAACTTGTACAAAATTTGTAGCCACTGTGTTGTTAATTGGTTTCATCACGTTGTAGAGCATTCCAAATCCAGTTTACCTATTCCAAGGTATTGTGTTGCGCAGAGGTGCTAAAGGCACTGGCATGAAATCTATTGAGTTAGCACTTTCTATGTGTGACATAGTGGACATATATGGTTTCACAGTTGATCCAGGCTATACAGAATGGTAAGTATTGCTGTTGAAGTTTGCTTTTTCCTTTTTCAACATGCGACGCTTTTTACTCTAGCTTAAAGATTGTGGATTTCATAGATTCTGGGGTTGTTTCTCTTGTTACTAAAAATATTGTTGTATGGGCTTGTTGTTGTAGGACTAGATACTTCTCTGAACCAAAGAAGGGGCACAATCCACTTCAAGGAAGAGCGTATTATCAGCTGCTGGAGTGCCTTGGGGTACTCTCTTATTCTATATTTTTCCCAGAGGGTTGGAGTTGTCGAGTTGCAATACAGCCATGTTTCGTTGTGATTGATTGACCTGGGCTGGCTGGCTTAACTGTTTCAGGTAATAAGGATACACTCTCCAATGAGATCTGAGAGGAAGCAAGATTGGTCGGACATCCCTGGTAAAGAAGCCATTAGGCAAGCTCACTCTGCTGCACTAATGTTAAAGAGAGGGGCGACTTCTGAAGATGTTGACTTGGGACAATTTGGGAGCTGCAAAGTGTGGGGGGACAAGGGTTCGGACTACACCGGGGGGCCTATTTCTGGCTCTGCCGACATGAGTGATGTCCGGAAGAGATCAAACTACAGCAAGTGGGAAAGAATGCCATTTCAAAGTCTAAGGGAAGAGGCCCAACGTCACTACAGGCAGATGCAGTGCTCGTCCCTCTACAAGATGGACGGTAACAAGCTCGACGACTTGGTTTGTGTGAGGCATTCTTGTTGAGTTCTTTCTTTAATGCTTCAAGTGTTTCCAGCAGCTCGCATCGTCTCTTCACTAACCCTTGATTGCCTAATACCGGAAAATGCTCTTGCTATTGTTACATTTTACTGCACATGTTTTGTATCCCGGTTTTTCTTCCAAGTTCCTCACCTTTCTCTGTTGTATATCAACACAATGTATGTACTTGTTATATCATATGGAGTTGTTAGAATTCAAACTAAACAAGGCCCAAAGGTAGAACGCATTCCTATTGTGATCTTGGTTTTTTGTCCTCAAAGAATTTCATGTTGGATACGAGTATGACAGGTTGTCTTAGTTTAAAAAATCAATTTGTACTTTTATTAGATGTGTGGATACATCATCATCGCCCTAGTATAACCCTGCACAAGTAAGATCCGGGGGTCGAGATGAGACACTCATATTTTGAACATGTCAATAGAATACATTCGATAGACCCAAAAAAAATTAAAATTTGCAATGTTATCAGAATCCCGATCCGATTTTACGATTCTAACGATCCTACGATCAATAACACGCGAAACGATCCATGATCCCAAGTAGGATCTTATTGGAGTAGGATCTTAAATGATTTAAAAAAAATCTCGATCCGATCCCGATTTTACATACGATTTTAACGATCCTATAAACGATTTAACGATCCTATAGAATGAAAATTTTAACTATATATTTTCAATAATTTTACGATTAACGCATAATTTCCATTAAAATAGTTGATTAGTCCATCCTCCAACATTTTTAATAACCAAATTAATAAGGTTTATCATTTTCTTACTTATATATTACAAAATATACAATCTATTAGGTTATTCTTGCATATTTTTAGTTATAAGGTAGGATCTTACGATTCAGCGATCCGATCTTACGATTCGATCCAAAAGACCTCCAACGATCCAACTTAGAATCCCGATCCTGATAACCTTGAAATTTGACAATAATATATCAATTTAATTAAAATATACTACAGTTAATATATGAATTTACCTTAAGTTTTGCTAATTTTTTATTATAAAATTCACCTTGATTTCTATTATCTTTTTTCTTTTTTGGGACAGGCTAGAGTCGACCCAAGCCCGCCCATGTATTTGTCCTTGGACACTAGGGTTGTAAATGAACAGAGTTGTTTGTGAGAAATTCGGTATTTGGCTCGGATAAATCTTGTTCGTGTTCGGCTTGATTTATAAATGAGCCGAGCTTGAATACAATTTTAAGACTCGAAAGATAAACGAACGGAGCTTGAACGCAAGTTAACTCGGCTAGTTTTCTTATGAGCAACCTCGATTATACGCTCATGAGCAAACTCAATTATATGCTCATAAAAAACTAGATTATACGTTCATAAATAAGCTCTAATATATATATATTATTATACAATATATAGTTTGAGTTTGGTTCAAATGAAACAAACTGTTATCCAGAAACGAACTCATATCCTAAAACGGATGCACTTTTTCTAGTTTGTAGTGCACTTTTCCTATTTCAGAGTGCACTTTTTCGTATTTGCACTTTTTGCACTTTGCAGTGCACTTTTCGTAGTGCATTTTCGGATTGCACTTTTTGTATTTTGCAATGTACTTTTGTATGAAAAGTGCACTACGAACTATGAAAAGTGCATTCGTTTCACGTTTCATGATAAGAGTTTGTCTCATTTGAACCAAACTCTATATAGTTTATGTTAAATTACATAGTTTTAGTGACCTCTCTCAAACTGCATAGTTTAGGTTTTAATTTTCATTTACTTGTATAAATGATCAAGTAAACGAGTTGTTCGCGGATTTGTTTCGCGAAGAAACTAAATGAGAGGTTCGCAAACTAAGCTCGAGCTTTGTGAGCATTTAATGAACCGAGCTCAAACAGCTCGAACCAAGCTCGCGCTTGAGTTCGAGCTCGCATATTTTTAACCAAGCTGAACTTGAGCAACTCAAAGTTCGGCTCGACTCGGTTCGATTACAGCCCTACTGGACACAAAGTAACTAAATTGTAAATCTATAATTTTATATAAGTGAAACTTTGCCAAATGAACATTTCTTATTAATGAGCACTCATAGCTTTTTAGAAAAAAAAACAGAGAAAGAAAAATGGGCTTTAATTGGACTTCAATTTCTTCTTCTTCCCCATCTTTTTCCCATCATCAATGTCGATTTAAATTTGGTATCTAACATCTTCTGCTTCGTAATCGATAATCAATGGCGGTGAGTCTTTTTCCCTCTTCTTTTGATCTTACGTTTGGTTCCACCTCCAAGCCTTTTTTGTCTTCATCCTTGATTGATCTCAAACTGACTATGCGTTGTCGATGGTCAATGGCGGTGGGTGTTCTTTTCTTCTTCTTCAATGATGTCCTCTTCCTCCTTTGTTCTGGTTTCTTCCTTTGTTTTTCCTTCTTCAGATTCGATCGATCACTCTTATGTCGGTCTTCTTCTTTTGTCTTCATGTATTATGTTGTCTTTTCCTCGTTATCAGATCCAGTGGCGTAGCCAGGAATTTGGGCCGGTGAGGGCTAAATTTTTTTGAATAATTTTTTTGCCATAGAAATTTTTTTGGCGAAGCTAGGAATTTTTTTTTGTAAAATGTAGGAAAAATTGTATTTTTCTATATATAAAAAAATTATATAGACAATTTTATATTTTTTCATAAAATTTAGTAATTTTCGATATAAATATTTTATATATATGAAAAAAATAATCTTCTTTTTCTGACAAAAAAACTAGTTTTTACTCCTTCCGTTTAGTTCTATTTGTCCTTATAGTATAATGCACATATATTAAGACACGTCATATTCTTACAAAATTGCCCCCTATTAAATTTATATTAATAAAAGGTGAATGGTGGATACATTTAATGTGTTTTACTTTTGATTGGATAAATACAAAGGGTAATATTGAAAAATTTTGGTCAAAATACATAGAAGGACAAATAAAACTAAACAAAAAATTAAGTCTAGATGGACAAATAGATAATAAACGGAGTATCAAATAACCAATACCATTTTTTTGCTATATTAAATTTTTTTTTTTGAAAATTCCAGTGGGGACTACATGCATAGATTGGCTTCGCCATTGGTCAGATCACATAGGCTTACACATGTAGATTGGTCATGATGCTTGTTGAAATTTGGTGTCTTAATGTAGGTTTTGCAAGAATTGCATGCGTGATTTCGAAGTGATTACAACTGCTATTCATTTTGGTTTTTGCTACTTCTGGTTACGTATTTAAGGCCTCTTATTGTGGAGCTAAACATCAATTGTCATTGCATGTCGGTGTTCATAGATAGCTTGTTTGTAATACCCTACTATTTTTATAGAAGAATATTCGTACAATATTTTTTAAATGAGAATGTCCCTTATTTCTTTTAAACCCAATTTGAACAAATACTTAAAATTTGCAAATAAATTATTTTATAAATATTTTACCAAATTTTAACATTTAATAAATATGGATTGTGATAAAAATATAATAATAAAATAAACCGAGTGAGTCTCGGGTTCCCCGAACCCGAATTCCATTAAGCGTGCATGGCCAAGCGTAGTACCAGGATGGTTTCGACAAAAAAAAAGAGTAGTACCAGGACGGGTGACCTACTCAAGTTAGAGGAGGGTATTGATTTCTAGAACAGCTATGCATCTGCATGCTCATTTGATATTCGTCATGGGTCTTTCCATTCTGATAAGAAAGGAAAGCTTAAGACCTTGATATGTAACAAACAAGGTTTCAAGGAGTGTCGGAATAATGTAACACGTTCGAGGGCATCTAATCGGGCCATGTGTAAAGCGAAGATCTCTTTTAAGCTTGATTTCTATAAGGGTTATGTAGTATTTGATTTCGTAGAGTCACACACACATCAGCAAGTGCATCGTATCCATAAGCCGTTTTTATAGTCCAATCGAAATCTGCATATGGGTCACAAGAAATATCTCATTGACTGTTTTAAAGCCAACATTGGTCCTAGTTCTTGCCATAGTGTTTACAAAGAACTTGTAGGTAGTTATGCAAACGTTGGTGCTACTGTTGTTGATTTCAAGAACTTTCGAAGAGATTTGCTAGCATTCTTCACTAATTCAAATGCCCAGATGTTGGTAATTTAAAGATCTTTTTTTGGTGAAGGATATAAAATGTGGGTATCTGATACGCTATAGTTAATTAGGATAATTAGTTATTTTAGAATATTATATTTCCTTTTAATTAAGAGATTTGAGTTTATCTTTTTAGGAAGAGTATCTTTTTAATTTCAGCGTTATCTTTTCCGATTTAGCTAGATCCGGGAGTTATTATAAATACTCTCTTATTGTTATGTTTTTAATCAATCAATGAAAAATCAGATTTGCCTTAATCTCCTCTTATCTCGTCTCTATCGTCTGAGTCACTCTTTATCCCCGACTTCGGCCCTTCTTCCCTTCACCCAATCACTTCGTTCATTGAATCCGATACGAGATCAAAACCATTTCGTATCAACTGGTGCTTTCATTCTTAAACACCGGAATTACCATGTCCAAAGACGCGGATCTTAGGGATATCCGGGAACTCCTCCAAAATCTGACGTTGGAGATCCGTTAATCTCGTCGGGAACAAGAGGTTCAACGTCGGGAACAAGAGGTTCAACGTCGTCGGATAGATCAACTTTTTTCTATCCTGAAAATTCCTCTCGACGATGTGCACGAACCGCCGCGAAACACTAACCCCGCGCCCGCGACAACCGAGACCGCGCCCGCCGACACCACTCCTGCCTTCGGTACCGAACCAGTGAAGTTCGTTACCGACCCGGGTACCGAATTGGATGAGGTCGTTACCGACCCGGTCCCCTGGCCGTGCCTACTGTCGCGTTCTCCAACAATTTTGGGCCCAGGAACAACAATGGGAGATAGGAATCGACTCGGTATCGAAGAACGGTCTTTGACGATATGTTCTGATTTGTTTGTCCGTCAACCAATCGGTGAAAGGCGCAAGGCAAACGTCCGTCACGATATCAAGTCTAGGACCTATGTTGCGGAACAATTTGAGTTTCGGATGCTGACTCAAGTTGTGCTACATGTTCAATGGGACCCTGGCGGATTAAGCTTCATGATCCGTTTCATGAGTCTCCTCCTGATTTCCGACTTGAGGACAAGTCGATTCTCAACGGGGGAGAATTGATACGCTATAGTTAATTAGGATAATTAGTTATTTTAGAATATTATATTTCCTTTTAATTAAGAGATTTGAGTTTATCTTTTTAGGAAGAGTATCTTTTTTATTTCAGCGTTATCTTT
Organism: Fallopia convolvulus; assembly: GCA_964016875.1. Classification (NCBI taxonomy): domain Eukaryota; kingdom Viridiplantae; phylum Streptophyta; class Magnoliopsida; order Caryophyllales; family Polygonaceae; genus Fallopia; species Fallopia convolvulus. The sequence continues at coordinate 28,906,168 of OZ024722.1, forward strand.
TCCAATTTAGCTAGATCCGGGAGTTATTATAAATACTCTCTTATTGTTATGTTTTTAATCAATCAATAAAAAATCAGATTTGCCTTAATCTCCTCTTATCTCGTCTTTATCGTCTAAGTCAATCTTTATCCCCACCTTCGGCCCTTCTTCCCTTCACCCAATCACTTCGTTTATTGAATCCGATACGAGATCCAAACCATTTCGTATCAGTATCACACATTGAATATTTGGAGCAATAAACTTACAATATATGTGGTACAATGTAGCCAATTCTATGGTTTGTATTTCTTACTTTTCTCTTCTTTAGCTATTGTCATGTATGTGGCCTCTTCTCACTTAAACCTGTTAGTGCAACTGCCCCCCTTTGTCATTGGTCAGAGCTGTTACATTCCTGCCATTAAAGAAGAAACAAGACACCAAATGGAGATCAGGGTAATATCGACTTAGATGGTGTCTTTGCCATTAGAGGAACATAATGTTTTTGTACTTTAGGTAGACTGAAAAAAAATACTCCGTAAGAGAGAGGATTGAGCTTTCCAATGATTGTGATAACATTCAAACTTCTAATAATAAAGGTTAATACTTAATATCTATTTATTCATTGCAGGTTTATGATTTATTTTCATTTAGTTTTTAATCTACCATTACATTTGAAGGTTTTGAAGGCATGCAATTCAATCTTCATTCTACATTTTTTTAATTGCATAGGTCATGAGTTGCATTACTATAGAAAAGCCCTGTACTTTTTTTTTTCTTACAATATTTGTTATCATCTAAACTCTTCATTAATGTGTTGATGGAAACTATGGCTCCGGTCTTAGACTTGTTTCTATTCCTTTCTTTTATTGTAGGTCTCATCCCACATGGCTCTCGCACTATGATGATATCTGAGCAAAGTGGAGATGCTTTTTTTTGTATTGAATTTGAAATGTGAAACTCGATTGATAGTGTACAAGCACAGAGATTTTATGGAAGTTATAGTGTACAATGACGAGATTAACCATTTGGAATAGCAAGTAATGCCACCTCAAGTTTGATAAATGTAAATGGATTGGAGATCGAGACGGTTGTTGGCATGAATGTTACTTCGCCAATTGATAGTCCAAACAAATACATAATGCATATGATCCAGAAATATAATCTATTGAATTGAATGAAGGGACTGGTCTTTATTCTACTAAATTATGATTTTATAAGGTCAAAATTTTGAATTTTAATTGGTAATGTGGATCACTGATTTCCTTAATTTTCTCACATGTTTTCGATCCTTTTAATATGCATGTGAATCTTTGTTGGAGAGCATTGTGTCAGAGAAAACATCAACCTAGCATTAATAACTTCTTGTTGGAAGTTGGAACTCCTCGTCTTCAAATCTGATTTCCAATTGATGTGATTGATTTAGAGACGAATTTCTTATTCTAATATGATTTTGAGCAATTTTCCGACATAAGTTGTCATTGTCCGATCCTATTTCTTGCCTTTGTAATTTGTATTTCAGGTTTCCTATTGCGCTACTGTAAAAAAAATCATTTTGGAAAATGAGTTGTATTTGCACAAAGAGAACTATAGGATTAGACAAGAATATGATAATCACATTTGACAAGTTCAACTCTCTTGTTAATTTTGACCTTACTAGGTTGCAGAGAAGAATTCTAGCTATGTTGTCATGTTTGTGATCAATTGAAATGCTCAGGTTCAAGCTAATCAAGGGGAGTTCATCTGGTGTTTCATACTATCAGAGAACTTCCAGCCAAGGTATTCTTATTAATTAGTACTCCTGCTTGTCTGTTTTCAGTTTCTTCATTTTAATATCGAATAAATTATTGTATTCCATTTTTCTTATTGAGATTGATGTTATTTGATTGGCAACTTGTGCTTTTTACTCTCTTTGTTAGCCTAATCCAATGTTTCAATAAGAGGGTCTTTGATTGAATTGTTTGGATACGTACACGAATTCATGGATTTTGAGTGGTATTAGCTTATTTTCAAGCAACTGCCAGAATTCCTCACTTGAAAATAATTGCTACCATCTAACTGCTTTAGAGAGCATTTTTAGTACTTTTAAGGGACCTAAGAATGTGGTCTTGCTTATCTGCTTATCCTCGGAAAGCAGGACACCTCTTCCAAGTTCCCCTTCGAATGCATTAGGTAAGAGGGAGAAATACCCTAAACAAAAGTTTGTATGGAGCTCTTCCTTCAAGGATGATACTGATATGATTCTACCACATCATGAACAAGACCAAGAGGAGCATTACATGGACATTGAGCAAGTGGAGCTTGCACCGGCGCCAAGCAGCCCCAAGTCCAGCACCATGGCGCCTTACCTTGATGCGCCGAGTGAAGCATTGGAGCCAAGTTCGTCGGGTACTTCTCAAATTCCATCAGACCATAATATGGGAGGTCCCTACACTCCTCAAATAAAGATCAATGACACCAAGAACACCCATAAAAGGTGTCCTGACTTATCCAAGCGCCGAGAGCCCCTCGTTGAAGCTTCCGACACGATGCCAAGACCCACACTACAAAAAAAAGCGAATTTAGCGACCATATTTCTGGTCGCTAAATGCAAAATATGGTCGCTAAATGTATTTAGCGACCATATCGTGGTCGCTAAATGTGGTCTCTAAAAGGCCGGTCGCTAACCACTTGGCGACCATGTGGTCGCTGAATATAGCGACCATGGCGACCATATGGTCGTTGAATTTGACGACCATATGGTCGCCAAATAGTGAACATGGTCGCCAACAATGTGGCGACCATTTTGCGACCACAGTGACCATGTGGTCGCCATTATTAGCGACCATATGGTCGCTAATAGGGGCCAAAAAATGGTGATCAGTTGGTCGCTAAATGGCGACCGGTCGCAAATGGGCGACCAGCTGGTCGCTAAAAGCACAAAAAGAATGCACGGACCTATCGTTTATTTGAGAGAAAAGCGCACAATCGTGCACTTAGGAGTGCATGATCATGTTTGCAATTAGCGACCACTTGGTCGCCAATTTATTAAAAAAATAATAATTACGAATTAATATAAATAATTCATATTAATTTACATAATTTACATAAATTCATTAAATTCATTAATTTACATAAATTTAAATAATTTACAATATTTAATAATATTTACAAAAAAACACTAATCTAGCCGGCTTCGCCAGAGCCGTCCGCGTCCTGGTCATTCCCGTCGGGACCGGGCTGGCGGGACCCACCGACCTGCGGGTCGAAGCCCCCACTTCGCATCTGGTGTATCCACACCTCGACCTCGCGCATCCTACTCTGTAGGTCCTCCACGCTTTGCCTAATCCTGTGTCAATTCCGCCACCTGAGAAGCTGGACTACGCGGTGCCATTAATCGCTCGCCGTAAAACTCGGAGGCGGCGTTGCTAAGGCCGAAGATGGTGCCTCCTGGGCCCACCCCCCCAGCGGCCATCAGAAAGGCATCACACTCGTTTTGAAAGGACGGCGGGGTGCCCGATTCCGAGGACCTTTGGGAGAGGATCCCTTGGGTCCGAGCCTAACAAAATACGTACATAATATAAATCAAAATAATAATATACGATATTAAATAAGACGTAAAATAATTAAAACTTATAGTGATGAAGGCCGACCGCTCGTCTATAAAATGCCGATCGGCGCCCTTCGTGTGCGTCTCGATGAGAAGCTCAAGAGGCGTGATTTGCGATGTCGTTATTCTTCCTACGAAATTCATTAAGCGTGTTAAGAATAATTAACTTAGTTTAAGTTTAATCAAATTAAGATAACATACGTACCATTCGACGCATGGTGTCCAGGTGGGACCTCGAACCGCTAATGTGGTTCGCCGGATTGACATTCCGAATTTGCTTCTGGCACGCACACTTGGCTTTGAACGCCTCCGTGGACCAATGCGTCGTCTTCCATTTCTCCCAAGTAGCGGACTGGATGAAACTCGGCTTCATCCCGGCCCGACGGTGCTTCCCGATCAAGTCGTCGTATCTCTTCTTGGCTCTCTTCTCCCACAGCAACTGCACGGACTCGACGTCCATACCCGGCTGGGAGGGATCCCATCGGAAGTGCGTCTAATTAAATCCGACAAAACAATTATTTAAAAATAGTAATTAATTAATGCGTAATTTGTAAAAAGAAATGCAAATTAAATAAAATTTACACTCCAAAACTCAAACCAACGAGTCTTCGATGCGGCGGAGGCAAAGTCGAACTTCGACGCCTTATCGTCGGGTTGGCCTTGAATGATCTGTGTCGACCACCACGACACCATGCCCGACAGCTACAAGCTGCGAGATTTCGAAAAACATGTTATAACATATTTAAAGGTAAGAAAAGAATATAATACAAGCAATGTCTTAGAGGAAATTGTACGTACCACCCGCCGACAATGTAAAGATCCCAAATGCGATTGGGATCGAGAGCCCGACGAGGACGCGGATGTAGGGGCCCTAGACTCATCCGCTTGGATGCCCGCCCTCCTATGTACTTAGGATGAGGGGCCCCGTCATCCTCGGACAAACGTGGTGTGTCCGTGTGGGTTGCCTCGGACGAGATCTCCTCGTCCGGTATCTCGGACGAGCCCGGCTTTTCCGGACGAGGAGCTCGTACACGTCGACGTGATCCGGGCATAATAACAAAACTATAAAAACAACAACAACATCAACAATACCATCAACATTCTCAACCAAATCAACAACAACAACAACAAAATCAACAACAATAACAATACCATCAACAACAACAACTAAAATCAACAATAACAACAACAATAACAATACCATCAACAACAACAACCAAATCAACAACAACAACCAATTTTCTCAATCAATCAAACTAAACAATCAATTTCTCAATCA